>JARYHS010009186.1:263608988-263672549 GCA_031002005.1 Vandiemenella viatica
GCATCCAAATACGGTACATGAAAAAAAAAAAAAAAAAAACCATTTGCGCGGCAGTTTGGCAAAAGCATATGACGGACAAAGATGAAACGAACGGCATGTGCACTTAAGAATAAAAATATTGGGAATTGCGATTTGCAGCCATACTACAGCAGAAGTATTACACCTCGTCATTACGTTTGTCAAATCAGATGCAAAACCCACTAGATTATTTTTATATGGAATATCACTGCTTCTAAACAAGTTTGCATTGTGTTTAAGTGAGGATACTTCACCAGCAGTTTCTAATGGAATAAGAGCTAAAAACAATTTTTGATGCGATGCTTTATGGCGTGTCTCTCGACTAAGCTAGTGCTAAGATCAACAATAAACGAAAACTCAGTTTGCCCAGATCTTTACATAAATTATCACCACGGCACGCCGTCGTGTCATCGTCACTCGTGGTCGTGCCAGCACGTCGACGTCAGGGCCGTTACAGTTGGGAACGAGGCTTCAGTGTGAACTGTCAATGTTCCACGATCCTACTGGTGAGAACGCGGGTTCTATTCCTGGACAAGATACAATTAGTTTTTCAGTGTCTGATAGAACCGATGTAATCATGATGTACGAGAAAAGCAATGAGACTGATTTTTTAATTAACAATTTCTTTTTTAAAAAAACAAAAAAAAAACAACAATATTATCCCCTTTAAAGTAGTTCCCTTGGGCAGCTATACACCGGCGGAGTCGTTGTTTCCACTCTTGGTAGCAACGCTGGAAGACTTCAACTGGTAGGGCTGTTAACTGGTCGGTCACAGTCTTTTAAATGTTCTCCAGAGTTCCAAAATAACGTTCTTTTAAGACTTGTTTCAATTGCGGGAAAAGGAAAAAGTCACAAGCAGTAAAAGCAGATGAATATGGGGGGCGGTATCAGGGCCGGCTTAAGGAATTTCGGGGCCCCCTGCGAAGTTTGATTTTGGGGCCCCCTACTTCTTTTCTAGATGTACTTTTGCCTACAGTTTAGATAATTTTTGTGACATTATATACACAGACACATACACACACACATACATACATAAAAACACACACACACACACATATATTTATATAATCTGTGTGTAGAGCTCAAACAACGATTAAAGAGACAGACTGAGGTTTCTCTAAATCTGTGTACAAACGGTTCAGCAGTTTATTGAGTATATGCTGGACGGGACCAACTTTGCCGAGTCTTTGGTGTTTTATCAATGCATCTCATATGGATCTCCGAACTACTGTCACTTTCATTTCTGGCTAAGCCCTGCAGCCCATTGTGTCAAACGAAATTATTTTTGTATTCAATTTTATAGCTATTATATTTATAATACACTTTTGGTATACGACATTTCTTTTCTTGCTTTTCTTTGTTAGTACATGTAGGTTTTTGGAGCTGGAGACACGTGAGCAGGCATACATGTTTTAATTCAATAACTTTTTCCATGAAACGTCAAAAGATGGATGAGTTTATTCGAAAGAAATTACATAAATTGCTGAAACAGGTTGAGAGCCTTTAAATATATAGGCTTACTGTAATTATGTACATCAGATACGATTTTCTCAAAACTGAATCTGATGAAACGTCGGAAACGTCTATTGTGAACGCAGCTTGTTAACATTCTAAATTTGTAGATTATTTATTTTAGCAGGAAAATTGTTCGTTAAGTAAGGAAAAATTTTGAATGGGATCGTGGGGGGGCTCCCTCAAGCTTCGGGCCCCCCGCGATTGTAGTTCTTGCGGTAGCTTTAAACCGGCCCTGGGTGGGATTGAGAAAGAACAGGAATGCGTTTGAGGTAGATTGTCGTTCTGTTCAGTTGTGAGGCTTTTTTGACACCATTTAGGCACAAACCTTTCGCGTGTCCAAATCGTGTCAAAATTTGATGTACGGTGAAAGTGTTTAAATTTAGCTGTTCACTCATCATCCTTATTGTTAAAAGACGGTCTGCTCTCCTCACGTGACTGTTGAAGTTGCCATGCAACGGTAGCTCATCTCTTGGTGTGTACCAAGTCACCAGTGTAGTAGTCGCGCAGGCAGCGTATAGAACCGACTACCGTGGCCCCTCACTGAGTTTCGAACCCGGTACCACTGTCCCCGTCTCCGACTACTTTGCCCGTCGGCGTCAGGTGCGCCACCTGCACCGGAAGTGGCGCCGCCTGCACTTGTTGCGTCTGAAATAGACGGCCCGGCAGGACAGGAGTGGACTGTCCCAGGTGATGACATACAGCTCCGCTCCCATCCAGGTCCCCACCACCTTCACAACAGTAGGGGAGCGTCCATAAACCACGTAGCTCCATTTTGGCCTCCTGTGAAACCCCCTCCCCCCCCCACGTACCCCGACTTTTGTCGTTACCCCTCCCCCCATCCCAACCCACGCCGTCAACGTTGCACGTAGCATTTCCCCTTTTGATTCCAGAAGACATTTCGTACTGTTTTCTCTTGTCAGACTATTGTAAATTACGTAGGGAGTTAATTAACTGATGGAAATAAATATTCACATGCTGTTGTGTGTTCTGTGCCTCATTTTAATATGTTATGAATGGAAAGCTACGTGGCCTGGCTCGGAACCCCCCCCCCCTCCCCCACGTAGCCCAGCTAGCTTTCCAGCCAACGTCCCCCCCCCCCTCTCTGGACCGAGAGACGTAGTTTATGGACGCTCCCTAACCAGCAATGGCTTCGTACGCGTACACCTGCCTCTAGTATGCAATACGGCATCTTTTTAATATTTAACGTAAGGAAAAAATCGCAATTTCTTTAAATCATGGTCGTAACTTTTTTTTTCTTAGGGGCATCCACTAATTCAGCAAAGGTGTTTTTCCCGGAATGCCGGACACCCACCTCCCACCTATGGTAAGATTTGTTGAGACCCCCCCCTCCCCCTAAGATGACGTAACGTTTAGACGGAGATCCCCTCCCTCCCCCCCTGCTAATCGATGTCGTAGTTCTTTGAGACCTTTTTTTTTAATTCTCCTGCTTGCGAGGGCGGCTATATCCTCTCTAAAGACTGTATCCGCGTCGTTTCTAGACCTTATTACCCCCCCCCTCCCCCCCCCACCAGCCCTAACGTCGTCATCTGCGTCGTTTGCGGACCCTTCTTTAATCTTAGCTCTACTGCCCTTGAAGAATTTCAAAAGCTCGCTTGAGATTTCCGTCGCCCGCCTCCCCCCTCCCTGGTGAGAATTTCACTTCACGTAATTAATGGACGTTCCGTTATGGCTTTACGCCTCGTCGACGTCGAGGTCATTAGAGGTGGAATGGGGCTGGGGACAGCAAGGAATTCGGCCATGGCCTTTTTGAAGGAAGCATCCCGGCATTCGCCTAGAGTGATTTAGGAAACCATGGAAAACGCAAATCTGGATGCCCGGGCGGGGATTCGAACCGGCGTCCTCCCGAATGCGAGGCCAGAGCGTTAACCACTCACCCACCACGCTCGGTGGTCGTAGCGTGTCCGCGTCTTTCCATCAACTGACAAATATTGATATACCAAATTACCGCACCATATTATAAGCGATATACAAAACTTTCAAACGGTGAAAATTGCATTGAGAATTCTGGAACAACGAATAATATAACAAATAAAAGCCTTTGGTTAACTGCTGTAAATTCTTCAAATCCTCTTTTCCTAAACGCATAGTATAATCAAAGATTCGTGAAGGTTAAATTTTTATATATTTTTTATGCCAAAGAGAACGGATAGAGACACTAAAATAATTTGCGTTGTGTTGTTTCGAACTATTAAGGTAATTGAATTGTTTCTTTCGATGTTGTTTGAATCTCTGGCCTCAGGTGTATTAAAAATCTTTGGCGTGCATCTGTTTACATTGAGAATAGATTATAATTTGTCGCTCTGTTCAGGTAGAGTCGTCAAACATACCGCAGATTTTAAGCTAGACCATAATTTTTTACGTCATGCTGTTTCAAACAGTAAGGCACAGCTCTCAACAGCATTATACACGTAGACATAACAAGGCTAGATACGAAACTAGAGTGTAAGCTCCTCTCCAGATTCCTTAAGGTACCTCCGCAAGCACATACTTTAAGATCCAACATGGCGGTACTCACTGATCCACTGCAGATTCAACACTGACTGAGGAATTATTTTCAAAAGTATTGGCGACAGTGAGATATTGATTGACGCGGCTCGACACAGGCATGCTGCTGCTGCATTGTCGAGATTGAAAGGCGGACGGAACATTAATGTTTAGAGAGCTACAGTAATGTATAACTTTAATTCTTCACTGGTGTATTCTGACCAATTAAGTGACAACTAGTTTTGAACTAGTTTTGTTTTTTCTTTCAATGTATATTATTATTATTAATAATAATTTAATTGCGATGGAGCTAACGCTCTGGTGGCAATTCCACTAGTCATCTAATTACCCATTTATATATAGACTATATTTATAATCAGAATGTTTAATTCCTCAAAATTTACTTTTCCGACTAACGATTTTTAATTCATTAAGCGTTTTTGTTAAATTATTCATCACTTCACTTGGTAATTTGTTCCAATCCCTGAAAACCTTACCAAAAATAATCCCACTCCCTAATGCATGCAATCGAGCGCCAGCTTGTGGTCATGGTCGCCTTTCACCTTACATGCACTATTCCTAATTCTTTGACCAAGCCCCATCAGTAATTATGCCCTATACATTCCCAGTACTCTCTTCACCCTCTTCCCAATCCAGCTCCGTTATCATATCAGTTACTGACTGTGTCCTGCATGGCCATAAATATTATCGTAATACGACCAAAAGCAGGAAAATGGCCTGAATATGCATTTATATGCTATATATAGTAAATTAAAATACAATCAAAAACACTGCAAATCTGGTTGTAGGCCATCTTCCGCAGTTGTTGGTTAATGGATTATAAATCAAAATTCCGTCTGGAAACAACTGTCGATGTTTTCTTTATTTCTTTATTTCCATACGCGTTTCGCCCTTATGGTGTGGGACATCGTCAGTGGAGCTAGGGTGATGATATTTACATGGCGGTCTGGAACAGCACTTTATGCATTTTGCAGATCTTCTTTTTCACTAGTAGAAAACTGTTTTACACATATACATACGTCTGACTAAACACTTGGCATTATATCCATTCAAATATTGACTGTAAGCTTCTTGTTGCAGCCCTAGCTCCACTGACGATGCCCCACACAGTAAGGGAATAAAGTAACATTAACATCAACAGTTGTTTCCAGACGGAATTTTGATTTATAATATAAAAATCAGAAACATTCAATCCCTGTATAATTGAGGATTACAGCCCAAAAAGAGGGCGGGATAAAAATATGACTTGTCTTAAAGACCCGAATCCTAGTCATGGCTATCATATTGCAGAATCAGGTTGTAACAGCCCTCATACCTGAATTTTGAATAGTATTGTACTGTATGAAGTATTTGTAGTGAGCTAAAGTTAGCTTGAATATGATCTGGTATGTTTGTTTTGTAATTTCTTGTAAATCAGTGTATATAGACTTTGTTTTATGTAAGACAAGTATTTAAAGTCCATTTAATATGTTTAAGAACCGAATGGTACAAGAGAATTTCTTAAATGTTTGTAATTCCAGGTATTAATGTAAGTTACGATGTCTACAGGACAATTTTCTACAGTTTGAAATGATTTCTGTAAATAATTTTGTATTTAAGTATCTCTAATTACTATTTCTGATCATTTTGTAATGTTTTTAATTAATTTTGTATTAATTCCGATTATTTTTAATATGTTTGATTGTTTGAGTGATTGTTAATGATCGAGAAATATCGGGCGGATGCCTTTGAAGAATTCTCGTAATTTCGATAGAGACTATATAAACAGATCGGCTGGACAGAGCAGTTAGTTAGTTAGTTGACTTCATTCAGTATTCAGTTTTACAGAGAGGTTCATCCAGTTAGTTTCACAGAGATTATTTTTGCAACTGTTCAGAAGTGCATCTCTGTATTGTATCTATGCATGTGAATATCGCTGACTTCGTTTTGAACAAATAAACAACATCAACATAACCTTTTGGTGGACTTTTTAATTAATCAATATAGTATTGTAATTAAACCACCGAAGAACGTAATATGGCGAACGTCGACAGGACGAGAAGTCATTAAATAGTCCGAAGAACGTAATAAGGTCCTCCTGATAAGCACAAGTAGCCCACTGCAGTATCTGCAAGGAAACCAGCTTCGACAGGGGAGAGTGTGGCGGTGTGTACGGGGGAGGCAGACCTGTCTAGTCTGGTAGGGCGTCTTAATTGCCTATCCGGCGAGTCCTAATACACTACACCCGAGACACGTGCTGACTTTAATAAACAAACCCGCGGCGCCCAAACAAACAGGCGCGCTAGTGCGTAAACAAACAGCTCCGGGGCAGGTAGGGCTACAGCCAGGGCACAGCGTGAGCTATACCACTGGGTGAGGTCAAACCAGAAACGACAGTCCGTCTGCACTGGAACAAGGGCAAGGTTGCGGTTAGGCTGGCTGTCCAGCGGACGCGAAATTTGCTCGCGCGAGTACGCCTGTATACGCGCGAACAGATCGCTCCAATCCGAACACAAGTTCTATTCATCACACGCTTACATAGATCTACGGATAAATTGGTACGATTTTCGGATTTTGTTACAATATCTACGGATTTTTGCTACTTTTTATTATTTGTTGATTTTTCCTTATATTGGTGTTTTGTTAAACTTTGGGCGTATACTGTTAATGCATTACACAATTGTCAATAGGTGTGAATAGTTTCCTTGCAATTGCTCGTGTGTATCAACGATTGAATTAAAGCTCATATTTTCTTTGATTATGGATTTTATAGATCTTAAAAGACCGTAATGCAGAACTATCGCGCCCTCTTTATGCACGGTGACACGCTCGTTGGCTCGCCTTACAGAGCAGTGCCTTCCGAGAAGGATTAACCAATATCCGAGAGTCAAAGGGGCTTTTTACAGAATATGTGCTAAATTTAATGTCAACGAAAAAAATGTATGGTCCCTAAAATAAATAAATAAAAAAAAAATTCTAGGGACAGCAGCAGCAGTGATGAAAGTGACGCTGGATAAAACATTTTCAGAGATGTTTCTTGCTTTCAGTGTAGAACATTATTTTGTATTTCGAATTTTAAAGACTGGAAATAAAAATTCTTAATTTTGACTCTCTCTTCAATAATTACTGTTCCAGTCTTTCAGTGAGTCTCCGGATTTTTGTACCCAATCTACGGACATATTACCAGCCATTTACGGATAATCGAAACCAAGGGGCTGGATCCAAAATTGTTTGGATTTGGTCGCGCAAAAGATGTTGAGAATGTAAAGGAGCCGACAGACATTTTTGGGCTCCACCAATCACGGGAACGTCACTAATCTAACAAAAACAATTAAAACTTACACAAAATTACTTGACGTCATTAGGAAAGTTTTTAAATGAAAATAGAAAGAATATACAAGCACCTAGCACCATACTTCCGAAACCAAACACTTCTAACAAAATTCGAAGTCCCATTAATAAAATTATGGCCCACATAACATTTTTAATTACGGTCCACTAATATTCCATGCACCCTCTTGTACCGAGCGTGGTGGGTGAACGGTTAACGTTCTGGCCTCGCATTCGGGAGGACCCAGTTTCGCATCCCCGTCCGGGCATCCAGATTTGCGTTTTCCATGGTTTCCCCAAAACACTCCAGGCAAATGCCGGGATGCTTCCTTCAAAAGGCCATGGCCGAATTCCTTCCCGTCGCTCGTCCCCAGTCCCATCTCGCCTCTAATGACCTTGACGTCAACGAGGCGTAAAGCCATAAGTAAAAAAAAAAAGCTCTCTTGTTTTTAATAGGCCTACATTCACAACAGGCACAACAGGAATTCAGTTCATTTAAATCACTTTAATCCATCAAATCACAATAAGTTCAAGGAATAATTATAAAATTTGCAATCAATTTCTTTGCTTCTCTCTCAAACACAGATTCAATTTATTACGCGGATTGTAATTAGTGGCGACTAATCTTTAATACGTAACAGTGCGTATAGTATTATATATTAAGTTTATGTTTAATGTAGTATCGAAAAAATTACAAAGTTACTTAACATGTTGCATAATATTACTAACAAAATATCGTCAATTTATAAAGATTATCTATGGCGTAGTTCATTTCACGTAGTTTATGTAAGGCCACTAGTTTACTCGAATATAGCTGGAAATTGTTTCTGCCGCCCTTTCGAATTAATTTCCTTGTGTCCGTTTTTCGAGCAATTACTTTTCTCTTAACATAAAACTATTTTTAGTGAACCAGTATATTTTCAAGATAAAGTTAAATAGCTTATGTAGAATACGATTAAAATGCTTTTAAAAAGTATACCGTGTCGCCAATGTGAGGATGGAAATTTGGCCGATCTAGAGCCTAAACAAAGAAATTTACGTTCATTGTGTTAATTAAAAATTAAATAAATGTGTATTAAGGAATTATTGTTTTATTTTATTTTGTTATATTCACTGACATCGAGAAGAAATGGAATGGGTTGTGGGATACAACGGAGAACTGGTGACAGAGTCGCGCGAATCTGCTTTCAGTGGACAGGGTGTCTTCGCTCAAACTGAGTTGGCCAGAAAACGCGTCCACTGGACGGCGAGAATTCAAAGCGATTGTATTTAGTAGTCTATTAAAATGTATGAGTTCGGATTCGACTGGCAAAAATTTTGGAATATGCATATTGAACAAGAATTTTAGCTAGCTTAAAACCCATTTTTGAAACTCTTTCCACGTGAAAACAGAAAAGGCAATTCTGGGTTAATTAAATATTCTTGAATTATCATTTGAGTCAATACTTTCAAATTTTCGAAGCATTAAAGAACCAACTACTTAAAACTTACGAGTGGTTGGTTCTGTAAATCTTAAAAAATTTGAAAATATTCACTCAAATCATGATTCAAGAATATTTTATTAACCCAGAATTACCTTTTCTGTTTTCACGTGGTAAGAGTTTCAAAAATGGGTTTTCAGCCAGCTAAAATTCTTCTTCAATACGCATATTTACTACAATTTTATGGCTCACTCTGTCAAAAGCCTTTGAAAGATCTAGTTCTACATTATTAATTTGGCCTCCCTTTTCCATTTCATATGGAATATCTTGAATATATCCCACCAACTACATCAAAACCACTTACGTTCCCCACATATATTTCTGATGTGGTTGCATATCAATCTCTTTATTAATTTCCCTACCACTGATGTCAAACTGATCGGCCTATAATTTTCGACTCAATTTCTTACCCCTCCTTTATATACCGGCACTACTATCGCACTTTTCGAATCGTCTGGTAAGCAGCAAGTATCAAGACTCAATTTAAATAATATTTCAAGATAAGGTACAATGTCACATCTGGCTATCTTTAATATATCTGTAGTAATATTATCTACACCAGCCCCTTTACGTTTTCAGCTTTCTTATTTTGTTCATGATTTTCTCAGGATATATTTCAAATTTTTTGGTCTGCTCATTTATTAAGCTCGTTCTCTCATTTAGACTCTCCAGTTTCTGATTCATTGTTCCTAAAGCTTTCACTAACAGAAATTTGGGGTAGGAAATGCAGTATCAAAAGAAGTGGAAGTAAAAATAGGAGTGCCACAAGGTAGCGTATTGGGACCATTACTATTAATTATTCTAATGAATAATTGTGTTGGTTGTTTACAATCAGAAATTTAATTGTTTGTAAATGACATAATGCTACATAAAACGAAAAAAAACTTCTTCATCGACTTCGAGCGAATCCGCTTGCAGTCTAATCGTAGCCTCAGAAATGGAATCTGAACACAGACAGGAGTCTTCAGCAACAATTGAGCTTGTTGAGCCGCATCGTGAGTTGTCGGACACAGCTGGAGAGTTAAACCAGTCTGAGGGTCTGACCAAGTAAGGAGCGAGTCTGGCGCCCAGCGCGTGGTCGTAAAGAACGGACGCTAATTGGCGGAGT
Source organism: Vandiemenella viatica (assembly GCA_031002005.1). NCBI lineage: Eukaryota > Metazoa > Arthropoda > Insecta > Orthoptera > Morabidae > Vandiemenella > Vandiemenella viatica. The sequence goes on from JARYHS010009186.1 coordinate 263,618,946, forward strand.
CTCCAGCTGGCTCCAGCTGGAACCTCCAGCACTTCACTGCTGGCTGCGGTACAGCAGATGTACCCACCAGACCAAGCGTTAGTCTCCAGACGTGGCGGTACAGAGGAGGACGTCAGATTGTTTGCAGATAACGTAATGATATAAGGCACGACAAGAAGAGGCTGCATGACACCTACACTCGATGTACGAGTCAGCATTTGGATCCAGTGTCCAATCCGCAAACCGCCAAGAAAAGAAATTTCTGCTTCCATCGCCATGCCGGTTGCAACGAAAGATATGACAACCTCTGCGTTTAGTATCAACCGAGATGCCGAAGATCCACAGTCCAAAGTAACATAGTCAATTAGTCCCACAACCATTTTCCCGATATGAATTTATTTTGAGTGGCAAGAGCACTCTTTCGACAGTATAACAACCCTTGCGTGAGTAATTATTTAAAGCATTGAAAACTTCAGAACACGCTTCTCGCATATATTTGGCTTTGTCTGAATTTGTAACCGAATGTGCGAAATTATTGTTTCAGTTACGAGCGCAATGAATTACTTCGTCCACCAATCAGCTTAGGTCGTAATTATAGGAGAGGTAAGGTTAGAGAAATAAGATGCCGTACTGATGCTATATATATTAATTCTTTCTTCGGGCTATTCGAGATTATATTGCGCAGAGCTAGTTTTGGTGCAAAGCACCCTCTGACAACCGCAATATTTGTGAATTACAGAGTATGTACACTCATCAGCCAGAACATTACGACCAGAGCCAACCGCGACACTGAATGCCTTCTCGTGACGTGAGGCGTTGAGATATCTATATAAGCGGAGTACAGACGCATGCGGAGTCATTTTAGCGACGATATGTGTGACAAATCGGAAAATCCAATGACATAAATGACTTTGACATAGGGCAGATTGTTATGGTCCGTCTTCTGGGAACGAGCATCTCGGAAACGGCGAGGCTGTACACTTACTGTAGCACTTATTTACTTTACTTTTCTTTACTTTACTGTTTCAGATTGTGTTTTACCAGAAACTAGCTGCTTGGACCGCTTTATCATTGGTTAAGAATAGGTCTTCACCTTGGCACGTGAGACCCATGTCTCTGCACTCGAGGGGATGTTCTGGTGTCTGAATGTAGCCGCTTGTCGTCATCCGTGTATCCCCACTTTCTCATGTTGCTCCTGCACCTTGATACTCCTGTTCTAAGTCTACTGTAGTGAGAACCTATGGAAGGTGGTTGAAGGACGGTGAAACCACGAGTAGGCGACAATGTGGTGGACACCCACGCCATATCACAGAACGTGGAGGTCGGAGGCTTGCCCGCTCTGTAAAGCGGGATAGGGGTGATCTGTGGCAGATCTGACAGCAGAGTACAATGCTGGTGCAGGCACAAGTGTTTCGGAGTACACCGCTCAGCACACATTGTTGAACAGTGGGCTGTGTTTTTCATTGTTGAACGGCATCGTCAGTTACGATTACAGTCGGCACGAGATCATCGAGACTGGACCGTGGATCATTGGAAACGTGTCGCCTGGTCAGATGAATTCACAGCACATCGACGGTTGTGTCGTGATACGCCGTTTTCCAGCCGGAAAGCTTCTCGAAACATGCACCGTGCCACAGACGCAGGTTGTTGGGGGCGGTATTATGCCTTGGTGGACATTCACCTGGACTTCTATGGGACCTGTGGTAGCGGTCTAAGGCAGCATGATATCTGCGATCAAGTAAATCCCCTGATGCTTCATATCTTCAGCGATAGCATCTACCAGCTGGTCAACTGCCCGTATCACAATGCCAGAATCATGCTACATTGGTTCTAGGAGCATGTTATGAACTCATGGTGATATCTTCGCCATCAAATTCGCCTGGTCTCATCTGAGACGCTATCGGGCTCCAACTCCGCACCCACAAACCAACAGCCCGTAATTTAAGGGAATTGCGTGATCTTTGTGTAGACATCTGGTGCGAGATATCTCCGGAAATCTAACAAAGATTTGTCGAGTGATTTCTACACCAAACCGCTCCAGTGTTGCGTTCCAAAGGTCGACCAACAAACTATTAAGCAGGTGGTCATAATGTTTTGGTTCATCAGTGTATATAGATGTCCCATTATAAGAGAGTGTATTTCTGCGAGTGTGATGCGGTGAGGTGTGGAGAGGCGTGTTACCTGCTTGAGGTCGATGGTGAGGGTGACCCAGTGGAAGCGGTCCCCGCGCTGCAGCGTGGGGCTCTGCCACCAGCTGGCGCTGCCGTCGATGGCGTTGGCGGCGGGGTGGCGCCTGCTGGGGTCGGAGGCCTCTGCGTGGCAGACGCCGCACTGCGGCGCCCTGGTCAGCTTGCAGAACAGCTCGGGGCCCGCCTCGCCGCACGTCGCGTTCGCCCAGATGGACGCGCCCAGCGCCACGTTGGTCACCTCCGGGAACAGGCCGCGTCCACCGCCCGGGTCTCCGTCTGCAAACAGCACCACTACATCAGCCCAGCACGTCACACGTTAAACGGGAGAGACAAGGTCGTTCATAAGCACTGTGACGTCAAGCTCGAAATGATGTTTTAATCAAGTTCTAAATTCAAAGTGTATTATATTACAACAGAGGGTGGGATAGGAATGAGCAAATGAAAAAATACATCGGTAAATATCGTATCGATAGTTACAGTATCATTATATATCGATATATCGTGAAAAATATCGATATTTTGATATCGATATTTTGATATATCGATATTTTGATATATCGATATATCGATATTTTTTGCCTTAATCCATCGATATATATCGATAAAAGTCGATATTTTCGATATATAGATTTTTTTGCACGAAGCCAGTAATTATCTAAGAATATTCCCAAAATATATAAAAATATTTAAGAAAATTTAAGCCATAGGCAGAAATTACGGTAAATTTTATTAATTTATCTATTTTTACAACCCATCAAACCAGTTTTCGTCTGATGTAGGGTTCAAAGTACTCCTGTTGTCCGTTGCCGCCAAGTTAACTGCAGAAGCCACTCTTCCAGACTACACAGAAGAGGTTTGGCATACCAGCTATTTCGTAATGACATTAAGTTTTATTCATCAACGAAAAAACCAATTGGAAACAGAAGTTGTTAATTTACGTCCACCCTCAACGTCGCAACACGGATGCTTAATCAATGTTCTTCAACTATAAAAATAACCTAACCAAACATTAAGCGTATTATGTTAACAAAAAAAGACATTAAGATTTAACAACTTTCTTATAACCTCTTGACCGCTGATGAAAAGGTGTTAAACTGGGACGAATTTACTTTTATAAGAAGCTTTCTCGAGGACGGATATGTAGGTACATATTTATTCAATATATATATATATATATATTTATATGTATAACATATCAATTTGGATTCTGAAATGTGTTCACACAAAAAATATCGTAATTGTACTTAAAACTGATACTACAAATAAAGTATCGATTTTTTGATATATCAGAAATATCGACAATAAATATCGATTGTTTTACGAAAAAATATTGAAATTTAGATGCATCGATGTAGTTTGCCCAAACCTAGGGTGGGACATAGCGTGACGAGGAGGGTGAAATTTATGTGACGTAATCTGGCCTAACCGCTGTGAAAATCGCTACTGACTAGGAATGCCGGTAATTGTAAAACTCAGGTCAATTCGCACTGAGTGTAATAAAGGCACATGGCACATGGCAATCGGCATTGAAATATTCCTTTGCGTTCGAATACTTTCGGCGTGATTTATATGGGAGCGTGACGCAGCGATCAAGCTTTCTGCCTCGCAAGCCTGAGGTCGCCGGATCAAATCTAACTAGGGGCAACTTCCTTTTATTTGTTGAAATGTGTATACAATTAATTCCTGACAGTCAGTTTCAACAAGTATACATTAATAAGTAGTTTAAATGCCGTTCGCTGTAAAAAAAAAAAAAAAAAAAAAAAAAAAATCTTTCTAACACAATCTTAATTTAATTTAATTGCTATGAAGCACACGCTCCGTTGACAATTTCCCTACACACGCATTTTACACTTTTCCTGTACCATCTATTTTTGCAATATACAAATTTAAACTTGTTTCACCGTTTTTGGTAAATTATTCATAATTTCTCTTAGTAACTTATTCCAATCTTTGACCCTTTTAGCTATGAAAGAGAATCTTCCCACACCCTTGTGCCTGGTATCGAGTGCCAGCTTGTGGTCATGGTCATCTCTATCCTTCCGTGCTTTACTTTTAATTCTTACACCAATATCTCTCCACGCCTCATCATCAATATAGGCTTTGTACACTCCCATGATTTTCACCCTCTTTCTGTCTCCCAACGAATTCCATGCTAGCTCTTTTACCATATTCGTTACTGATTGTGGTCTAAGGTAATTTTTAGAGACAAATCTAGCAGCCCTTCTTTGCACTTCTTTCCATTCGTGTATATGATACAAAAAATGTGGGTTCCATAGTACGCCACCATGTTCAAACAATGCTCTGACCAAAGTTTTGTAACCCAATTCCTCTACTTCTCTCGTACATCCCCTCGTCACACTCTCTAACAAGTAAAGAATTTTGAAACCTTTTCCTACTACCTGTCCAATGTTTCCTGCCCAGTTGAGATTGTTATCAAATGTTATGCCAGGATATTTACGTTTCAAGTCTTCAACAGGAATTCTTTCGCCACCTTATAATCATAATCAAACTTTAGTTTTTTATCTGTGTATCTAATAGGCTGACTCTTCTTTGCATTTATCTTCATCCCATGTTTACCAACCCAACTAGATATCCTGTCCAGATTACCCTGCAACTGTGCACAGTTCTCTATCCTTTTGATCCCTTTGTATAGCATTATGTCATCTGAAAACAATCTAATTTCTGATAGTAAACCATGAACATAACCACACATTAGAATAATGAATACCAATGGTCCCAGTACGCTACCCTGTGGCACACCCATCTTTTTTTTTTTTTCACTTCATTCTATACTGTATTTGCTACCCCAATTTTTTGTTTTCTACCTTTTGAAAATTCTTCCATCCACCAAACCACTTTCTCATCAACTCCAATAGTTTTTATCTTATTAACTATTATTTTGTGGCTCACTCTGTCAAAAGTCTTTGAAAGATCTAGCGCAACAATACCACTCTAGCTTCACCTGTCCATTTCATCCGTAATATATTGCTTATATCCTACTAACTGAGATTCGCAAAAGACATGTTGCCTACTTGAAAAATCACTTACGCTCCTCATATATATTTGTGATTGCATATCAATCTCTCCATTGATTTACATACCACTGATGTCAAACTGATTGGCCTATAATTTTCGACTCTTTTATGTTGTTCGCAAACAATTTTATATTTAAAAAATAGAAGTATATGCTGCGGCTGGTATGAAACCAATATATTTGAAGGACAGATGTTCATTCCCGCACTAGGGGACCTGAGGATTGAAGCGCGACGCCGTCGATCATTCCGACAACGGTGAAGAAGAGGCTGTCACTGCTTTGCCACATTACACCTCTCGCCATGTGCTTTTATCACACACAGTATGAATCGCATTTGAATTTTACAATCGGCGACCTCGCATTGTAAAACAATTAAGGTAATCAACCTACAAATGCCTTCAAACTTGGAATCACATTCCCACAGCATAAAAAAAGAAAAATGTACCGTGCGACACCAGCGCCGGATCTAGGAGGGGTCAAACCGGGTCTCTTTCCCAGGACGGCAACTTCAGGGGGACGGCAAATTCATGTTGAAGCACCGTCAATCTCAAATTTTTGTCCCGGCTCTGAAAATTCGTAGATCTGCCACTGTGCGACGCATGACAACAGACTTTTCTCGACCTCAACAATACGAATAACTTAAATAAATTACACTTAATCCCCGCATTAAAAACGTTAAAGTAGACAAAAAAATAAGGCGAAAACTAAATATTAAATATCTTCCCATTGCGCCAATCGTTGCAAAGAGTTTCATTTTTAGCAGCGATATGACTCGCCGGTTGAAGAACAATCCAGGGGTGCGACATCTGTCCAGATAACTCTTTATGCTCCCTGTGCAGTGTTGTCTTGCGTGGTGAGTCGAAGGGAAACATTTCCTGCAACAGGTGTTCCTCCTGTTCCGCTATTGCCGAGACCTGTGGGCTGTGACTCGGAGACCACATTGTAGCGCGGGTCGCCTGCCCTTAGGGGAGGGCTGGAATGCCGCGTCAGCAGGCAGCGAGTAAACACGCTCCAGCGTCCCACAGCGGGCTCAGTTTCCAGAGAGGCTGTTGACTCTACGCGCAAAGAATGTCCTCCAGCGAAACAAGGAATGTCCCTCGCCTTGGAGTCTTATTTACCAAGCTTCTTGACAAATACCAAATTACACACAATATTTTCAAACAGATCTCCCATAATTATTCTGTAAATATTATAATATTATTATTGTATAATAATAATAATGTATGATAATAATAGTATAATAATATACAGCACTAAAATATTTTTTTAATGAATTTCTGTAGTCTTAATGAAATGCTGAAAAGAAATCAAGTTTTTAAAATTTGCTTCTGTCTGTTTGGATAAACCGTATTTATGTAAAAATTACTGGTGGTGAGAGTAAAGCAAGGCATGTTTCTACATCTACATATATACTCCGCAATTCGCAAAATTGTGGGTGGCAGAGGGTGCTCAGCACCAAAACTACTCTCTTCGTTGTACATTCCAATCCACAGTGTTTCATTTTGAAATTAATTCAGAAAGCTAAAAAAAAAATGAACATTAAACTGTCCAAAAATTAGTATCCATTTTACTAAAACACAATATACGCAAAAATATCGGTTGGATTTTGATAAGGTTTAGAACTTCATGTTTGCAGTAGGAAAATAGGATATATATAATTCTGATGAGATGTCTAAACGGCGACAAATGAAGATAAAAAAAAGCAAAGAAATTACTATTTACCTTTCGTTAGAGGCGATTCCTGGAAAATCTACAGGTAGAAATTTGATGGGCGTTAAAATATGTACAGCTGTGATCCCACGGATAGAATCAGGTATGTTTCATTTTTATGTGTAGACGCAAAAATGATAAACTGAGAAGAAAAGTAGGGAAAATGGTAGTAATTTAGCGGTGAGGCTTTTCTCGCAGTAGAAATATTTCGCTTATCGTGTTTGATCATACTAGCTGCACAGTATCTCCCAACCAAGTTGTAAATTTTCCCTCCTACCTAACATTCGGGAGGACGTGGGTCCCGTCCGGCCATCCTGACTGGGGTTTTTCGTGGTTTTCCTCAGTCACTCCAGGTGAATGCCGGGATGGATCCCCTCAGGCTAAGTCGGCCCTCCAGCAGCCCGCCTCCCAATCTTCAAGTGGGAGGAATGAAAATAAAAAAAAATATTTTTTTGTATTGTTCAGGACGGACTGAGCATGTATTGCCACCGGGCAGGACTATCGTATTCTGATTTCGGTTTATTTCGTGGGTGAGGTTCTTCTTTAGCCCATGCGGTATGCCCTCCTGATTTCGGGTAACCACAGGTTTACCGAAATCACTCTACGCGAAAGCAAGTATGGTTCTTTTAAAAAGGTTATACCGAGCGTGGTGGTGTAACGGATAGCGTTCTAGCCTCGCATTCGGGAGGACGGCGGTTCAAATCCCCGTCTGGGCATCCAGATTTGGATTTTCCATGGTTTCCCAAATCACTCCAGGCAAATGCCGCGATGCTTCCTTCAAAAGGCCATGGCCGAATTCCTTCCCATTCCTTGCCCCCATCCTTTCCCGTCTCTAAAGACCTCGCTGTTGAGAGACGTAAAGCAGTTAAAATAAAATATAAAAAATAAATAAAAAGGTTATGGCCAAACTCTTTCGCGTTGCTTAACCGTATCCCCTCCCCTTTTGGGATTGTTGTAAGCCTACACTAGCCGGGCTATACCTGGAGGATTACGAACTAAGTTGCATGCAACACCTGATTTTCAATAAAGATCGCCAGTGCAACTGGTTTTTTTTAAATTTTATTTCCATACATATTGCACCTCTCATCAAGGCATCATCAGCGACGAATGTCCTGAATCTATAACAGAAGAGATTCTATACTGCACTATGGATAAGGCTCACTGAAATCGCTGATTAGTAAGACTAGAAGTCCTCTTATTAGTGTTGCCGTCGTTTATTTCCATTGCAAACCGATTACCGAGTCTGACTTATGACCCCACGGTCAGCTGACCCATAGAGTGTGGTGAGGGTGATTCACTACCTGCCTCCTGCGTGTTTGTGCAGCCGGTGCTCTGTCTGAGTTGGCGGATGAACACACCGCGCGCGAGTCGCAGGAGTCTGTTTGCGCCGCGCAAACACACCTGCCACACAGTGTTTGTGTTGGCGGCACTGCGTCGTGCACTTCAGCTGACAACGGTTGGACACCTGCGGAAAGATTTCCAGAGATATTCTGCCAACGACCTCACAAACCTTGCGACAACCTGACGACGGGGCTTCGAAACGGTTCTCAATGACTAACCCTCCCCAAACGACGACCTGACTTTCAAAGACAAGAATACGAAAACCGCTGGAAAATGGCTACAGCAACGGAATATTAGCCATTAATGACGAGGGTGGGGAGGGGGTGAAATCTCACGAAAACTCAACAAGGGGGAGGGGCAGAGGTCAACGGAAATCTCACGAAGAATTGGAGAGCTAAAAAAAAGTCTAAAATTGATGTGAAGTCGATTTTAGGGGTGGGGGGTGGTATGAGACCAAAAAAAGTGAGGGGGTATCGTGAAAATTTCACGTCATTTTAGAGGGTGGGGGGGTCCGACCAAATCTCACGAAATCTCACCAAGGAGAAGGGGGGACCACGGAAATCTGACGTGAGGTTTTGAAATTCTTGAAGGACAATATATATATAAAATGGTCGGCTACAAACGGCGCAGATGTCGAGTTTTGGAGAGGGTATTAGGTCTAGAAACCGACTTCACAGGGGGTATAACCACCCTCGGTAGCGGGAGAGCCAATGGACGCCACCTTACTATCCAACTCGCCTCGTGCAATGTTGCCAAGCACAGCGGTATGCAAACTTATGACAGCGACACACAGGTTACGTACGCCAGCACTGATTACTGGGCCATAGCAAAACAACCTTTAGAAACAAACATTGAATTTTACTGAAAACAGGTGACTTGCTGTATACAAAGATCTTTAAAACTCTAAGTAACTCACCAGGAATTCTTCAATTTTTACAGAATAAACATTTAGCGTCAAATACAGCTCCAGTTCGTATTTGAGAGAGCTCGGGTCAGGCAGTAACCACATTCTATACATATATATATATATATATATATATATATATATATATATATATATATATATTCTCAATAGCATTCGCGTACAACCAGGACAAGTGTCAATAGATTTGTAATTGAAAATACCGTCTCTTAACAACTAATATTTTTATTCCTATAATCTTAGACGCGTTTCGCCCTTGTGGACTGGGGAATTATGAGCAAGATTTTCGATACAAACAATCGCTTGTTGGTCAGGAAAGAGCTCTGGTTGCACTGTTTCGTAGAACACATCTTGCTGTCGTTCTGCATTGCTCCTTTTTTTTTTTGACAACGTCACTATTTTACTGTTTTTAAAATGAGTTTCAGTATTATGAATCTTCAAGTAATTCAGTTTCTGTGCTACATGGTTTCCACCAAGTGTAGGAAACGTATGACGGAGGCGACATTAGCATACACAGCCATGCCCTCGGTCGGAATCGATCCTGCGACTCTTGGGAACCGTGGCTACTGACGCGTGCACCTACACCATATAGCGCCATAGTCTGTACCCGAGAAAACTCTATGTCCCTTTAAACTCAATGTAAAGTCTTCGAATTTTACAAAGCGAGTCCTGAGGTAAAAACAGGCGAAGATCGTATTTCAGCCAGATCACGTTGCGCGGTCGTGACGTTTAACCCACAAAACTATTTTTTTTTGTCACTTTTAAGACTCCATGCATCTCATTTTAGGTTTAAACGACGCTAAGACGTCCAACAATGATCATATACAAGAAACAGACCAGACAAGTTTCGCGATTGTGACTCTGTATCTAATTTTTTTTTCGTAAAAACGCCCTACTTTTTTTTTGCCAAAACATGGCGTCGGTTTGGGAAGGATGTGGTTGTGTTTATCCTCCGAGCACCCGAAACAGGTGGTGACCTTTTTTTTCAAATGGAAATACAACAGTTCCCCGTCATGTTGGCATCTGCCAACACTATTAGTCCCAAGGGAAGACCCTTTACACAGTACGCTTTTACCTGTTTGAACTTGTCTGCCATCTGCGAACTATGAAAGATGGGTTTTCACATAGTCTTAACCCGCCCCGTTGTCTTAGTTGGTTGCGGCGCCGTGATGGTGTCAGGCGCTGACACGGGGTTAGCTGGTTCCAGTCCTGGTGGTGGACTTGGCCGACAGGGTAGCAGAGGTGGTGGTGCATCAGATTGTAAGCCCAAGTCCTGGATTAAATCCCAAACTTGTACGCAGTGCATATGCTTCGAGGGCACGCGGGACTATTAATTGGGATTCGTCCATCATACGAGGAGTTAGTAAGAGCAGGTCTGAATCAGCCGGCACAGGTTTTCACTGTCTCCCTTCTTTCATCTGCCATCCACAACACAAAAAAAGCACTCTACAATGAGCACACACATCATCACTGTCACACACTTACGAAGGCAACGGGATACCTCCCCAGTTCATATCCCCTCGTGACGTTACCATGAGGGGTAACCAACCCCGCGGGAACCGGATACATTCAGACACGGGTCTGGCATCCACAGAAGAAGAAAATGTCAGGTTGTTGAAACTTTTTCATGCAGTTTCCCAAACCACTCAGTTGAGATAATTGGAACAAGGATCGCAGCGATTGTCCCGCGTGCGCATTTAATGGAGACCGGACGAGAGCACAATTAGTCGAGCGGCCTGTGTACCGCCTCGGTAAACATCCGACTCTGGCCTGCACAACGCGCAGCGAGCCTCGTAGGAAGCCAGTCTGCACATCTACTACACCGATCTGAACGCTACGTACAATCATTATTACCAGTTGATTGCGACAGAGCAGTCATAATTTTGTTTTCCTTCACACATATTTCTTCATATAACAAATTTTTACTTTAATTTCTTTCAGTTTTTCAGGTAAATTATTCATAACTGCCCTTCGTAATTTATTCCAATCCGTAACTCCCCTGCCTACAAAAGATAATTTACATCCCCTTACATTAAAATGGAATGCTAGCTTGTGGTGACGGTAATTTTTTCCCTTCCAAGTACTACTCGTAGTTCTTCTACATATCATCGTCCATCTCTCATGCCCAAGCTATGACTAATACACTCCTAACATTCTCTTCAACCTCCTCCTGTTGTGAAATGAATCCCAAACTAGCGCCTTTATCATATCCATCACTGATTGTGGTCTGCGGTAATTTGCACGACGTGCAATACTCTTGCAGTTGTGTGACCAAGCTGACTCCCCCATATCCCTGATGTATCCCATCATCACCTACTCCAGTAAATCCAGAACTTCACAACTTCTACATGTAACATGCCGCATACGTATAGCCGAGTTCAGTGTAGTATCCAATTTTATGTCGACATATTTACACCTGATGTCTTTATCAAGCAGTGTTCAGATTCCCCAAAATCATAAAAAAACTTTTTTTTAATCTATCTATTAAGTTGACTCTTTCTATCATCTTGATTCCATGTTGAACTGATCAGTTAGATATCCAAGACACATTCTCTCCCACCTCTCAACAAACGGATCACGTTTTAATCCTATTATATATCATCACTGGCGGATTAACACATTTTCCGAGCTGGAGAACAAACTTGAGACTGCCGCCTCTTCAAACATGAATATTCCGCCCGGAGCAGTATAAAGCTATTCTTCGACTTTGTCGCCTCCTGATGGTTGCCACTCGGGGCAGTAGAAGTAAGAAAAAAGGTCACCGCCACGCGAATTTGCCATTTACCACCCCTTCAAACATGAGTTTCCGCCCCTCTGAAGTTGCCGCCCGGGGCAAGCACCCCGGTTTTACCCCTTCTCCCTCCCCAGATCCGGCACTGTATACCATTACGACATCTGCAAACGACCTGAGTTCTCAATGAAAACAATCAAAGTAGTCATTAATGAAAAAGATGCTAGCAATGGTCCCAATACACTACTCGTTGGCACTCTTGTTTTCATTTCGACTTCTTCCGATACTGCTTTTCCTGCCCTAACTCTTTGCTCTCTACCTCTTAAGAATTCCTCCATCCAGCAAAGTAACTTCTCCATTCGTAACGATTCATTTTACCTAGTTTACAACTAGTTTATAACTGTCATCAGTAAAATGCCTTGGTGAAATCCCATGCACTCGTTGTGAATATAATTTCAGCTTCAAGGAGAAGACGGTGTGGATGTGTTGTGTGACGCAGTGTGTGGGCAGCTGGTGCTGTATAATGAGCTGGTCTCGGGAAGCCGTCGGCCCACAAGTAATTGGCGACCGAGAGTAGGCGCGGCTCGGCATCAATCAGCAGACTGCAGCAATTACCCCAAAAACAAATCCTGCTGCCCACACTGTCAACGCGATACCAGTTTGTTACGTATAACGTGGCGCCATCCACTACTACTGACCAACCAATGTAGGCCCAACTCATGTACTTTGATCAGCCAGACCATTATGATCACCTGCCTACTATCGATATAAACCCGTTCAGGCGATAGCAGCGTCAGTTGACGAGGAATGACTGCTAGTCAGACACACGCACGGTGCATGCAGTATCAGTGAGCGTGCTATCCGTGTTTGGAATGCGGAAGGCGCGAATTTGACCGAGGGATGATTGTGATGGTCCGGATGCTCGGCCCAAGTAATTTGGAAACTACGCGACTTGTCGGGCTGTGGTCATTGTCTTCAACAAGTGGCTACACCAAGTTGAAACCACGTCCAAACGTCGAGGAGTTGGGCGGCCACCCCTCATTACAGATGGACGTCGTAGGCTGGGCAGACTGGTAAATCAGGACAGGCGGCGAACTGTGGCGGAACTAACATCAGACTTTAATGCTGCGCAGGGTACAAGTGTGTCTGAATACAGTGCACCGAACACTCCTAACGATGGGCCTCCGCAGCCGACGACCCGTGCGTGTGTCAATGTTAACACCACGACATCGGCATCTGAAATGGGCACGTGACCATCGTCACTGGAGGTTGGCGCAGTGGCAGAGCGTTACATGGTTCATCAGAATCCCGATACCTTCTTCATCATGCCGATGGGAGGGTGGGAATCCGTCGTTTTCCACGAAAAACAGCTTCTTGACACGTGTACTGCGGGACGGAGACAAGCTGGCGGCGGCTCAATTATTCTCTGTGGGCATCCATGGGTCCAGTGGAGCTGGTGCAAGGCACCATGACTGCCAATAAGTGTCGTACACTGGTTGCAAACTACGTACACCCCTCAATGACCACCATCTTTACCAACGGCAGTGGCATTTTTAAACACGTTAATGCACCATCTCACAAGATCAGTAGTGTGATGGAGTGGTTCGAGGAACACAGTAATGACTTTCAATTGATGTGCTGGCCCCCCAACTCGCCAGATCTAAGCACGATCGAACACATCTGGGATGTGATTGAACGTGGCGTCACAGCTCATCAACCTCCCTCCCCCCCCCCCCCCCCCCCTCCCTCATAATATTCTGGCTGATAAGTGTAGCAGTTGCTATTCAGGTGGTAGGTTTTATGATCACTACCACAATGGTTCTTATGTTCCGCTCTAAATTTCCATACACGTCTACTTTTCCATGACACCAATTTTGACTGTTAATTCTTTCACTGCTTGAGGTGAATTATTCAGAACTTCAATCGCTGATTGCATTATCCGCAACTCCCTTTTGTCTGATACAGAGTGCTTGATTATGATCACGGCCATCTCTTCCCAGCCACTTGTTACTCTCAATTCTTCAACAATAGCAATCATTAATATTATGCCTTTCCCCCCCCCCCACCCTCCACTCCCTACAAAGCCGTCTGCTAACTTCCAGTTACTTCCATCTGTTTTCTTTAGGGCCAAACGGGTCTACGACGTCAAGGTATTAGGAGCGGGAGAGAATGAGAGACAAGAAACAGCCATGAGCTCAGCCATGGCCTTGTGATGAAACCATCCCGGCATTCGACAGGAGTGATTTCTGAAGGTCACTGAAACCCGAAATCTGGATGGTCGGACGGGTATTTGAACCAAGTCTTGCAAAATGCGAGGCCACAATGATACGTCCCACCCACCACTCGGCAATTACTTCCAGCACAGCGCATTTAGAATGTAGGTTACTTATTGTCTTCTGCTGTAATTCTGGCAAGTGAATCTAGCTGCCCCGTCCTTTATTTGATGCGCGTAATGTGGGTCTCCTATCCAGGCAGTCGTCAGTCGTCTCTCCGAAGTTTTGCATTCCGATTTCCTCAATTTCCTGGTACGTCTATTCATCACCCTATGATACAGATGCCGGACTCTCAAACATCTCTCAGTTTAGCTCACCAACAAAAGACAAACCAGGATATTTCACCTTGTGCCTGCAACAAGCCATTCCATCTGAAACGCTCATACACAACATTCGTTTTGCCGTGTTTGTAAATATTCATGTTACTCTATCCCGCATTGGCCATAACTCTTTCTTTAAACTAATCAAATGTATATTCGGTTGAGATCCACTTTCAGGTGTTTGCAAACAGGTGTCATTTTAATCCGCTTATATAACACCAGTAAACCCCTCCAAAAATATCGCATATTCTCCCGCGATTGAAGCTGACAGGAAAAAAAAAAACCAATATTTTATTCGTTGTTGATTAGTTAAGATATTACAAAACACCGTCTTTTAAAACAATATCGTCAATTTAGGTATCATTTTGAAGTAGGAAATGTACATAGGATAAGAAAATGTTGAAACTTTCAGACATCTTGTAACCAGATTTTCTTTTGGGTGCAATATCAGATCCGTCCAAAAGTGTGCTCGGTGGTATTCTTCTTCTTTTTTTTTTTTTCGAATCACCCATGTTTGGGTAACGTCAGATCAATCACTTCTTGGATGCTTGCGTTTTCTTCTTCTCCCAGTATTTCTTCATTCTATCTGATCTCTTCCTTCTTTCCTCTTCTGATATTTGAATCGGTTTTCTGGTGTTTATCGCAACTTGGAACCTCTTACTTTTGTCTTTGGTCACGGTCTTGGTTGTACCATTCTTTAACATCACTTCGGTAATCTGGAGTTCTCTCAAATCCTTTTCTACTTCCTTAAACCAGATGGGCTTAGTCTTTTTTTATAAAAGAAGTCAAAGATTTTTTTTTGTTAATCTGTTAGGATTCATTCGGAATATGTGTCCATAGAAATCAATCCTTTTTTTCTCATGGTTTCCGAGAGTCTCTCGGACTTTGCGTAGAGGGCTTCGTTTCTGTAGAAAACTTGTTTGTTATTCTGGAATTTGGGACCCATGATCTTCCTCAAAATTTTCCTCTCTTTGATTTCCAAATTCTCCATTTGTCCTTTCCTCCCCATGACTAGTGTCTCTGCTGCATAGAGTGCTTCCGGCTTAATTACTGTGTTGTAATGTCTTATCTTTGTGTTCCAAGAGAGGCTTTTCTTATTGTAAGTGTTTTTGGTCTTCTGGAAGGCTAATTCCATTTTGGTCCTTCTCGCTTCCATTGTTTTACCTTCGAGGTTGTTCCATTCAATCCATTCCCCTAGGTACTTGAAACTCCTAACCACCTCTATTTTATGAGCTCCTACTCGGACTCTCGTAGGAGTGTCTGGTATATTTGTCATAATCTTTGTTTTTTCGAAAGAAATCTTGAGTCCTAACTTCCCTGCCTGCTCTTGTAATTCGGCGATTTGTTCTTTGGCTTCCTCCCATGTTTCTGCGAGCATCGCCATATCGTCAGCGAATGCCAAACACTTAATCGTAACTCCTTTATTTTTTGTTCCAAGTCTAATTCCTCCTCTGGTTCTTGCATTCCATTCTCTCACAACTTTTTCGAGTGCACAATTGAACAACAGGGGGGAGAGGCCATCCCCTTGACGGACCCCTGTTCTGATCTCAAAAGGTTCTGACAGTTCACCCATGAATCTAACTTTTGAGGTCGTATTTGTGAGGGTTTCTTTGATGATATTCAGGGTTTTCCTGTCCAAGCCAAATTCCTCCAAAATATTGAATAGCGACCCTCTGTCTATGGAATCGTAAGCTTTTTGGAAGTCCACAAAAGTCACTATATATGGTTTCGCCCTCTGTTTCTGGTATTCTAAAATGTTTCTGAGGTTTAGGATCTGTTCAGGGCAAGACCTTCCTTTCCTGAACCCTGCTTGATACTCCCCGATTTGGCAGTCCAGCTGGGATTCTGCTCGTTCAAGTAATGCTCTGGACAATATCTTATAGGTCACATCCACCAGAGAAATCCCTCTGTAGTTGTTCGGATCAGATTTAGAGCCTCTTTTGTGTAGAGGGTGTATCAGAGCCATTTTCCATTCCTCTGGAATCACTTCTTTCTTCCATATCTCCTCAAAAAATTTCTGGAGTGAGATAATTGCATTTTTGCTAGCATATTTCCATAATTCGGCTGTTATCTGATTTTCCCCTGATGCCTTAAAATTTTCCATGTGAGTCAGAATTGTCTGGATCTCATTTATAGATGGGGGTTTAGAGTCAGGGTTGGTGGAAGACTTCTTTCCATCATCGAACACCATCTTTTGGAGTGGTTCTTCGCAATTTAGGAGTTCCTTGAAGTAGTCTGCCAGTATCTTGCAGTTGCCCCTATTACTATATGCCATGTTCCCTTTTTATCCTGAAGTTGGAGGGTTGGGGGGTTGTATTTATTAAGCTTCTCTCTGAAGATCGGATAATAGTTTCTCATGTTATTCTTAGTAAAGACGTCATTAATCTTACTGAGTACTTGGTCTTCTTGAACCTTCTTTACTTTCTTGATCTCCTTGGACACCATCCTCCTAGTTTCCACAAAGTGCTGCCAGGAACTTTCGTCCTTTTTGGTTTGCCAGATGTGCCACGCCTTCTTTCTCAGATCAAGTAGTCTATCACACTCCTCGTTCCACCACCTGTGCTTCTTAATCCTGGAGACAGGAGCAAACTCTTCTGCCTTAGTTATAAGACTCTTCTCCAACTGTTTCCAGCCCTGGCCTTCTAGTTCGCTGGTTAACTGACTCCATTCTTCCTTCTTCTCCTTTATTTTCTCTGGATCATATCTCCTTCGTGCACGGTTTTTCTTCTGACAGTTACTCTTAGGGATGATCTTAAATTTCACTTTAGATAGGTAGTGGTCCGAGTCGAGGTTGGCCCCTCTGAGAACCCTAACATTTTGGATTTCTTTATGAAATTTCCGCTTTACCGCAACATGATCTAACTGGAATTCTCCCAATAGAGGGTTAGGTGATATCCACGTCTTCTGCTTTCTTGGCAATTTCTTAAAGCTAGTTGACTTCAGGATCAAATTGTGTGCCTGACGTAATTCAATTAGCCTGATACCATTTTGGTTCGTTCTCTTGTGCGCTGGGTAACACCCTACTATATGCCTGAACTTTTTCTCTCTCCCCACCTGGGCGTTGAAATCCCCTAGAAGGATGACATTATGTTTATCAGGGATCTTCTGAATCGTGTCATCAAGTTTTTCCCAGAATAGTTCCACCTTCTCCTTATTCTTTTTGTTGTCAGTGTTTGTAGGGGCATGAACATTCACAATTGTATACACTTTGTTGGTCGACTTAAACGTGAGTGTAGATAACCTTTCAGAGGTAGACTCGAAGCTTGTAATGGAGTCTAATATTTTCTTGTCAATTACGAAACCTGTTCCAAGGTGGGGAACATTTTTCATTGGTATTCTGTGATATAACTATTTACGCTGGTTTTAGCATTGTCTCCTGCGTTTTGTCATAAGCCATGTTACGGAAATTACGTTACTTACCGCATTGAGTCCTGTCACTGGTCGCCAATTGTAAGGGTCGTTATCGGTTGGTTGTTAATTGCAGCTACTCGTTCAAGAACAATGACACAGCGGTCTCTGAGAGGCTGCGCAAGGCAAAGAACTCGGATGAATCCGACGCCAGCAAATTACAGAGACTGACGCCAGGGCGCGAGGCCGGCCGCAATTTACGTGAAAATCGCTGTTATTAAGGCGATTACAGTGCTTAACATTGCGAACGCCAGGTATAATGACGTGAAAAACATGTGCGAAGAATATGTAATTGCCGTCTTAACTGCGCGAGCTAACGCACGACCACGGAAGGAGTTATTTGGAAGCTGCCGCCTCGGGCGGTTTGCATGTTATGTTTGGTTTAACAGCTAACAGATATTGACACCTGACAATTAGACACGCACGCTGACGGTTGCGTGTGTTAAATTGAATACACTGAAAACATTGAAAATGTAAACACTCTTTTGGGTATTTGTCTTTTAAGTGGGGTAAATAAACCAAACACGAATAAATCCAGTTTGAAAAATGGCCGGTCTTGGAAAAATATGTGAAATTTTTCTGAACGGTGTTTTAACGACCTAATAAAGAAGTTTTAGACAGGACATGAGAGTATAATTCTATATAGAGCATAAAAAGGTGGAGGACAATATTTATTGTTCGTATCTTAAGATATCAGAGCTTACTTAAAACAATGCTGGGGGGAATTGTACAAGGAAAGAGATATCGGGAAAAATCTCGGTTAAAATACATCCAGCAAATAATAGAAGTTGTGGCTGCATGAGATATATTGTTACGAACAGGAAGGTAGAGAATAAAGGACCGTCACAGACTAATCCAAGGATTGACCACACAAGAAGAAGAAAAAGATTTTAATGATATATTTATTTTGATAGTTATGATACTATACATCTAGGGAGTAAAGGTTTTACACTACACTGATTAATTTAAAAGAAATAATATGGACCGGCTTAAATCAATTTGTTCCCAAGAAGTTTATTAAGGTTAGTAAGAACATCCCGTGGTTCAACAGGGAAGTGAAACGTTTGCTCGGGAAGCAAAGGCGTTTACATGCGACGGTAAAGAAATCGGGGGACTCATCTGATCGCGCTAAATTAGTCCACTTGCGAGCGGACGTGCGTAAGGCAATGCGTGATGCGTTTAAAGAATTCCAAACCAGAAATTTATCCGAAGATCTAATTACTAATCCAAAAAAGTTCTGGTCATATGTCAAATTAATAAAAGGCTCTCGTAAGGTCATGCCGTCGTTGATTAATGAAAATGGGGAATTATCAGAAACTAGCGTCGAGAAAGCAGAAATTTTGAATAATGTATTTAAAAAAGCTTTCACAACAGAAAACTCGGAGGAGATTCCGAGATTTAACAATCGAACCAACAAAATTATGAATGATCTCGTTCTCGATGTCGAGGGAATAACTAAACTGCTTATGAATGTAAATCCCAATAAGGCTCCAGGACCAGACGGTATTCCTACAAGATTCTACTCTAGGTACGCAAAGGAAATTGCACCGTATTTGATGAAATTATATACCGTCTCCTTGGATCAAGGAAAAATACCAGCCGAATGGAAGACCGCCATCGTAAGTCCAGTGTTCAAAAGTGGGAATGTTAATGATCCTCAAAATTATAGGCCGATCTCGTTAACCTCAATATTTTGCAGGATTTTAGAACACATCATCTATTCAAATGTCATGCGGTTTTTGGATGAAGATGAGCTTTTAAACCCAAATCAACATGGATTCAGAAAAAACCGATGCTGCGAAACACAACTTGCCCTCTTAATTCACGACTTGAGCCGTATTATAGATGAGCAATCCCAGGTTGATTTAGTTTTATTAGACTTCAAAAAAGCTTTCGACACTGTGCCTCACAGTAGGTTACTTAGGAAACTTCGCGGTTACGGTATATCTAGACAAATATGTGATTGGGTTGCAGACTTTTTGAAGGGCAGAACACAGTGTGTAGTTCTCGACGGTGAGCGTTCATCACTTGCCGAAGTGAGGTCCGGGGTTCCCCAAGGAAGCGTGATAGGGCCTCTGTTATATCTCATATACATTAATGATTTGTGCGACATAATAGGGGGAATGAAAGATTATTTGCCGATGATGCTATTATTTATAGTGAAATCACAACCCAGGACCACTGCGCTTTGTTACAAGACGATATTATGAAAATAATTGCGTGGTGTAAAGATTGGCAGTTGGAGTTAAACGCTAAAAAGTGCCAAGTCATGCGTGTAAGTAAAAAGGCGAAACCATTTAGCTTTGAATATACAATTAATGGCACTGTCCTTAGAATGGTAGATTCCGCTAAATACCTAGGGGTAACAATTCGTAATAATTTGTCGTGGAATGAGCATATCGAGAATGTAATTGGGAAAACAAATCGTATGCTTCGATTTCTAAGTCGTAATTTAAAACAATGCACTCCGGAAGTTAAATCGATTGCGTACAAGTCACTAGTGAGGCCTCACTTGGAATATTGTTGCTCTGTATGGGGTCCCCATCAAAAGGGATTAAAGGAGGCATTAGAGATGGTCCAAAGAAGAGCCGCCCGATTCGTGACAGGTATATATAGTTGGAGGGAAAGCGTAAGTGCAATGTTGAAGGAGTTAGGTTGGGAAGACCTGGAGCACCGAAGGCGTTGCTCTCGACGGAAGCTAATTGAAAAATTCTCGACTGACGTATTTCGGAATGACAGCAAACAAATATTGCTACCAGCAACATTCATATCTCGGAATGACCGCGAAAATAAGATAAGAGAAATCAGGTGCAGAACTGATTCGTTTCTCTACTCATTTTTTCCACGAGCGATCAGGGAATGGAATAGAATGGATTTACCGGGCGACTAAACACAAAATCGGACAGGAGTAGCTTCCGATAAAGCACTCCGGCCATCCTGATCTGGGTTTTCCATGGTTTCCCTAGATCGCTCCAGGCGAATGCTGGGATGGTTCCTCACAATAGCCAATGGGCGCCACCTGCCATATCCCGAATATTCCTTCCAAACCATTACCTTTCCTGATAGGTGGAATGCACCCTCCGCCAAACACTTTTAGTGAATCGCGGAGTAATAGTAATCCTGGCAAAGGTAGCCATGTGAGGCGGACTTACTGAACACACCTTTGGTAATTCGGAACAACTTTTCTTGACGAACTCTTTGATATCCTTAACACTAATCAGTAACACGCACTTGGGTGACTCTGTTGGCCCGAATAAAAACACGGATTTTCTACTCCCCTCATTTAAATTTTATCAGTCAAATGATTTACCTGAAGATGCGCACAGGAAAACTAATTGTTACTAATCAGTGATCACAACAGAGTACGCTTGTTTTAACTGAAGATGTTTAATACTTGAATTCACTCTCCAATTCCGTATCGAGCGTGGAGTGTGAGTGGTTAACGCTCTAGCCTCGCATTCGGGAGGACGCGGGTTCGAATCCCCGTCTAGGCATCCAGATTTGAATTTTCCATGGTCTCCCCAAATCACTCCAGGTGAATGCCGGGATGCTTCCTTCAGAAGGTCATGGCCCAATTCCTTCCCCTTCCTTGTCCCCAGTACCATCCTGCCTATAATGACCTAGACGTCGACGAGGTGTAAAGCCATAAATATAAAAAAGACCAATTCCGTCAACACAGAACGGTTACACATTTCCTCGTACAATACTTTATTCCCATTATTACTCTACTTTAGCAGCTTTTATGATGTACAGAGCTTGTGCTCCATGCTAGTTCGCTCCGCGCTATTACAATTGCTCACACACTCTGCAGCGACTCTGACCTTACAGTCCAACCAACTGTTAAAACTAAAAGGTACTAGCTTTAACACAAAACTTACTAACTACACCAGATTCTAAATATCCTATTAATGATGTGGACCCTTATTTGATTACAGAAAATATATACATTACATTAATTACACGTATATATATACACACAATCACTGACGTATCAAATGTTTTAAAACCATTCATTTGGCTCTTTGATAGTTAAATAAACTGCAGAAAGAGTGCTGTAGTTTACCTGTAAACTTTAGGACGCTAGATATCACTGACAATTTTGAAAGAACTTTCGGGTAGTAATGGTAATGGCGGAAATGAATGAAATGGAACGTTATTTACAGTTTATTGGCAAAAGTTTCCAGAAATCGTTAAATAAAAAAGTAAAATCCTAAAATTTTGAAATCCAGCTGATTATCAACCTTCATATGATACCTACGATAATTATCTAAGAGAAATATTTCATTCAGAGGGCCCGCCAGGATTAACATCTCCATCTGATGGACGAATAGCCGCCAGCATTATAGCACGACTTCTTCTTTCTGTCATCAGTGTCTCGACTGGTTTGATGCAATCCTCCATCCGTACCTATCTTGCGCTAACCTTTTCATCTCAACATAACCCATTACAACATTCGTCCCCAATTATCTGCTTCATATATTCTAATCTCTGTCTTCCTCTGCAGTTCTTACCTTCAACTGTTCCCTCCACTAACAAGTTAACCAATCCATCACGACTCAAAATATGACCTACCAGCCTGTCTCTTCTTTCTGTAAGACTCTTCCACAAACTTCTTTCCCCGCCCATCATATCCAAAACGCGTTTGTTCCGTACTTTATCTGTCCACTTAATTTTGTTACTCCATATGTGTTGCGGACAGGTCTGGGATATAACCCAGGACTTCGGAGCACAATCTGTTGAGTGGGAACTGTGCATCACCACCTCTCCTCACTTGCCGGCCAAGTCCTGAGGATGAACACTTCCTCCACCAGCAGCTGATCAGGTGTCAGCGCCGGACACCATCACGGCGCCGCAACGATCGGTGCGGAGGAATTGCATGATACTAAGTTGCTTGGTACCATCGCCTGTGAGCAAAGTAGAGATACTAGCTGGAATCGCCCTGGAGACATACGCCTGGAAGTCGCCACTAGCGCGTGTAACGTTCCCACTCCTCCTGCTAATTAATTTCCGGCTAATTTATTAATGTTTTAAGTATCGGACCTCTTAGCCGAAGATTGACTGCATTCACTCTATCATTTAATCCAGGTAAATGAGGTGGAACAATTACAAAGAAAAAAATAAAATTTAGTTAGATGCACCACACTGATTTGAGTTATATTCTGATAAATTGTACACTCTGACAAACTTTAGGTTTTTCTGTTCAAACACAAATATTGAATCCACTAATCAACGTCTTGATAAGACAATTACAACTTCCTTCTTCATATACTTAATTTACTTTACAAACTGTGAGTGAGAGTGATGTATGGCAGAAACACAGAGAGAGACAGAACATAATATGGGCTTACATCATGATCCCTCGTGGAGCGACATCACGAGCTACCACCGCGTAGCATTGGACAAAACTGGTCAAGACTGAGAGCCTATGGTTACATTGTGAGGGCTTATATAATAACCTCCTAACGGGATTCAGGTATGCTGATCCTCTACGGGAGGGGAATACTACCAACATTGGATTCTTACTTTCCCATTTGGCGAGAGGACCATCTCTGCCAAATGGGAGGGAACACAGAGTTCCACCGATACTTTCCCACCCGACAGGTAACTTTTGTGTTTGTAGGGTGGCTACAATAGTATCCTATCCCCGCCAAACACTGGGCGGAAGCAAGGTGTCCGAACTTCTCCAGCATGGCTTAGCAACCATGACAGTATCTGTAGCCACTTGAAAATCTTAGACTAAAAAATACTCTCCGCCTCACTGTCGCTACCTAATTGAAATTACTTAATCCTAACCTTATTCTAATTAAATACTACTTCTTAAAGTTCCTAATTATGACTTCAAATGTCTTGTGACATCATACGCGGCAAGGCTTAGAGTGAACGAAGACGCCCGACACCATTTACATGCCTATACGTGGTTGTAATATATATATATATTTTTTTAACTGCTTTACGTCTCTCAACAGCGAGGTCTTTAGAGACGGGAAAGGATGGGGTGGGGACAAGGATGGGGGCAAGGAATAGGAAGGAATTCGGCCATGGCCTTTTGAAGGAAGCATCCCGGCATTTGCCTGGAGTGATTTGGGAAACCATGGAAAACCCAAATCTGGATCCCCGGACGGGGATTTGAACCGCCGTCCTCCCGAATGCGAAGCGAGAACGCTAACCGTTATACCACCACGCTCGGTATGGTTGTACTAAAGTCCCGATCAAGCTTCATGCGGACTTCAAAGCCACCAACTGGAGCACCAAGCAATGAAAGAATATTGGCTTGGGAGAAGAGAGTGCAAAATGATTTGGAGTGAATCAAGCCAAAAGAGGGTCTACCACCTGGGTCTGAACAACCATGGACCATATGGAAGTCGCTAAACTGGCTTCGAGTTGGAGTTGATACTCTTGCCACTTGGGGATACCTGGGAGAACAGCCAGATACCACATGTTCGTGCGGGGAGAGAGGAACCATGGTACATCTGCTGTCTTGTCCACGAATATGGATAAATGTATCTCTATTTAACCTCCAATCAGCCACTGACAAAGGCATAGCATTGGCGGAAAAACTACCACACATCTGATGCCGTCATCGACACGAGAAGAAGAAGTTGCTTGGTGACAGAAGCAGGTTGCAATGACGTAGAGGCCTAGTGAGCGGTGAAGATTAAACGTCGTGGGCGACGGCGGCGCCTGAATGCCCGCGGGAGGCGACGCGCCATTTTCCGGTGTTTGTCTGAAACAAAGCTGTTTGTGGAGGAGGGCTGTAGCGGCATCCGGACACCGCACAGAGCGGCCTTGTTCCCGCTCCCAGCTGCCGCTACCGACGGCTTCCCCACGTAAACAACGTCCACTCACCACGGCATCCACTCGGTATCGCATTACACGCTGTACAGCTCGCTGCCAGCACAAGCTACTGTACCAACACGACAGCAGGACCTTGACTTGACCCTCACGTCTGGCACAGCTTCATGCGTAATGTGAATTACGCCAGAACGGCTCCGCGGTTTGGACTCCACATTGAGCTGTAGGTCCCGTTTACCCGTTAGGATTACCGTGTTAGCCAAGTTAGTCGCGACAAGGGGCTCATTGCGTTTGGCGACCGGTCCATTAGAAACATATCCCGGCCAACAAAGCCATACGATGATTTTGATTCGACTATAAATACAAATTTTCTGTCGCTTTTAGACTCTGTGAAATGCATTTTTAGATTAAATTGACCTTAGCAATGACACTCATTTTTTTGTCATTTTTAAGGTCGGTTCAGACCAGCGATCAAATCGGGTCAGTGCAAAGATCAAAATCAGTGGACCCGTAATCGAGCGGGAGCATTTTCACTGCTCGATCAGGTCAGGTCATGTCAGGTCAGGGCAAGGCAAGGTTAACCTGAAGATCACGGCGCCACCGATCAACAACGGCCAAGACCTGAGCTGAGCTGAGCTGAGCTGACCGCTAGTGAAAACCTGCAACAGGCAGGTCAGACCAGATCAACATGGGCGACGAACGTCTCGGAGCTTGTAATATCTTGGTTCTCCGAGTGGAGCCGCGTCAATTTGTTAAAAAGGACTGATGAAAGCCACAGCAAGATGGCAGAAACGTTAGGTTTTAACGCGGAGAACCAAGATATTACATACAGTGACCGTGGAAGCCTTCTTCTTTTTTTTTTTTTCCTAACTGCTTTACGTTTTTCAACAGCGAGGTCTTTAGAGACGGGAAAGGATGGGGGGGGGAGGGGGAGGGCAAGGATGGGGGCAAGGAATGGGAAGGAATTCGGCCATGGCCTTTTGAAGGAAGCATCCCGGCATTCACCTGGAGTGATTTGGGAAACCATGGAAAACCCAAATCTGCATGACCGGACGGGGATTCGAACCGCCGTCCTCCCGAATGCGAGGGCAGAACGGTAACCGTTACACCACCACGCTCGGTGGGAAGCCTTCGTAATCGTCTCTGAGCTTGTTCGGTGTCTCAGTGCTGCATCAGTTTATTCATAAAAATACTGCGATTCATCTAACAAAACTACACTATAGTCAGAGCTCGTAAAAAAAAAAAAAACCTACGAAGTAAGCAAATAAAAATTAGAATATTTCCTTGTGGAAATTATCGCAGGACCCAGTCAGTAACTAATATAATAAAGGAGATGGATTGGGAGTCATTAGAAGACAGGAGGAGTTTGGAGACAGTCATGGGAGTGTGCAAGGCATATGTTACTCATGTGGCTTGGAGGGATATTGGTCGAATAATTAAGAAAAGTGCGAAACAGCCGGAGCTGGAGTCGTCTCGATAGCAACACACGATTACCTGAGGAAAACAACAGATGACGCTGTCGAGACGTTGTCAACGTTTCACGAAAATATGCGGACGCTCTAGTGTTTGGTACGCTTTTTCCTTGGTATGAGCATTACAATTCCTCAGAATACGATCTACGAATCGTAATCTAGAATTAGCTTTGCCTACGACGGAAGTTATGTGCAAGTCCAATTTCATGTTGCTTTGTACTGTTACCGCGCCATTATCCCTAATCCGGGCTTTTTGTTATATTTCACGCAACTCACAGCATTCTGTATGTAATTCTAGCAATCATCATCATTATCGTTGGGGACCATCTCCAGTTTCCCGGGTGTGGTTTACGAGCCTTGGTTGTTATAGACGATTGTTTTCCACCTTTTCCTGTCCAGAAAGGTTTCTCTGTCTGTGATATACTCCCAATTCCAGCCTCTTCTCTCTACGTCCTCCTTCAGTTGGTCTGTCCATCTTCTTCTTGGTCTTTTGCCCACTATCCTTTTTTCCAAATAAGTTTTTGGCAGTCTTTTACTAGTCATTCTCTTGACATGCCCAAACCACCGAAGTCTTGATGACCTGTCTCTCTTCCATGGATTCCCTTAGCTCTAGGTTTGATCTAATTTCATCATTCTTTATGCGGTCAAGTCTAGTTTCCTGGAGGGCCGTTCTAAGAAACTTCATTTCACATGCTTGGATCTTGCTAAGGTCCCTTGATGTTAGTGTGCATGTTTCCGAAGCATATGTGAGAATAGGAATGAGATATGATTTGTACAAGACAATTTTTATTCTTCTGGGAACCTTCATGTCCCATAGTAAGCCTCGCACGGTACTGTAGAAGTTGGCTCCTTTGGTTACTCTGTTCATTATTTCTAAATCACTTCTACCATTATTGGCAATTATGCTCCCCAGGTAGCTAAATTGGTCAACAACTTCAACTTCGTGGTCTTGTAAATTTATATGACAGTCTGTATTCTTTCGGCTTATTTTTAGTGCTACAGTTTTTTTTTTTTTGATTCAATTTCATTCCATACTCTTCAAACTTATCATTCCACATCTTCAGTTTGTTTTGTATTCCTTCTTCTGTTTCATCCCATACTGCTACATCATCTGCAAACACCAGTGCCTGTAGATCTCTATTGAATGTTCTATTTAGTTCTTTTAAGATGTTATCCATCACCGCTATGAACAGAAGGGGTGAAAGGGCACTTCTTTGTTGTACTCCTCTGGTTGCACTAAACCATTCAGAGTAACCATCCCCAACATTGACACAGCTCTTGCAGTTATTGTACAGCATTTGGATCTTTCTTATGAGGTACTCTGGTATTTCAAGTTTTCTTAGACTTTTCCAGATAGTTGATCTAGGAACATTATCGTATGCCTTTTCTAGGTCCATAAACACAATAATTAGTTTTTTCCCTCTTTCCAAATATTTTTCATGTTGCTTTGTACTGTTACCCCGCCATATTATCCCGAATTCGGGCTTTTTGTTATATTTTACGCAACTTACAGCATTCTGTATGTAATTCTAGCAGTAAAGCACGATATAGTGGGTAACGGCTAGTGATTAAGAGACGCTGGGGACAGCAGCAACTCGCTGGTCATCGGCCCGGCGACGACCGCAGACTGGATTCCAGAGGAGCAAAAAACAGCCGCGCCTGCGCTGTAGACACAATGGAAACAATGGAGCGTAGCCGCGCCATCAGCCACGCAATTACAGGTAACAACGAAGGCGAACACAACGCCGCCAGCCCTGGTCGAAATGCTCTACTAAACCAACATACTCCACCACTCCAGTCTCCAGGGGGAAAGAGGGCCTCACGACAAGATTACTGTGTCCCACTCAACACTCGGCCACGGAATTTTGAAGGAAGCATCCCGGCATTCGCCTGGAGTGATTTGGGGAAACCACGGAAAACCCTAATCTGGATGCCCCGACGGGATTTCGAACCATGTCCTCCCGAATGCGAGGCCAGAGCGTTAAACGCTCACTCACCAAACTCGGTCCCATATTCTGCCGATAGAATTGTATTTCTACGTGGAATTTACCAGATACTAAGTTCATACTGCTTTTTAAAAAGTTATGTTTAAGAACTATTACTTTATCTACTGCATCCATTTTTGCATTTTTAAACTGGACACGCGATTGAATATGTCATAAGCTTGTTGCTTTAATCACTAAAAGTAGTGTTTGCGATTTATCTAAGAAGCAATGAGTAAACGTGGCAGTACCACTACGAAGTAGTGTTGGAGAAATGCGAATTGATAGTGATAATATATAAAAGGGTACTTTTCGTTTTTGTGGATATAAACTGTCCTGTGTCACAGACAATATACTAACTTCGTCCCAAAATTCATTTAAATCGGTTGATCAATTAAGTCGTGATTGAGGTAAGTCGTCCAATGATCCAAACATCCGTCCTTCCAAACTTTCTCAGTTATAATATATTATTTATATATACGGTTATTACATGAAACTGTGCAGTGAATGTTTACTGAAGATATATATACATATACAGATGGAGGACAAAATAATACGAACACCCGTGAAAAAGTATGACGTATTTCATACCTGCAGTACAGCCGCGCCACCTGCAACAGAAGTCTGCCACCTAGTGAGCGTGGAGAGGAAGGTATCAGTCTCTCAACAGCAGTCACCTGCGTTGCATGCGTCTATCGAACTGTCTGTGATAAGTTGAAATGTCAGACCTGTCAGAATTCCAAAGAGGAATGATTGTCGGAGCATCGGTTACTGAAACATCAAACCTTTCGGGGTTTGCAAGGAGTACGGTATCAGTCGTTATGACAGCGTACACGAAAGGGGGTAAGACGGCGTCTTCAAAGCACAACAGTGGCCGAAAGTCAAAGCTTACTGACAGGGATAGACGGATGTTCGTATTATTTTGTCCTCCCCCGTATATAAATTATTTCCGTTATTTTTGTGTTTGTCCATATGTTTGTTCCGGCATCACACAACAACCATTCAACAGTTTGCACTGGTTTTCCACGGTGTTGCAGCATAGCGCTTGAATTAAAATCTGAGATATGCGTCATCTCTTTACGCAAAATGGCAGTAGAGCCGAAAACAAAATCAATTCTATAAAAGAGCGAAGGCTTTTTGGGTGTTGTAAATAGATGAAATGTTCTGGGGAAAATATAAGAGTGAGGACGTTTGTATACCACGACGTTTCGGCGGTCATAAACTCTCGCACCATTACCAAGTGACAGCTGCCTGTGGGTGATGGGGTTGCTTATTTATTATGTATCGAAATATGAGCAACCCCATCACCCAAAGGCAGCAGTCACTTGGTAATGATGCCAGAGAATATGACCGCCGAAACGTCGTGGTATACAAACGTTCTCACTCGTCTAGTTTCCCCAGTACATTTCATCTAAAGTCAATTCTGAAATGAATAACGTTAGCGAATCGAGTGTTGTAGAGGGAGGGAGGAGTGTGTGAGTCACGGTGCACTCAGAGCCCCTCGCGTCGCCCCGGGCATCGATCTCGGACCCTCCCCCACCGTGGAGGACTCTCCTGCCAGGCGCCCCTCACACACACTCTCTCGCCGACACTCGTCTCAGCGATCAAGTCCTCCACCTCGCACGCATTGTTCTGCGAGAGATGCTCGACAAGTATGTTCTCTTTGCAATACGAAAGAACGAAAAATACATTGCACAGTTCATAATTATATCACTTTTTCAAACTGTTTACTATTTTTCAACGTAATCCGAGCTGTTGTTGACACTAGGGAAGTAACGGAGCTCAACATCCGCATCCGCAAGTGCGGAACTTCCGCGTGAAATCCTACCTCCGCTTTCGCATCCGCAATTTATAAAGCAGAAGTATAGCGGATGTTTTGTTTACATTGAAATATATATTATTCTTTTATTTTTATACGAGATTCTGCCAACAACAACGTGGTTGTTTTTTTTCTGACGATCTTGTAATGAAAGTAACAATGCACCCAACGGTGTTATTACCGAAGCGACGAATTTACAAGTTTGAACTTCTATGTAAAATAATAGGACATCCGTGTAAAACTATCTTAGCATGCGCTCACCAATTCACGCTGATAGAAGGAGTGCAACAAAATGTTCCAAGCAGTCCTTTCCGCTCGTACTTTCTCGCGGCACATCATGTGTTCTTATCACACACTCGCAGGACGTTTCCTCAAGTCATGATCCAACGTCATAGATTGTTGGATGTCAAGCACCCGTGCTGGTTGTCTGGGAGCCCAACAACATCCAACACGCCCTACATTTATTGCTGTAACCACTTTCACAGTGCATCAAGAGTCCTGTATCGAAAATCAGATCATCATAGGTCCTACAAGTTGTACTGTGAATAGACCGCTAGAGCGGTGGAAAGGCGGGTGGCGGACACGGAGATCAGCGGTGGCGCGGCCTTGTGGAAGTCCACCACGTTGTCGACCAATCGTGGTTTCACCGTCCTTCAACCACTCTGCATAGATGCTCACTACAGTAGTACGCGAACAGCCGACCAGCCTCGCCGTTTCCGAGATGCTCGTTCCCAGTGGCCGCGCCCACTAACCACCGGTCCGTAATTTAAGGGAACTGCGTGACCTGTGCGTAGACATCTGATGCCAGACAACTTCGGAAACCTAACCAGGACTTTTTGAATCCATGCCACGCCGAATCGCTGCTATATTGAGCTCCATAGATGGACGAACACGGTAATAAGCAAGTGGTCATAATGTTTAGGCAGATCAGTGTGTTATAAACTAGTGTAAGCACGTGCGAGCCATAAGTGCGTTTGTGTCGGGAGTTTCGCAGTGTGTAATTGTACTTCACAGATCGTTGAACCTCCAATGCATCATGGCGTGGTGGATCTCGTGCGGGTATACGTGAGGGCAGCTTTTTTGCGGGACTTTGGCTAGTGGACTATTACAAGCGGGCATTCTGCCTGGCCTGAGCTGTCTGACACTTCCAAAGTTTTAACAGCCCAAGGAAATTCCCGTTCGAATCTGCGTTCGGGCATCCTGAGTTCCCCATGGTTTCCACAATAACTCCAGGCGAATGCCGGCCTGCTTCCTTGAGAAGGTCGTGTCTGAATTCCTTCCCGTTCCTTTCTTCAATAATATCCCTCCTCTAATGACCTCGACGTCGACGAGGCGTAAAGTCATAAGGGAGCGACCATTAATTACGTGAGGTGGTTTTCATGAATTCCGGATCCCCCCACTCTCTGGTGAGACTTTGTGTGACCCCCACTTTTCGGACTAAATACCCCCTAAAGTTAACTTTCTATCGTATGATTTAAAGCTTTTTTTTTTTTTTTTTTTTTTTTTTTTTTTTTTTTTTTTTTTTTAAAAAAACTCAACAGTCCTACAAGTATTTTAAAACCTCACGTCTGATTTCAGTTGACCCATCCCCCATTTGGTGAGGTTTTGTGAAATTTCGCTGGACGCCCCTCCTATTTCACCTCACGTAATTATTGGAAACCCCTTAAGGAAAAATAGCCATTATTCCCGTTACATTTTCCGTAAAAAGTTTCTACTTTTGGCACTGCGTCTTGTCGTTTTCAGTGTCATTAAAGGAGGAACAGGATGGGCAAATGAACGTAAAGGTATTTGTCCTTCGTCTCTTGAAGGAATTACGTTTTCTGATCGTTTTACACCTCGCCGCCATGGGGTCAATAGGTGTGGGAGAAAACTCGTGACGTGAACGAAAAGGAATTCGGCCATGGTCTTTTGAAGGGATCATTACGCCACTCGACTTCAGTAATTTCTGAAAACAATTTAAAAGCGAAATTTAGATGGTCGGACGTGGATTTGCACCAGGTTCCTTCCGAATGCGAACCCAGAGCGTTACCGCTCACGCACAAGGTTCGGTTTAAACATACATTCTGGTGTTCTAGTGCACAGGATCCCAGCCTTTCTTGGCCGACCGCCACATTTTTGTTAAAAAAATTACTGAGAAAACTCACCTACTCCCTTCATCTAGTAATTGATATAACGCGTAGTGTTCTAACTTTTTGGGCTCGGGGTCCACTTTTCAAAACAGTGATTGGATGGTGCCCCCTGTAAGGTGGAGTGTACATAGAGAAACAAGGACGCTTTTTAAAATTAATTTATTAAAAGTTATTAACAATATTCGTGTATTGTTTATAGTTTGATTAACAGGTACGTATAATGAAAAAAATATCAATTTGAAGGCTGACACTATTTTTTAATATTTGATGTCTTAATTGTCACGCATAGGGTTGGGATCTTTATGACCACAAAAATAGAGAAACAAGCATCCAATATGACCTTAAAAACGGGTAAATAGGACCTAAATATAACAAAATATAACAATTCTGCATTACAGTCAGGAAAAAAATATGACTTGTCGTAAAGGGCCATACATACATTACTTCACAAAGTGTGACATTATGTGACAAGGGGGGGGGGGGGCGACGTGTCATAAACTTTATGACGTCACATGTATAATTTGTATCACTTTTCGGCTCGTGGCGGAAGAAGAAGATGATGTTGACACATCGAATGTTCCCAACACTATCGAAATCAAGAATGAAGTGACTATTATGCCACTATAAACAGTATCAAGGAATGGGTTCAAAATCCATGCACAAATGATGACTCAATTTTGTATCCTTAATTCGATTTTTTATGTTTTTTTTAAATATTTTCTTAAATGTTTGATTTATTGTTGATATATGATTTTTTAACTAGAAATACATAAATCATTTTGGAAGTTCTGTTTAATTTATAAATTTTTAATAAAATGCAAAATATGTGACGTCACACCAGGGGAGGGGGGGGGGAGTCCCACAAATGTGACAACCTGTGCCATGGGAGGAGGGAGGGGTCCAAAAATCACGAAATTCGTGTGACGTAATTTGTGGATGGCCCCTAATGATTCCAACCCTAGTCATGAACAATCATAAATAGCCGCGTTCAACTTTTGACGATCAGCTTCTCTTCACAGCTAATAAATTGCTGACTGCGGTAAATACTCTTTAGGCTATGTATGATCGTGGGAATGTTATGAAAAATTTACTTAATGCTGCCCTTAAAGCCGGATATAATACTGGAAAGCAGGGGGGGGGGGGGCGAAACAACCCCTACTATCTCTTCAGCGCCCAACGGTTGGCCGTACTGCCTTTGTTGGAGTGATTTCGGAAAATCACGTAAAACCGAAATTTGAAATGGCGCACGTGGATGGATTTCAACCCGCGTCCTTCCGAATGCAAAGTCGAGCGTCACGGCTCGCTCTCCACGCTCGATAGTCCAGGTTGACCTGCCGTTAGCTGTGGTAGTGTGGTGTTGATATTGCGTGGCCGATCCCTTATATTGTGGTGGCGCCTACCGGTCGCCAAATGTGCGTCTGTTGGGAAGTGATTAGCCGGCCGACGACAGAGACGTCTGGCGGCGCTCCAGCGCACTACTGCCGCCCGCTGAGTCACTCTCGCTATAGTCGGCTTCCGCACTGAGTGAGCCAGGAATAAACACAGCAAACCGCAAGTCAGGACCCGTATACAGCACCTCCACTACACAGTACACCACCCGACAAAAAAACCGAAGCACCAAACCAAACGAAATCTCACGGGTTGATGCTGCTTCAGTAATTACAAGACATAATCAAATTTAAAAAGAAGTTGTCAGTTTGAGCCCACTTATCAGTGTGACATTCCACCCCCTCTGGCCTGGATGTATGCACTGATTCGCTTGTGAAGGCTGTCATAAAGCGCTGTTTCTTCTCCTGAGGAAAGCTGGCTCTCAGCTGTTGTAACTGGTCCTTGATATCCTGGATACTGACACTGGGACGGAGTTGACGTCAGAGCTGGTCCCACACATGTTCCATAGGGGATTTTTTTTGCTTATGGCTCTACACCTTGCCGAGGTCATTAGAAGTGGGAATGGGCTAGAGAAAAGAACGGTAAGGAATTCGGTCCTTTTGAACTAACCACACCGGCATTCGCTTGTAGTGATGTGGGGAAACAACAGAAAACTCATATCCGGATGGCCAGACGGGAATTCGAACCCTCGTCCTCCCGAATACGAGTCCAGAGCATTACCACTGACTCATCACGCTTGATAGGTGACAGGTCTAGGGATCTTGCTGGCCACGGGAGTATCTCAACATCACGCAAATAGTTCATAGAGTCACGCGCCGTGCGTTGAAGCATTGGCCTGTTGAAAAATAGCACGGCGATACTGTGGCATGAGAGGTAACACATAAGGACGCAGGATGTCCGTGACGTACCGTTGTGACGTCAAAGTACCCTCAATCACTACCAGCCGTGACCTGAAGTCACACCGATGGCTCCCCACACCATGACGCCAGGTGTAATGCCGTCGTGCCACTCCAAAACACTAGAAGAATAGGACCTCTCCATAGGTTTCCACCATATTCGCCCACGATGGTCATCCGAGGTAATACAGAACTGCGATTAACTGGACTGCTAACAAATTATGTAGCATTGGATTCAGCGATGAATTACGGTTCTACACTACATCGGCTGACCAATTAGGATGTTTTTTTTTTCAGGGTATAGATTTACAGATTATCTTAAAATATGTGCTACTGTGGAAAGGAGCAAGAAGCGATAATTCATTGGGACCGAGAACAGATAGGAATTATAGAATACATTGCATCTCCTTTACCAGCTACCCACAAACAATCACACTACAACACAGATAAAATCTTCAACCTTTGGATCGTGTTAATATTGTTTTTTAGACTAATAACTTTGGTTATTTAATTCTTCAGATTTTTTTTAAAATATACGAGATATACTCGTAGTATGTTCAGGGCACACGGAAACCACCACATTAAAAACTAACAACCCAATAAGCGTAACGTAACTGTGGAATTCGATCTAAACATTTATCCTTAATATAAACAAAATCACACCAATTGATGGTCTCCGGTTCGGATTCCTGTCTCGGCTGAAAAATTTACGGCCTTTAAAACTTACCTTCACCTCAGGCAAAGGTTTGCTTTGTTCATGCAAAGTTCAACATGACGCTCCGTGGTTCCAAAAACTCTGTCACTTGCGTGTCTACCATTCGGGGATTCCCACACCCATTTGTCATCAGTCTCTCGACTGGTTTGATGCAATCCTTCCTCCTCTCCTATCTTCTGCCAACCTCTTCATCTCAACGTACCCCTTTACAACCTGTATCTTCAATTATCTGCTTCATATATTTTCATCAGTGTCTTCCTCTGCAGTTCCTCCACTAACAAATTGACCAATCCAGCATGTCTCAAAACGCGACCTACTATCCTGTGTCTTCTTTCTGTAAGCTTCTTCTACAAACTTCTTTCCTCACCTATGATTTCCAAAACACGTTAATTTCATATTTTATATTTCCACTTAATTTTCAACATCCTTCTATAGCACCACATTTCAAATCCTTCAATTTTCATTTTTCATGGTATTTTTAAAGTCTATGTTTCGCTACTATAAAGTTCTATGCTCTAGACATAAAATTTTAAAAATTTCTTTCTGGATCTTAGACCAATTTTGAAAATGAAAGATTTATATTTTTAAGGAACGCTCTTTTTGCTAGTGCTATTCTGCTTTTAACATCATCGCTACATCGAATATCAGCTGAAATTTTGCTTCCTAGGTAACAAAATTCATTTTTTTTTTATAGCATCTGATCTTATTTCTATATTTAATCTACCATTATTATTACCATTTCATAACTATTGTCTTGCTGTGGTTTATATTTAGTTTAAAATCATCTTTCAGTAACTTCTGAATGTCCTCATTCTGTTTCGCTATCAGAACAATGTCATCAGCTGATCGTAGCCTTAGGGGATATTCCTGTCAATGATGTCTAAAGCATTTATGACTTTACCAATAACATGACTGTTGCTCGCGGCGGAAAGTAGTCCCACTCGAGCAGTCTGAACGTCTTGCTGGCGTGTCGGGTATTTATCACTCCGCGAGCAGACACCGCCAGAAGGAATGGCGGCCATTCTTCAGCGCCGTTTTAACAGGCGCGCCTCGTCCCCCAGATATTGCCTCGGCACGAATAATGAGTCGCTCATTTGTTCGATTATTAGTACCATCGCTCATCGTCCGCAATCACCGCTCCACACTGGAGTCCTGCAGAAAAAAGCGGAAATTCCCCGATCGTTCGTCTTCCACACAAAAGCAGGCGCGATCTATCAGGTTGCTTACACAGCACATTACATTAGCGGCGCAGACTAGAAAACAGAATCCTACAGGTGGGTACTTCGCAGCAATATCAACCTGATAATGTTACATTTCAAGTTATTAATGGAAGCCTTTTGTGTAGTTAATGTATGTAATCCATAGAAAGAGATATTTTTTTGCTAATGGTTTTAGACCTCGTCGACGTCGAGGTCATTAGAGCTGGGAAACGACAGCGAGTAAGGAACGGGAAGGAATTCGACAATGGCCTTTCGAAGAAATCCTGTCTGTTTTTGCCTGGAGTGATCTAGAGAAACCATGAAAACTTTGGTCAGACCATTGCTTGAATATGGTGGTGTAGTATGGGACCCACATTTTGAGTATCAATACAGGAGTTGGAGAGGGTATAAAAAAGGGCTGCTTGATTTGTTTCTGGAAATTATCGCAGAATGCAATCAGTAACAGATATGATAAAAGAGCTGGAATGGGAATCATTGGAAGACAGGAGGAGGGTGAAGAGGGTCATGGGAGTGTACAAGAAGTATATTGGTTATGAGGCGTGGAGAGATATTGGTGTGAGAATTAAAAGTAATGCATGCAAGGGAAAAGATGACCATGACCACAAGCTGGCACTCGATTTCAGGCACAAGGTTGTAGGAAGATTCTCTTTTTTAGGTAAGTGGGTTAGGGATTGGAATAAGTTACGAAGGGAAATGATGAATAATTTACCAAAATGCTGAATGAATTTAAAGTTGAAATTTGTAGAGAGCAAATGTAGGTGGGTGGAGGAAAGGGGGAAGATGGGTGTATAGGGAAATTGCCACCGGAGCCTGTGCTCCATTGCAATTAAATTAAATTGAAATATTTACATCTTTGTTGTGTATTAACTACTAACTAAGTTCTTAGGAACGGGAAGGAAATCAGCCGTGGCTTTTACAAGAAGCTGCGTCGGCTTTGCCTGGAGTGATTTAGGGAAACCATAGAAAACAAAAATCTGCATGGCCGGGGATTTGAACCTGCTGCCTCCAGAATGATCACTCACCATGCCCGGGAAAAAAATTCGGTAACATAAGAAAATAACACCTCAAGTTTTGAAGACTGTAGCTACAAAACTTATGTAAAATGATACTCCTTACGTTGACCATCATTCCAAAAATAAGATTGCAAAGTTATAAATACCATAAAACATGATTAATAGATTTTCGGGGTCTGCCGCGTTGTCTACTTCTTAATCAGAGCTTTCGGCCGCCATCTTCCACCCTTCGTCAGAGAAACTGTTTATGGTGACTTAGCAACGAGCATCAAGCATTGCAGGGTTAAAGGCCGCTATCTTCGTTGAAGTTGTTGGTATTCTTTAAAGTTTCTGCTGCCTCTTTTACACGTCGAGGCCACCACTGGTTTTCTCACCACAGCAGCCTCGTGTCTTGAAATTTTATTTCGTGCCCGGCGTTAATGGCATGGCGACCTACGGCTGATTTGTCGCTGTTTGTTATATTTAAATACCCCGAAAATCTATTAAGCATGAACAAAGACAGCCGCGGAAACCTCGGGAATCATTTACCGTAGAACTTATTTGTGTTCAACGCGACCGCCACGAAGAACTTCAAAGATTCTGCTGTGTGTTGAGTCTCGGGGCGTACCACCCAGCACTGTGGATCACCGCCTCAACACACCAGGCTGGACCAGGCGAACAGGCCTTCCTGGCTGGCTTTTAAGCGATTTCCCGCAATAACCTAGACCCGGGGTGGCCAAGCCAAACGATCTTGCGGGCCACTTTGGAAATGCATCATATCTCCGCGGGTCGCATATAAAATTATATATCCCCATATTAGATATAGACACAGTAAAGACATTTATCTGGAGTGAATACAATTTAATTAGTCTGCGAACTCATAACTGTAAACTCAGAAATAAAACGGGCAATATTTTTCATATTTTCCCGAGAAAATAATTTTAAAATCAAAGTTATTTTTTTCTCGTAATTTCGATAGTTAATTTTTAAATATATGGATTCACAAATAATGTATTTTTTTAGTACATTGGTTTTCACTACTTTGGCCATCTTTATATACAAAGATGAATGTATGTTTGTTTGTTTTCATACGATTTCGATGAAACTTTGCACACTTATCCTCTGAAACAAGGAGAAAAATACTGTCTACTTTTGGTTTAAAAATTATCTGTATAAATAACATATGTTGTCTCATAACTTCGAAATACGGCGATCGACAGACACGTTGGATATGGTCGTCTCCGTACCGTGTTTCCGTGTAGTGGACTGGCAGCTCAGTGGTTAAAGCGCTTGCTCACAGAACGTCGTGGTCTCCGGTTCAAATCTTCGTGGAGGTTAAGATTTTTAAAAATTGTTTTTCATCGTAAGAGTCAGGCCTGGGCCGTAGGTTATTCGGATTCAATGTTAAACTGTAGATATTAGAAAGTTAGGGGTGCAATGCGAGGCAAATCGTAGATAGTCTTGCAATGTTGTAGGTGTACACTTTTTTAGGTTATAATGATCCCTCAGGTGTTGTTCGCAGTCAGTGTGTGAGTGTGAAGCACAGTAATATTATTACTGAGTGAGGTGGTGTAACGGATAACGTTCTGGACTCGCATTCGGGAGGACGGCGGTTCGAATCCCCGTCCAGGCATCCAGATTTGGGTTTTCCATGGTTTCCCAAATCACTCCAGGCAAATGCCGGGATGCTTCCTTCATAAGGCCATGGCCGAATTCCTTCCCATTCCTTGCCCCCCATCCTTTCCCGTCTCTAAAGACCTCGATGTGGAGAGACGTAAAGCAGTAAAAAAAAAAAAAGTTATATTATTATAAATACGGAAGTAAGTCTCTGTCTTTTTGTTACGTTTTGACGACTAAATGGCTATATCGTTGTAATGAAATTTTATAAGGAAATCTGTATGAAGGGCATAGGATATTTTTTCCAGTATGATTAACAGTTATAGTCATGAAATTTTTAGACATTATCGAATGGTGACAGAAATATGTTGGAAATTGATTCTCTTCAAGAGACAGGTTCGACGGTACAATGATATAGTGATAGCTTTCCTGTCATATTATTCCGACTCGATATTGTTTGGAACCAATCCTTCGTTACCAACAACTTTCTGTATTTAATTCTGGCAAAAAAATTCTTAATCCTCACGTACGAAGTTGCGGGTACGAGCTAGTTATAAAATAAATATATTTTGTAAAAGTGTGATGAATCTCGCGGGCGGCAAAAATGTTCAAGGCCGCCTGCGTGTTGGCCACCCCTGACCTAGGCGAATAGTTATACGGTCCTCATTGTCCGCCTCATTAACTACTCATTTCCCAAACAAAAATACACGTGTAATTAACGTGACCGCACGTCGCGCTTCCAAGCTGTCTGTCCCACTGTCCCCTGGGAGAGTGAAAATGTCCCGCTTCAGCAAGGAAAACGGCAATTCAATATATCTGTCTATTAAGGTATAAAGCAGACGACGCGGTTTTTGCCACGCGGCGGTCGAGTCGACGCAAGGATTTATTAGCAGCAGCCTAGACATGGAAATGTTCGAAGAGTTTTCGCTCGTTTCCAGGTTGCTGCTGAAGACTATTGGGTGTAATTATTTCAATACTTCTTCCATATAACTAATGACCGCTTTATATGTATGCCTCGAAGTAACGCTCTTTTCGAAAGAATTTTTTCTCTAACAAATAAAATATGGACAAGTGACAAAAAAATGTTAAGTGTCGCAGTATTAAAAGCCATTTTTACTACCAACACTATCAGCAACAAATCATGTAATGAGCTCCATTCCTACTATAAAACTAGATCCGATATTTTGAAACTGATTTGTTCC
This sequence comes from Vandiemenella viatica, assembly GCA_031002005.1. Classification (NCBI taxonomy): domain Eukaryota; kingdom Metazoa; phylum Arthropoda; class Insecta; order Orthoptera; family Morabidae; genus Vandiemenella; species Vandiemenella viatica. Next base: position 263,659,078 of record JARYHS010009186.1, read on the forward strand.
GTCGATAAAAATAAAACAACTGCTTAGTTACGGTAGACGTTACATATCAGACACTAAGGCTAACATATAATACATACTACTTATTATAAGTGTTCTTCGTTTTTTTAGTAAATACTTCTATTTTACAAAATCCCTCAGGCGCCCCCGCCCCCTCCCCTGACGAAAAAGATAAATTGTCACGTTACGTATAATGCAAAACAGAAGCCACATAGACAGATAGCAATACGTATATTCCATCATCTGGGTAAACGCTCCAGATGTAACAAAGCTGGTAGTGACTATGGCGGTGTCACCATCCCTTCCCCTGTTGATTCACGCCACCAACCTATACAAACTCACAATTTGTCCCCAAAAACCCATTTTTTTTCTCTCTTTTAGACTTCATGCATTGCAATTATGATTTAAATCGACCTTAATAGGTCGAAAAATAATCAAACGGCAGTAATAGATCTAATAAAGTTACGGGCACATGACATGTGACCTTCTGGCCTCGCATTCGGGAGGACGCGGGTTCGAATCCTCGTCCGGACATTCAGATTTGTGTTTTCCATTGTTTCCCCAAATTACAGAAGGCGAATTTCTGGATGTTTCCTTCAAAAGGCCATGGCCGAATTCCTTCCTGTTCTTGTCTCCAGTCCTTTCCTGTCTCTAATGACCTCGAAGTCGACGTGGAGTAAAATCATAGTAAAAAAAAAAGACTTGTGACTCTAAAAACTCATTTTTGACTTAGAATATCATTCTTTATCTCTTTTATGGCCGATTCATGTTAGAGGTCAAGTCAGATCGGATAAAGTCAGGTCACTAGGGTCTATACACGAAATCTAGTGAGAGCATTGTCACTGGTCGGTTATCTCAGGTCAGGGCAATGCAGGTCAACCTGAAGATCAAGACCTGAGCTGAGCTGAGTTGACCGCTCGTGTGAACGTGCAACGTTCAAGTCAAATCGACATGGACGACGGGGGTTTCAGTAAATTGTAAGATTTCACTCATGAAAATATTGCGATTCATCTTACAAAACTACACTGCGGGAAAAAGATTACAAGTAAAATACAAGGTAAAGAAATAAGAACTATATAATTGCAGAATACTGCGTAACAAGTATAATTATCTGTAAAAGTTGTATTATTCTTGTCGAAAATACTGGGAATTCAATTCATTGTACTCCTTTGTTTGTTAAAGGAAACTCAACTATTTTCTTGACCTACATATAAAAACAGTAAGATTCAAACATTAGGAAATAAGCTAACGTTGAAAGTGTTTACAATCGTCAAAAATTCAAGTTATATATATATATATATATTTATTGTCATTTCATTCAACCCCCTTAATGGGGGAAGCGGGCTGGCAGCACACATGTCGTGCTCTTCAGCCAAATGATAATATGGTTTACAATAGATTTTCGTAAAGGAATGTTTACACTTTTACAAAAATAATACAGTAGATTTGAATTTAGATGTTACATGATCAGAGTTGTAGTTTTGTACAATATTTTGTTTGCTTTTCTTGCAGATTTGTGGCTAGTAGTAGGCGATTTTGATGTCATTCACAGAGTGGGGTAAATTTTTGTTCTCTTCTCTTGTTGAGGTATGGTAGGCGGTCGGTCTCTGTGCTGGGTTATAAAAAGGATATTTTGGAGGTGCAGTGTTGGTGGGATCTGTTTGTAACAGGAGGGGAGATGAAGTGGTTCTTTAAGTAGGCGGTGAGTTATTGGATTTTTGTTTAGAAGGCTATTGATAGCATATTTTAGCCGGAGGGATTCTATGTGGATCAGTATGTGAGGAAAACGCATTCTGGTATAAAGCTGTTGGGTAGGAGAAGGTAGTCTTATTCGGTAGGCGATTCGGAGGGCGTGGCGTTCTATTATTTGGAGTCTATTGTAGAAGTGATCAGGGGCGGAGAGCCATGAGAGGTGACCATAAGTTAGGATGGGGCGAAGAAATGCTTTGTATGTATTTATGATGACCTGGGTATGTAGTCCCCAGGATGTTCCAGTAAGTAATTTTAAAAGGTTTAGGCGGGTTTGGGCTTTGGAGTTGATGGTTCTAAGATGAGGTGTCCATGTAAGATGTCGGTCGAGGGTGATTCCTAGGTATGTAACTGTGGGTTGTAGCTGGATGGGATGATTGTATATGGTTATGTTAAAATCAGCGAGCCTGTATCTTTTACTAGTTTTTCCAAAAATAATGGCTTGTGTTTTATTGGGATTAATTATTAGTCGCCAGCGGTTGCACCATTTAACAAAGCAGTCTAGTATGATCTGTAGGGCTTTCTCCGACTGTTGAAGGGTTTTATGAACGGCGAGGTAGGCGGTGTCATCGGCGTACTTAAGGATATATGTAGGTGGTGCGGGAATGGGTATATCGGTTATGTACATGATGTATAAGAGGGGCGACAGGACAGACCCTTGGGGGACACCTGCGGTCATGGTGAAGATGCGGGAGAGAATGTTGTTTATGGAAACGAAAGAGGTACGGTTGGTGAGGAAGGAAGCTATTGTGCGAATGTAGGTGATAGGAAGGGCGAAGGTTTGCAATTTGAAAATGAGGCCAGCGTGCCATACTCGATCAAAAGCCTTTTCAATATCTAATAGTATAAGTATTGCTGATCTGTGGGTGTTGATGTGGGTGGTCAGAAGGTGCATAAGTCTGAGGAGTTGATCTTGGGTCGCTAGGTTTGGACGGAAGCCACACTGGGCGGGGGATAGGAGAGAGTGTTGTGATAGATGTTTGTGGATACGTCGTGATAGTATGGTTTCAAATGTTTTGCTGAAGACGGAGGTGAGGCTGATGGGGCGGTATGAGTTCGGATCTGATGTGGGTTTGTTAGGTTTGGGGAACATAAGGATTTTTGAAGATTTCCATTTTGGGGGATAGATGCCAGAGTATAGTACGTTTGTATATAGATGAGCTAGAAGTTGATGGAAAGAGCGGGGTGCTTCTTTAATGTGGCGATAAGTGATTGAATCTGGGCCCGGGGCAGTATTTTTCTTCGTGCTGAGGACGGATAGGATGTCATTAGCTGTGATAGGCGTGTTAAGTCCAGTACGGCTGACGGTTTGAATGTAGTTGAAGTCGGGTAGGAGGGGAATGATGTAGGGTTGGCACGCTGTTCGATGATATGGGAGTCTGAGTAGTCGAATTTGGGGTCGTTTGGGACAGTGTGGATGGTTTCAAGTAGGTTGGCGAAGAGGTTGGCTTTTTGAGTGTTGTCGGGGACAGGAAGGTTGTTGTGGAGGAGGGGGTAGTTGGGGGCGGGTTTGAGACCAGTTAAGCGGCGGAAGGTGGACCAGTATTGGGAGGAGTTTTGCGAATATTTTTGGCTTAGTTGGTTGCAGGTGTCCCTCCATGTGCGTCTTTTCTGAGCGGCGATACAGTTGCGGACTGTTCGCTGGAGTTGTCGGTGGAGGGTGAGTAGCTGACGGTCATGGGTTCTTAGGTAGGTGCGGAAGAGGCGACGTGAGATATGAAGAAGTTGAAGGGCTCGTCTGGATAGTGATGGTTTGTGAGGGGTGATAGGAGTCAAGGGGATATGAGCGGCAGTAGCGTCTGTGATTGTACTTTGGAGGTATTCGGCGGTTGTAAGTAGGCTGTCTGCGTCTATGATATTTGGGTTATCTGTCGCTTTTTTTTTTTTTTTTTTTTTTTTTTTTACATTTCATTCCTCCCAGCAGAAGGCTGGGAGGCGGGCTGCTGGAGAGTCATAGGGGACTCTTTTCAGCCAATCTACTACTACGGGGATTGAAGGGGGATGGAAGGTCGGCCGTGGCCTTGTAGGGAACCATCCCAGCATTCGCCTAAGTGTCTGAGGGAAACCACGGAAAACCTCAGACAGGATGGCCGAACCGAGTTTAACCCCGGTCCTCCCGAATGATAGGTAGGAGGCCAATATTGGCCTCCTCCCATCTCGGTGTTATCTGTCGCTTTTTTTTTTTTTTTTTTTTTTTTTTTTTTTTTTTTTTTTTTTTTTTTTTTTTTTTTTTTTTTTACTTTTCATTCCCCCAGCTGAGGGCCAGGGGCGAGCCGTTGGAGGGCATAACAGTTGCCCTTTTCGGCTTTTGATACCTTATGCTCCCAAGAGTTTTTATTAATTAAAATGGTAGCAATTATAACAGACAGTAAATTTTTTAGAAGTAATAGTATTTACATATTTTTTATATTATAAAATAAAAAGGACACATTTAACAGCTTTAGAAAAGTAGCAGAAATTAACAATTTAACATCAAGCAGAGCTTTTGATGATGAAGGTGTTTAAAAACTTAATAATTGAAACAACTTTCAGCAGTCATTGATACAGAAATTTTTAGTGATTTTAATTATAGAATATTTGTGATAGTTAACAGTTTACTATAAATAATAACATTAACTATAATCTTTAGGATTTTAATCACGATGAGATGAAAAGATGGGTGAGAATTGATTTTGGGACTGTACTTTTTCTTTGTATATATCAAAATATATACAGTAATCCTTGCTGCATTGGTAATGGTTTTAGTTTATTAATGCTTAGAAGTATTCGGTATAAATGGACTGCAATGTTTGGGCAGTGCCTGCGATATTAGATGTGAGAAATGTTTTCTGGTGTCTTCATCACTGCATTCTTCTAAAATTGAGAGTGCTATTATGTGAGGAGGATATATATACTTTTGCTTGGGGCGTTTGTGGTTTATAAGTTTTGCAGTGAGTAACGTAAGGAGATCGGGGCGGTTTGCAAGAAGGCGCTGACCATATTTCTGTCTGAGCAAAAATAGTCTATTACGAAGTGGTTCTAATTTGGATATTGAGTAAACCAAAGCAGATGGACTGGTGTGATCAAGGCGAAGGATGTTACGAAGGATACGGCGCTCACTAGATTCGAGATGCTCAATTTTGGAGGGGGGGAGGAGAGAGGAAATAGGGGCGGCATACTCCAAGATGGGGCGGACAAACATTTTGTAGGTGAAAAGTAAAGTGGGTTGGGAGTTGAAAGAAAGTTTCGGACGGATACATTTAATAAGGTTAGTGCGGGAAAATAGCTTCTGTGTTAGGGAGTTGAAATGTTGATTAAAGTTGAGGGTTTTGTCCAGGTATATGCCTAAATATTTTACAAAAGGGGATATAGTGATTTTTGTATTCCAGATTTTAACTTTTAAATTTGATTCGGACTGGTAGAGAGTGGAAGTCTTATGTCTATGTTGGAATAGGACTGATTGAGTTTTTTGTGGGGTTAGGTTTAATCCGCCACTTTTTAAAATAATTTTCAAGTGTCGTTAGATATCTATTGGCGCGGTGGTTAAGAAATAATGTATTTCGATGTGAACTCCAGTAAGCGGTGTCGTCTGCATATAGTGCCATAGATTCAGATGGCAGGAGAGGTCTAGGGATATCAGAAGTATACAATATGTAAAGTATGGGAGAAAGCACGGCGCCTTGCGGTACGCCGGCCTGAGGAGTGAAAGGGGAAGAAAGAGTATCATGAATTTTGATCTGGCAAGTCCGAAAAGAGAGAAAATTTGAATGAGTCGAAGAAAAGTGGGGGGAAAGCCAAAGGAAGAAAGTTTGTAAATAAGTCCATCGTGCCACACCTTGTCAAAAGCCCTTTCTATATCCAGAAATATGGCGAATGTTGCATGACCTGCGTTTAAAGATTTGGTGATGTCGGATGTTAATGCAAGTAGGGGATCAGATGTTGAATGATGAGGGCGAATCCGGCCTGAAATTGTGGTATTAAGTTCAGTGAGTTGGCGGAAACGGAGGATGCGTGATTGAAGGATTTTTTCAAAGATTTTTCCAGGAACGGGTAAAAGAGAGATGGGACGATATGAGAGAGGGTCATGGAGCGGTTTTTTAGGTTTCGGTATCATAATGATTTGGGCGCGTTTCCAGAGAGGAGGAAAGTATGAGAATGACAGACAAGAGTTATAGAGGAGGTGGAGGAAGGGAATGATTACATGTCGAGGTGACGAACGGAGAATAAATCTGGTTATTCTGTCATGACCGGGTGATGAATTTCTACCTGTGTAGAGGGCACTTTCTATTTCCATATCTGTTATTTCAGTGATAAGTGAATTTTGTAATTCGTTTGGGACATGAGGTGAGTGCAGGATGGACGGAAGGGTGCGTCTGACGAGTTTTTGGAATGAATCATCAAATAGGGGGTCACTCGGTGATGAGTAGATTTCCTTCATCGTTTCCGCGAACATGTCGGCTTTATCTGAATCACATGTTGATGTAATGTTGTTGACAGTCAGTGGGTGGGAAGGAGAAGAGTATTGTCCTGTAAGGATTTTGAACCGTTTCCAATAAAGACCACCTCGTTTGTAATCAAGAGTAGCACAAGTCTGCTCCCACTGTTGTTGTCGGTGAAGTGCTACCTTTCGTCTAATAGTTGCATTCAGTCTGTTCCATTCACTCCTGAGTAATGGGTTATGATTATGTTTTAACTGCCGGTAAAGTCGGCGTTTCATGCGGATGAGAGGGAGCACGGAGGGTGGCAGCGTTGGCTTATATGGAAAAATTTTCTTATTCGGGATTGCTGAATCTAAAGCAGTCTGGAAGGTTCTCTCGAACTCTGAACAAAGGTAGTCAATGTCTGAAGAATTTCTGACGTGAAACGGCCGAAGAAGAGACTCAGATATGGTAGATCGGAATTTTGACCAGTTAGCTTTTGAGTAGTTTTTAACGATGCGAAATAGAGGGGAGGACTTTATTTTGTGGAAAGAAGACGAAAACGTGATGGGAATATGGTCACTGGTAATGGAGTCGCCGAGGCGTGCTGTAGATAGGGTATCATTGAGTGAAGGACTATATAGCACATGGTCAGGGGATGATGTGCCGCGAACAGAAACAAGTGTGGGAGAGTTTGTGGAAAGATGGCAAATATTTTCGGAAAGGATGAAGTCAAATAGGGCAAGGCCTTTGGAATTACAGGAGTGATCTCCGAGGGATGTGTGCCGAGCATTAAAATCACCCAGAATTATAAAATTTTTAAATGAGGAAAGATATTTTAAAAATTCAACAGGAAGAGGATCTTGTGGGCGGGAGTATAAGCAAACTACAAGAAGAGGAGGCGAGTTTTTGTGGAAGACTTGAACGGCAACAGTTTCAAGGCAAGAGAACTGAGCAGGAAGGGAGACGTGTGTGGCAGAGATTGAAGATTTAGTGAAAATGGCTACACCACCCCTTGTTGTATACCCAGAAATTTTTAAAGGGGATGAGGGAGAAGCGAAGGTTTCAGCCACGGCTACTATATGAGAATCATGTTTGATAACTGAGGTGTGGAGAAGAGTTCTTTTATTACGGAATCCACCAATGTTCACGTAGAAAAAACGTAAGGCTTCACTCGCCATTGTCGGGTATGTCTAGTCGGGAGAGGTAGGATGGAGGAGGTAGTTTGCTAACTGTGACGTGTAGTTGGTTGTTTTCTTGACTAATTTTAACAGTTCTATTTAGAAAATGTCGGGACTGTTGTTTCATGAGTTTGATGATATCTTGTTTTCGGTCCTGAAATAGGTTAGTCAGTACGGTAATTAATAGTCTGATTAAATCGTCTTTTAAGGTTAGGTCGTCCACCATTTCAGAGTCAATAGTCTCAGGTATGGGAAGAGGGTCGTCTTGGCATTTAATTTTTGCTGTCATATTCGGAGCTATTGCTTCCTTAGGTTTCTTGGGACATTTTTTAGATGTGGCGTTATGAGGACCAGAACAGTTGGTACATTTTGGGGGAGCTTCTTTTTGGGGACATCTGATAATGGGGTGATCACCACCGCAGTGGGTGCATGTAGGGGTCCGTTTTGTGCATGAAATTGAAGGATGTTCGTAACTGAGGCAGTGGGAACATTGTGCTGGCAATGGAGGTGGAGGATGAGATGGCTCGGTGCGGTACCGAAACATCTGGAAGAAGAAGCCCTCTTCCAGAAGTTGATCTATTACATATTTATTGGGTGTGATAATACGCATCATCATCGTAGGTTTGTTGGTCTGTCTAGATCTGATTCGGAAAACTTTAATAAACTCAAGATTTTGCTCTGTTAATGCTTGTCCAATTTCTTCTTCGGAAATGTCAAAGTCCACTCCCTTGACCACAACTGAGAAAGTAGGGGAACGGAGAGGTTGTGGGACAGTGAAGCGAGGAGGAGCGTATGTTACAGAGACTTTTGTATGAAATGCAGTGGAAAGCTGGGTCTGGATCAGACTGGCGAGGTCAGCGCAAGGGCTCTTGACAATGAGAGAGGCACGAGTGGTCTTGAGGTAGTCTATTGGTTTTTGAATATAATGGCGGAAGGCTGTGGCGATTTCTTTTTGCGTTATTTGAGAAGGGATGTTGTTCACAAAATAGGTGTGGACGGGTGTAGGACCTCTATGATGGAGGAGGTGAGGGGGAGATTGTTGTGAAATGGATGGTGATCCAGGTGAGAGAGGTGAATTGTTTTCAAAAACGTCAGGGCACGGTGATAAGTCCATAGGTTCAGAGGGAGCGGGGCTGGGAGGAGTGGAGGGTCCATTCTGTTTAGATTTCTTCGTTGCAGGAAGAATTTGAGTTGAAATATTTACAGGGAGCTTTATCTAGAGGCTTTTTGGCGAGTTGAAGAGGGTGGTGGAGTCCTAGACTTAAGGGCATCAGAGTTTTGGGAAGGATGCTGGGATGACATGGTGAAAGTGTAGCGTGTGGTTTGCGTCGCGTGTGTCGCCGGGGCTGAGGTTGTCACCGTAAGGTTCGACAACCCCGGAGACACCCTACTCAGAGCAGCCCGCGGGATGACCGCCAACGACGGGTCCCTGGAGCGCAGATGTCCCTAACAAGCTTTCGGATGAATTGAGTAGTTGTGAAATAATGAGAGATGAGGTGATTTGAAGATCTCGACGAGAAGTCTCGACGTGCTCGAACAGAAGCTGTAGACGCAGGAACGGCAGCAGCAGGCTCGACGAAAGCTGATCGTAGACTGTGAGGACGAAGAAAAACTGTTGTGCGAAGAAGCAGGAATCTATAGAACGACGAAAGATGTGATGATCTTGCAGATTTTCCTGCGCTTCGCGCAGGAAAGAATTTTTCTCTTTCTCTTGACTAGAGACGTCGATAGCTATAGGCGTTGAAGCAACAAATAATAGTAGCACGAGTAAACTTAACAGCCTAAAATTGGCAGCACTGCTAGTTAAAGATTCAACTAGCGCGAATCAGCGTCGAAAGCAATCTCACTCAACAATGTATCTCCCAGACAAGTTGCTTTATTCATATAGATTTAATTATCTTTCTTGACTGCGAGTAAAGAATGCCTTTCAAAAGATTTAATGTATAAACACCAACATGATGTCAGGCCAAAATCTAATAAAATTTTAAAATGATAAAAAATGTCACAAAAGTACACACAAATATTCATAACCACACATTTAAACATGGCATCTCGTTGGCAGTTCGAATGGAGAGTCTTGATTACTGCAATAGCTTGTATGTAAGTTAATAACTTCCAGACACACATGCTTCTTCTGTGACAGCATGATATAGTTTCTATATTACCCTCTATACCCCAAAGTTATTCGTCTGAGAGTGGCCCCCATTGTATTTAAATGGGCACTAGATTAATGCGAGCCGGAGCCTCTGCTTGTATGACAACCTGTCTCGACCAGACGAATCGTCTCTGTCCCCACCTGCAGTGAAACACTCTCCAGCTTCTATTCTTCGTGTTGTCACTAAACTTCAGTCTACTGAGAAAGAATAATGAAAGTACATTGCTCTGAAGGAAGAACAACTGTTAATTCCTCTTTCTGTGTAATATAAATACATTTTCACTCTTCGATCCTGATGGTATCTAGCCTTCAAAAAGCTCTGAAAATGTATACACCTTCCATTATGCGCTTGCTAGTCAACTTGACATTAAGAATGGCCATTGGTTAAGTTCTGTTACTACTTTATACGGTAGCAGCCTAGTGACTCAGTGGTAATGGCGTGGCTGGAAAGTGAAAGGTCTGCGGCTTCAATCAGCATCTCGCTAGAGAGTTTGTAAGAATACACAGCCTCTTAGTTTTAAATAATTAATAATTAATGTTTGTTTTATATTATTTCAATGGGAAGTGTTTTATATCGGGTTATTATTATGTCTTAAGTATTGTATCAAAGAACTCCAAGCAGCGTTATTACCAGATGAAAAGTACATGAAAATCTCTGGACAGTACAGGAGGAGGAAGATCTTTGAACGTTAGCGAACAGATGAGAAGCAGAGATGGTATGTACAACGGCGAAGTTTGGATGAAAGTATAATTGTATTGGTTAATGTCAAGAAGCAGCAATAAAAGTAAAATGAAAGATGATATGTAAAAATAATAATAATTTTACATGTGGCGACCGTGACAGGACACAGAGCTAATTATTTAGCTCGTAATAGAAGAATCCTGTAATCTTCGGATTGAAGCTAGAAGAGGTTAAAATTGTCATTTGAACATGGAAATAATAGAGGTATGTGATTTGTTTGGGAGGACGAAACAGTGGATGGATAAAATAGTTTCTCTGAGATGTAATGTGAAAGAAGTGGAAAAGTTTGATGTTGACGTAAAAATATTGAGAGGATGATCGCATATTTTAATTGGGAGTGTGAAGTGAATTTATTATACTCTGAAAAGTTAAGGAAGTATGGTATGGTGAAAAATATAGAACTGTGTAGAAACAAAGTAGGGTTAGAGTTGGATAAGTATCAAGAGAGTATGGAGAATTACTGTGGCAGATTGGATATGTCAAAAATCACTTCTGCCATATACGAAATCGATAATGAAATACGGTTTATGAGTCGTAAATTAATGGAATATTGGAAAAATAGAAAAGATGTACAGTTAAGCGTTGAACGTGAGGATGATAAGCCAGATTATGACTATAATAACGTAGATGGATATACGGGGAAAGATATTGGTGGTGAAGTTAAAATGTCCGTTACTAGTGATAGACACAAAAAAGTAATCTTGGAAGAAGTAACGGCATATTTTGATGAAGACTTTACGAGAAGAAAGTGTCAAGAGAAGTTGATTAAAGATAATAACAATCAAGCCGATCATCCTGTTGGAAATTCTGAAGGAGCGATTGACAAAGGAACAGAAGACAAAACTGATCACTGGATTAAAGAAGTAAGAAGGGCGTGCGAAGACAAGTTAGGAATGAAAATTGATAGGATGAGAGAAGAAAACGGAGAAAATCGGCGAGATGACGATGAAGAAAACAATACAATGTGTGAGAATAGTGGACCAGTGAAATGGTGGGAATGTCTAGAACAGATAGAGGAAAAAGACAAAGTTAGAGATACTAAGGAAGATGACATAGCATCAGATCAAGTAATTGGCCTGGCGAGAATGGTTCAGTGGGACAGTAACGTGGAAAATACAGGAGAAGAGATGGAAAGGAAAGATGAAACGATTATTGTTTCCATTAGAAATGATGACAGAAATTATGGTTTGGGAACTGAAGAGGACGAGGAAATTGAAGACGAGAAGAGTTATGAAGATACCGAAGAAGAGTTAGAAGAAGAAGAAGAGGAGGAGTACTGTACACTTGTAGCTGACAAGGAGGCAAGAGAAGATGAATACGAGGTGAGATGTTTCTTAATAAGGAAGAAGTGTGATGAAGTTAGTGAAGAAGAAGAATCAACGAGAGGCAAAGTGAAGAAGAAGAGAGGGCTTGATATATAATAAAAGGCCGCAACATTATAAAATTCGAAAAGAAGAAGGATGGCGGAGAGGACAAGGAAAAAGAAGCAACGAAGGGAAAAGTGAAAATGAAGAGGAGTGACACATGAGAATATTGAAGCAGAGGAATTGTTAGGATTAGAAAAAAAAAATGTGATCTGAACTTATACCGGGGGTGTGAATGAATGTAACTATGGCTGAAAATGTATGTATGGGTGAGTGGTGTGATGATAAATCACACAAAAATTTGACAAATTTTTGGTGACAAATTGGCCGAGGGGATGTGTAATACACAGCCTCTTAGTTTTAAATAATTAATAATTAATGTTTGTTTTATATTATTTCAATGGGAAGTGTTTTATATCGGGTTATTATGTCTTAAGTATTGTATCAAAGAACTCCAAGCAGCGTTATTACCAGATGAAAAGTACATGAAAATCTCTGGACAGTACAGGAGGAGGAAGATCTTTGAACGATAGCGAACAGATGAGAAGCAGAGATGGTATGTACAACGGCGAAGTTTGGATGAAAGTATAATTGTATTGGTTAATGTCAAGAAGCAGCAATAAAAGTAAAAATGAAAGATGATATATAAAAATAATAATAATTTTAAAGGTTTCATAGACCCTTAACCCGACCCTTACTATCTGGAACAAAGAGCGTCCGTGTTTCGGATTTCACGTTAAACTGTAGTTCCTCTTTACCCCGAAGGATTACCGGGTTTGGTAAGGAAGAAAGGAACTGGCCATCCTACTTGTGAGGCCAGGCTAAATATAGCTCTTTCCGGAGACTCCAACGAAGTTTTGGGATGGATACCAAACTTAGCTTAGTTTCATACGAATATCATGACAACACATCGCAAATGTTATGAAAGCTTGATTTTTTTGATTTTTCAGTTGTTTATTAATGCTTTATGTGTCGTCGTCAATAAAGACATTGCAGTCAACACAGAACTATTAGCAAATGAATACGTAGGAAAAAGGAGATTGCTTTGTGATTGAGTAATCCTCACATATTCCTAAGTTATTTCGGGAAAACAAACATCCCAATGGGGTGATAGGCGGAGTGCCGAGCGATTCCTCTCATTCACTGGGCTCACTTCGCCAGTTTGGATTGGATGGTTCAAAATGTAACTGTGTTATCCTTATGTCTGTGGAAACTAATGTGTGAAAGGAGGAAGTAAAAACAGTCAGTTTCCATCACGAGAGTCATCAAGCATAACGAAGCCCGGGTCTCTCAATAATGCCAAGTGCTATTTTTTCTTTTTTAAAAAAAAAACTGATATTATATTCTTAAACGAGAGCTACACATTGCAGGGTGCTTCTAAACATATACTAAACCAGAAAGTACGGACACTTAATATAAGTATACTCTTCTGTGTTCTGTTAGCTCTGTGATTACGTCAACTTGACATTGCTACGTTCATAATAGTTTTCCTCGGTTCTAATATGCTGTTATAACGTAAATAAGTTTATTGAGTTTCAGAATTAAGCTGTACATAATGAGTCACTCTTCTTTTGTTTTTTATACCTCTGCTAAAAGCACAAAAAGTAAGTGAATAAAATAAGTGTTTTCCGTCAATCTTTTAACGTACAGCACATAGTTTCACTGTTTGACTTTCTATTTAAGTTTCAAATATTGATCTACGAATCACAAAGAACCCTCTAAAACTTTATATTTGCAGCACAGCACTTTAGGTAGCGAATCATGAATTTTAGGAATACCAGAAAGAAGGAAAATTCAACAATTAAATGTGAGGTGTGTAAAAGGACGCTCAAAATTAAGTGGACAGATAAAGTACAAAATGAACTTGTTTCGGAAATGAGAAAGACG
>JARYHS010009186.1:263673549-263759602 GCA_031002005.1 Vandiemenella viatica
TTTTCTTCTGGTCCAGGCCGTATTGCAACCTAATAACAATCACTAGGAAGAAAATAAAACACCCATTGTGCATTTCCACCATGTTGATATGGTGTTTTTGGTGAAAATTTTTTTTGGTCCAGGCCGGATCTCATCCTTACCTCATCAGTCATCACTTTTGAGATACAATATCTCGAGAACTAAGCGAGATTCAAAAAACTTTTTTCTTTATTTTCCATTTGTCTCATCGAGTTACGTAAGAATTCATCATCAAATTTGGCTATAGCGAAATTTTTCTTCTGGTCCAGGCCGTATTTCAACCTAACTACGTCAATTTTGAGATACGATATCTCGAGAACCAAGCGAGATATCAAAAAAATTTATTCTTTATTTTCGATTTGTTTGTCGAGTTCTATAAGAATCAATTATCATATTGTGGCGTCACGGAAATGATAGAATCCCCTCTATTACTAAAGCAAACATAGTTAAATAACATGTATCGTATGTAAAATTTGTAGATAATTACCTACAAGTTTAAAGGACAACAAGTTCAACATCGGTATTAATAGGATTAGCTCCTACGTTCTAGAAGAATTTGCACTGCCTGTTGGATAATATTTAAAAGATACATAACACACTCACTGCCTGCTGGATAGCATTTAAAAGAAATCGTAATAGATTCACGGCCTCTTAGATAGTATTTCAAAGATTCAAGTACACCCACTGCCTCCTGGATAGGCTATTATTTTAAAGACTCAAAATACATTCACTGACGGCTAGAAAGTATTTCAACAAATACATAACAGGACAAACAGAATATCCATTGAACATCAAGAAAGCCTGATGGTTTGATAAGCTGACAGAAACTACTAAATAAATTAACGTGTAAAGGAGAATTTTGACGGAAGGTCAACTAAAATTATAATAAATCAAATTTTCGTATTTTTTACTTCATGGAAACCTTTCTGCGAGAAGTTATTAACCAGCTAATAAAACGGTGTTTTTAGAATCAATGACTGTGAATTTTGTTTTGTTTATTCCAGTGTAAGAACGATTTTATTTAATAAGTATAAAGTAAACTTAATGATCACTATTAAGGGTAGTTGTACCACTACCGTGGTACCACAATCTGATGATTATTTATTGAAAAAAAAATCGAAAATAAAGAACATACTATTTTGATATCTCGCTTGGGTTTGAGATATTGCATTCCCAGCCAGATGGTGAAGATAATTCGAAGCTACCTGGCCGGAAGAACTTTCTGCGTACGGGTCTGCAACGGCTTATCTTCTCGCCGTCGAATACATGCCGGAGTTCCACAAGGTTCGGTGCTGGGGCCTGTATTGTACAGCTTGTACACAGCGGACATTCCAGCAGCGGCCAGCGTACACACTGCTCTGTATGCCGACGATACGGCATTCTTCGCCCATCACCGGAACAGGGCAGTAGCAACAAGAAAGCTGCAAGAAGTACTGCAAGAGACTGAGCAGTGGGCAAGAAAGTGGCATGTCACCATCAACACCCAAGCTGTGATGCTATCCCGGAAACTCGGCAAAAGCCGAGATCGTGAAACACCTGCACCAAAATTGCGCCTCTTCGGCAAAGACATTCCGTGGAACTCCACAGTTAAATATCTAGGAGTGACGTTAGACAGACGGCTAACCTAGCAGAGACACATTGAGAACTTACGGAAGAAAGTCCTAAACGGGTCACAGGAGCTGTACCCACTACTTAACATGACTAGTTCACTGACTGCGACCAGAGGAGTGACTATTTACTGCAGTCTGATACGTCCTCTGCTTGACTTCGCGTGCCCAGTGTGGGGGTACGCGGCCAAGACGAATACTGCCAGATTACAAACTTTACAGAACAGAGCCCTTCGAAGAGCTCTCCACTTCACAAAAAGCTTCCCAGCTAGTGATTTGCACGCAGCTGCAGGAATACCACTACTGCGAGATAGGATTAGTGTTGCAAACTGAAAAAAAAATATATTTTTTCAGATTTGTGAAAAAAACATGAAAAAAACCTAGCACCCTCGTTTTTTTCTTCTAATTTTTTTTTTTCAGAAAAAATATATTTGATAAATTATAGTTTTATTTATGGAACTTACATTTTACATGTGTGTTTTAAATCATATAATATCTTACATAATGATTCATAAATGTATCTATATAGGTAACAATTTTTTATTCATCTTCTATGTCGGTACCACATTCACTAGTATCAACACCACCAACACTAGTTGGGTCGGAGTTGGAATTTTCTGTTTCTTCTTCTGTCCCCTCTAGATCCATAACTTCATGAATAGCTACATTTTCTTTTACTGGTTGTATTGCATGCAAAAGCTTTTGAGATTGCAATTTTAAATTGTGAGCAAAGTACACACTGTGAATGTAGACTGCGCCGATAGTTCTGTATTACGGTCTTTTAAGTTTGAATTTAAATCTATTATCATACAAAATAGGAGCTTTATTTGTTTTCAATCGTTGGTTTACGCCAACGGTTGCAAGGAAATTATTCATAATTACTGACAATGACTCAGTATCACTATACGCTGCGAGTTTAACAAGTATACGAATATAAGGAAAACACAACAAGTAATAAAAAGAGGCAAAAAACCGTAGTTAAATTTCCTAATTTTTTGAAAAGATTAGTAGGTCTACAGATAAATTTGTAGGGCCTGGCAACACTAGTTCAAATAGTATCGATAGTATCAATCCAAATAATGGGGAACGGCCGAACGGGGATTCCTTCTCACGCATCCTAGCCTTTTCGGGAAGTCCCCTTTCGTAAAAGAAAACTTCAGTCAATGTTACCAATATTTTTGTAATTTTTTTTCTACTGAACCAGAAAGCTATAGTAGATTTAAAAGTAAGATAAGTACTTAGTATAAACTCTAAAACAGTCATATTAAACGATAAATGCCTTAAAAATTGGAAATTTAGTAGTTATGAAAAGAAACATAGCCCAGAAAAAAAAAAAACGTTTTTTTTCACAGGTTTTTTCATGTTTTTTTTTTCACGTCAGAAAAAAATTGTTGTTTTTTTTTTTTTTTTACAACACTAGATATGATACGTCAGCTGGCCGCATCCTTCTACAACACAGCCCAAAAATCACAGAACCCTCTGATTGCGTCACTGGGCTCGTACGACACATACTTCGACCGTCACAGAAGACCACTCTCAATTTTTGAAGTACAATAGATAACTATAGCAGCCCCAGAATACCAGAAGAAAAGTGACGAATGTATATGAAGTTTGAAGGAACTGTCTTCGGTCAACAACCTTCACCACAACTTGTCTAACATCGCCAAAAAGGCAGAAAATGTTGAGCATTACATTATATCTATAAAATTATAATTAACAGCTTAGCCATGAACTGTCTTATTACACTGCTAAGCATTCATTAAAGAAACTACGAATACATTTGTTTTCTTAGCAACGACTGTGAAGTGTCATGAAGCATTAGGTCGTTGTCTTCGTTGAAGTTGTTGCTTTTCTGCTGCCTCCTCCACTCGTCAATGCCACCAGAGGTCTTCTCTCCACAGGTGCCTTGCGTTTCCAAATTATATTTCGTGCCCAATGTTGACCGTATGGCGGATTTGTCACTTTTGTTTTGTTGGTAGTGGTGGGTCTGTCTCACCGACGTCAACACCGTCACAGTTGCAGCTATTACTTGTTTTTAATTCTGTCTAATGACCGGCCAAGCTTTCAGTGAGCCGTATTAACTGTTCACTCCTTGACCCTCTTTAACAGTTTCCTAAATCGATCTGTGACACCTTGTAATTATGGAAGAAAGGCGGCGAATTTCTGTGGAAAATTAGTATCATCGAATATGTTGAACTCCTCCATGGAGTTTATAGTTCGTAAAATCCTTCTCACGTCGGTTTCACGGTACGGAATATTCTTTCTTGAGACTTTGCGAGTCGCACACTGTGTTCGCCCTTAGGCTCCATCACGTCAGCACGGCCCTCTAAGTTGCCGGATGATAGGGTTTTTTTTTTTTTTTTTTTTTGTTCATGGCTTTACGCCTCGTCAACGTTGAGGTCATTAAAGGCGAGAAAGGATGGGGAGCGAAGAACGGGAAGGAATTTGGTAATGGCCTTTTGCAGGAAGCATCCCGGCATTCGCCTGGAGTGATTTGGGGAAACCATGGAAAACCCAAATCTGGATTCGAACCCACGTCCTCCGGAATGTGAGGCCAGAGCGTTACCACTCACCTACCACGCTCGGTCTGGATGATGGTACTACCTGGCGTTTAAATACTTTTAGTGCGGGTCACCTTGCAATAGACAGTATTACCCATACGTCTATCGTTCCGCTTATATTCAGGCCATCGAGAAACGGTAGTTGTCTATAGTTAGTTGGATTCCGGGGTGGGCATTATTCAGATGGTGTAACTACTCCTGCTGATTCTTCATGACATAAGGTCACATTACGAAGGTTTAGTCGAAACGCTGGATCCACTGTGTATTCTTCATGCGCGCGATTTTAAGTATCTCCGTTTCGAATGCTTCCATACGGAAGTGATGAGCACTTTGCTACACCTTCAACTTGAACATATAATTGACTATCATAATGGAAAAGACTTTACAGAGAATTCTGTGATTTCAGCCTATTTAGTAGAAGTTCTATGTGCAAGAAAATTAGAGCTTGTTACCAAAACGTATTCGTCTACTGGCACGCTAGTAAATACTCACCATGGCATCCGTTTTCTCTAGTATCAAGTCATCTTTATTGTAACGTTACCTCTGTTACTTAAATATTTAATTAAATTTACTGTTATTTGATAATTGCGAAATTTACTTAAGTATTGATTTTGCCTTTAGTATGGGATAAAACTACATGGTAATAGTTTGACAAGCAATTTATATTTATTAAAAAAAATTAAAATTGTGAGAAAAAAAACAAATTTAATTACAATAACAGAACATTGTTTCCGGCATGGCTAATAATTAAACTCCGAATAGACCAAATTATTGGGCGCTGTCCTTTTTGTTCAAAAAAACCAAACTTGTTTAAAAATATATAATGACGAGACACTTGAAACTCTTTACAAGGCGCTTCGGGTATTCCAGAGGTCACATGTGGATGCACATGCAGCTGCAATTAATTTTACATTACCATGTCGAAGTTGTATTCACGGCACAGGTTGAAAACGATGGCTTCGTTGCACTTAGTTGGGCTCATATTCACTGCTCACAAAAAAGAAGGAAGAACTGATTCACCACTTCGAATTCTGATGAACCCAGGTCACAACATGGCTTCCTTCCTCTCCACCCAGCAGCAGACCGTCCTCCTCTCGTCTTCCTCCGCACCCACGTGTCGAGGATCTTTTTCGCGGCAATCCCGCTCCGCCAATTCGATTCCTCCAGCCGATCCACCCCGTTGGTGGTGACGAAAACATGTAACAAAATTGCACTGTGAGCCCAGTAGATGGCAGAAACTGTCCATTTCAGTCACAGTCACACTTTGAATCGTCCGTGAGCGCCCTCTGCTGTGTCAAACAACCCAGGTGTACATATTTGGAAGTGTGTCACATGTAGTGTATACTCCATAACACTGCAGTATGAAGTGCGCTGATCTAATATCTTCCGTAAAGTGTTTCAATTTATTTGCTACTTACCGCGCTACTTGACGTGTCGGTGAGTTGGCTGTGTTTACAATCGGAAGTAAGGGAACCTCTCTTTAACACGTCTTGGGCAACCTACAGAATTTAGGTGTATGGTGCAGTTGCCACATAGCAGAATTTCTTGGCCTCCCGCCCAATCGCTTTGGAAGGGTAATCTCGGAGGGTCACCCTCTTTCGTCCTATTCTGTGGTGGGTTCCTGTTTACCAGATTCGAAACATAGAAGAGACGACGTAATATGGCTAACGGGAAACACTGTATACTATATATTTTCTCAAAAGAATCCAAACATAGAAGACTATTGGGTCCAACTTGTAGTAGACTACCACAGAATCAAGAAGAGGAAAAAAAAAATGAGAAGAACCCCTCCGCAAAATATTAGATAAAATTATACCATTTAAATACATACACTCCTGGAAATTGAAATAAGAACACCGTGAATTCATTGTCCCAGGAATGGGAAACTTTATATACACATTCCTGGGGTCAGATACAACACATGATCACACAGACAGAACCATAGGCACATAGACACAGGCAACAGAGCATGCACAATGTCGGCACTAGTACCGTGTATATCCTCCTTTCGCAGCAATGCAGGCTGCAATTCTCCCACGGAGACGATCGTAGAGGTGCTGGATGTAGTCCTGTGGAACGGCATGCCAAGCCATTTCCACCTGGCGCCTCAGCTGGACCAGCGTTCGTGCAGACCGCGTGAGACGACGTTTCATCCAGTCCCAAACATGCTCAATGGGGGACAGATCCGGAGATCTCGCTGGCCAGGGTAGTTGACTTACACCTTCTAGAGCACGTTGGGTGGCACGGGATACATGTGGACGTGCAGTGTCCTGTTGGAACAGCATGTTCCCTTGCCGGTCGAGGAATGGTAGAACGATGGGTTCGATGACGGTTTGAATGTACCGTGCACTGTTCAGTGTCCCCTCGACGATCACCAGAGGTGTACGGCCAGTGTAGGAGATCAATCCCCACACCATGATGCCGGGTGTTGGCCCTGTGTGCCTCGGTCGTATGCAGTCCTGATTGTGGCGCTCACCTGCACGGCGCCAAACACGCATACGACCATCATTGGCACCAAGGCAGAAGCGACTCTCATCACTGAAGACGACACGTCTCCATTCGTCCCTCCATACACGCCTGTCGCGACACCACTGGAGGCGGACTGCACGATGTTGGGGCGTGAGCGGAATACGACCTAACGGTACGCGGGACCGTAGCCCAGCTTCATGGAGACGGTTGCGAATGGTCCTCTCTGATACCACAGGAGCAACAGTGTCCCTAATTTGCCGGGAAGTTGCGGTGCGGTCCCCTACGGCACTGCGAAGAATGCGACGGTCTTGGCGTGCGTCCGTGCGTCGCTGCTGTCCGGACCCAGGTCGACGGGCACGTGCACCTTCCGCCGACCACTGGCGACAACATCGATGTACTGTGGAGACCTCGCGCCCCACATATTGAGCAATTCGGCGGTACGTCCACCCGGCCTCCCGCATGCCCACTATACGCCCTCGCTCAAAGTCCGTCAACTGCACATACGGTTCACGTACACGCTGTCGCGGCATGCTACCATTGTTAAAGACTGAGATGGAGCTCCGTATGCCACGGCAAACTGGCTGACACTGACTGCGGCGGTGCCCAACCGCTGCGCAGCTAGCGCCCTTCGACGGGCAACACTGCTTTTCCTGGTGTGTCCGCTGTGCCGTGCGTTTGATCATTGCTTGTACAGCCCTCTCGTAGTGTCCGGAGCAAGTATGGTGGGTCTTACACACCGGCGTCAATGTGTTCTTATTTCAATTTCCAGGAGTGTATGATTAAACACATCTCTCAAAATTCATGCGCCTGCTGGTATTCGTGCCCGGGCCAGGAGGAACGAACTTTTTGAAAGCAAGCGCTTTAGCCACTGAGCTACCAGAACGCTCACCTGTTTTATATATATATATAATGGAAGCACGTAAGAAATTTTATATATGTAATGCATTTTGCAACGGAATGTTAAATTATTATTACTGTTACTGATAAATAAACTTTTATTCCAACTCCTGCAACTTTACTGGGAATATTCTTTATTTCTTTGCTTGTTTAAACTGTATGTTTATTCACGATAATTTTCGAAGGATAACAAAGTTCGGTGTGTCTTTATCAAGCTATATAAGAAAAAGTAATCTCTGATGTTTCATATACTTGCGATCACTTAGTTTTGAAATTACTGTTCGATTCCTCCCCGCCCCCTTACCCCACCCTTGAGCTCTTTACGTCCTTTCGACATTGATGTCATTAAGGGGGCGTGCGTTAATTACATAAGATGTTTTTCTTTCTTAAATTTGTGCCCTCCCTTCCTTTACACCCCCCCCCCCCCCCGCAACGTGTGATTGTACTCATAATTTTGGAGACCTTTTCCTTTATTTGGTAAGATTTTTGCCATCTCCCCTTATTCTGAGCTCACATAATTAATCCACGCCCCCTTAGGCGAGACAGCATTGAGGCAGGGCGAGGAGTAGAAGCAATTCGGTCATGGCATATTTGATGGAAGCATGGAACCATCCCGGCATTTGTCTGGAGTGATTCCAGGAAGCCATGGAAAACGGAGTCTGGACGGCCGGACGGGGGATTTGAACTCGCGCCCCGTTAAATGCGAGGCGGAAAGGTACCGCTCACCCATCAGGCTATGTCCCAAGTCTTTGGCGCACAGTCTGGTGATTAGGAATCGTGCACCACCACCTCTGCTACGCTGCCGGCCAAGTCCACCACCAGGACTGCAACCAGCTAACCCCGTGTGCAGCGCCGGACACCATCACGGCGCCACAACCAACTGAGACAACGGGGCATTGGTGATTAGGAATCGTGCACCACCACCTCTGCTACGCTGCCGGCCACGTCCACCACCAGGACTGGAACCAGCTGACCCCGTGTCAGCGCCGGACACCATCACGGCGCCACAACCAACTGAGACAACGGGGCGAGTGAGTCAAGTCTGTCAGACGAAACGCAACAATGACGGTTCTAAATCAGTAACAGGATTTAGTTCCAGGAGAATGCCGGGATAGTACCTGAAAATAACCCGGCGGCGCCTCCTGCCATATCCCGTATATCCCTTCCAAACTATTACACTTTCGGATAGGTGCAATGTACCCTCTGCCACCCACTTTTAGTGAATTGCGGGGTATTAATAATAAAGGACAACAAAAAAAATTTGTCGGGTGCATGGAATATTTAACGAATTCTTAGGTAGTTTTGGCTGATAAATTGGAAAGTACTTTTCCGTTTTTCTTTATTAGGTATTGTTTTTTACTGATCTCCATTGTATTGTAAAACATAATTACAACAGTGTACGCGGCCTGATATTAGTGTGTATCAGGGAACAAAAATAATTCTGTTTCTTTAACAAATTTATTTTAGTAGTATAAGAGGCAATGAATATTTAGCGATAAATTATTATTATTATTACTCCGCGATTCACTAAAAGTGTATGGCGGAGGGTGCATTGCACCTATCCGAAAGTGTAATAGTTTGGAAGGGATATACGGGATATGGCAGGAGGTGCCCATGGGCTATTGTGAGGAACCATCCCAGCATTCGCGTGGAATGATCTGGGAAAACCATGGAAAACCCAGATCAGGATCGCCGGAGAGCTTTATCAAAGGCTACTCTTGTCGGATTTTAAGTTTACTCGCCCGGTAAATCCTTTCTATTCCATTCCCTAATCGCTCGTGGAAAAAATGAATACAGAAAGTAATCGGTTCTGGCCCTGATTTCTCTTATCTTATTTTCGCGTTCATTCCGAAATACGTCAGTTGAGAATTTTTCAATTAGCTTCCGTCGAGAGCAACGCCTTTGGTGTTCCAGGTCTTCCCCACCTAACTCCTTCAACATCGCACTTACGCTTTCCCTCCAACTATATATACCTGTCACGAATCGGGCGGCTCTTCTTTAGACCTTCTCTAATGCCTCCATTAACCCCTTCTGACGGGGATACCATACAGAACAACAATATTCTAAGTGAGGACGCACTAGCGACTTGAATGCAATTAATTTAACTTCCGGAGTGCATTGTTTTAAATTGTGACCTAGAAATCGGAGCATATCATTTGCTTTCACAAATGTGGGTGACATATAAATGAAACATATAATCAAAATATAAAATGCTAAGATTTCGCCAGAAAATCAAAGAAATTGCTGAATCTGAACGAGCTTGTCCGAGGATTCTAAAAACGTCTTGTGGAGAAACTTCCACCAGCAGCAGGTCAACTGCTAAAAGGAACAGAAGGAACGAGACAGAAACAGAGGTGATTCATGAAACCTTCGACACGTTTTGGGACTTTTTAAACGAGCTAGCCAGTATCACGATCAAAAAATAACGTGACTGCGAGTGAAATTGACTTTTACTTGAAGTTATCTCGAATTTATCGGAAGCGTGACCCATTTATTTGGTGGTCAGCTAATGCGATACACTACCCCTATTTAACAAAATTTGGTAGAAATTTATCTTTCAGCGTTTTTCAGTAGTGTATACAGCGAAAGACTCTCTTTTTTTTTAACGTGGCCTTGGACAAGCAAATCCGCTTATTACCTCTTAATACCGAGAAATTACTGTTCATTCAGTACTAGAACTAATTTTTTCTGATTTTGATTTGAGGATCTAGTGTTTTTATTTGTGCTTAGAGTTATTATATACTTAGCATTTTACTTTTTTCCCCCTGTCATCAGCCTTTTGACTGGTTTGATGTAATCCTCCATCCCTTCCTATCTTGTACTATCTTACCTTCGAATGTTCCCTCCACTAACAAATTAACCAATCCAGCATGTCTCAAAATATGACCTATCAGCCTGTCTCTTCTTTCATCTACATCTACATCTATACTCTGCAAATCACAAATACTGTGGGTGGCAGAGGGTGCTAAGCATCAATCCTAAACCCGCGCATTTCAATCCCGAACAGATCGAGGAAAGAAGGAATACATAAATGTATCAGTACGGCATCTTATTTCTCTAATCTTATTCCTCCTGTCATTGCGACCTTTCTGTAAGTTTCTTCCACAAACTTCTTTTCTCACCCTTCATTTCCAAAATTTGTTCATTTCGTACTTCGTCTGTCCATTTAATTTCCAACATTCTTCTGTAACACCACATTTCAAATGCTTTGATTTTCTTTGTATCTGGTATTCCTGAACTCCATGATTAGCATATCTGAATTTAAAGAAAATTCTACGAAATTTTCATATTTTATTTAGAATTTGGTAACCGTTACATATCCACCGGATATTGGCCTACTATCCGGTGTCCAGCTGGACAGTAAATCTAGGCCGGATACCGGATAGTGGCCGGATATCCGTTTCATCTGCAATAATAACCCTGTATATGTCAAGTTGATTTCACTCAGCGCGCTTTCTGCCAGAGTACTGTATGGCCGCTGAGTGTCTAACCAACAATGACAATGACCACCACTGTCAAATTTATTTCACCGAACGGACCGTAATTAGCAAAAACGAAACGGATAGCTGTTTGGCCGAATATACGACTGGACGTTGTTATTTGAGGTTAGGAAAATAAAAATGTCCGCAATAAAGAATGGATCGCCTATTTGGGAATATTTTGATATAAATAATGATAATAAGTTTTCGATTTTGAGTTGCCTTTCGTGAGGCACGTTTTGACGCGAAGTTTGAATAATTCCTTTTTTCTCTTTGTGGACTTAAAGAAAAAACAGTGAGTATTTTTCTGTGTCTTCGACCAGATACCTCTGCCATGACAAACTACTTGAAAATGAAACATCCAGTAAACTTTCATGAAATGAGGAAAGCTACAGCCGCTATCGTGTCTATACTGAATTCAGCCATCCCAGGAACAAGTTCGTCTTTGAAATTCAAAGAAAAGCAATTGACTATATCAAAATCATTAGATAACGACGAGAAAGCAAAAGAACTCCTGACTTGTCATACATGATACCCTCTTTAAAAACGGAATTAAAAAGTCGTTTCGGCTCCTTAAGCGAAGATTTAACCCAATTGATTGCGATCTTCCTATAGCCAAGATTTGCTAGACTTTATTTTTGAGCGCCTTGCAGTATTGTCTATAGCGGAAGACTTTCCTTTGAACCTGGCCTTGTATACGAGGACAAGCAAAACTGATTATTACCTCTTATTACAGAGAAATTGGTATTCATTCAGAACCGGAACTAATTTTTTATGTTAAAAACAATAATAAACAGTATTTTGATTTGGAGACATAGTGTTTTTATTTGTGTTTAGACTTATTATATACTTAGCATTTGCGAATTTAAGGAAAATTTTATGCCATTTTCGTAATTTATTGAGAATCGGATACCCACTGGATATGCGCAGGATATTGACCTACTATCCGGTATCCGGCCGGGTAGTAAATATTGGCCGGATAGGCCGGATACCGGATAGTTGGTGGATATCCATTTTATCTCTAGTAAGCTCTCTCCCACAGAATGCGTGATGAACCAGTCAGCCACGGCCGGTTATCTCAGGAATGTCTGTCAGCCTGTCTCCCGCGCAGGTTTTGTTCTCGGAGCGGAGAGAATTGGACCCGGAGACGAGCCGTGGGGTGACGATGCCCTCCTCGCCTCACCAGTCCATTAGTATTCAAATTAACACGCAGCAGGGGACGTAACAACTCTTTCTTTTCTTGTAGAGAGAATTTCTCTGATGGTTCCTGGGTTTAGGTGTGGACTGGCTGCGAGGACAGAGCCTCACATCAAGGAACAGCGGGAAGCACAAGTTTGCCAGCCGCCTATAGACACGCAGTGTCGCATGCCCAGCCAGGCGGGCGCACGGTTGTTTATCTCAATCGCTGTTTTAGTTATTTATTCATTTAGTATGGCATAAGGAGACAAAAATAGTAATTATATTGAATTATAAATAACAAAGGATAGGGAAAATGACCCATCACTCACCAAAATTGAAGGCCGCGACGAGTGAAACACATACGAGACAAACAGAAACAGACACAATATTTCAGTTTTACACCCTATACATGTGCTAGGGACCGAGTCACGTGGTTCGGGAGGTGTGCGCACGCCGTAGTTTACCACATGACTGGCTGGGCAGCGGAAGACATGGTGGTGGGGGTAAAGTGTTAAGAAGTGGCCTATCGATATTTCGGGAAAGACTAAGTCGATATATATATAAATATATATATCGCCGGTGTTGCTAAAAAATTAATATACATATCAAAAGGACACGGAGTTTTAAAGTGAACAATAAATAAATAAATTTGCAAGAAATTTGTTACTGGTTAAATGATAATGCTAAAAATAATGATTGACGGTTGAGAATGTGGAATTTTATCGGTGGTTGAGGCCAGGTGCGTTTCTGGAATCTAGGATATTTTGGTATGGAAGTCCTCATCTCCGAAGTTCTGAACCGGCGGTGGTTTGGGGAAATCTCTGATTGCTGACACAGCGAAACAGTCTTTGAGGTTGCTAGAATTGTGGTAGTTGGCATGTTGCAGTACTGGAAGGTGTAAGATGTGGGTGTTGACTCTTTGTCTGTGAATTACAGTACATGAAATGAGACAAGGCTGTTTTTTTTTCAGATTGAGTCGATATTAAGGGATTTGAGTCATTCAGATGCCTCTGTAGACGTTTCATAAAGCTGCTGTATTGTACCATTGAATCTCCTAACAGAGAATTCCATGGCGATGTTGTGGATAGTTGACTGGTGGTTACCGCTGTCGCAGAAAGGATTCTCTGTCATCACCCACCTGCACATCCAGTAGTTGCATCTACCGTGGCCTGTTCTCACTCGGTTCAGTGCCGTCCAGGTTTTGCTAAGCAGGTTGAACCCAGGAGGCTGTCTTGCAGGGTCTTGAATTTTTGCTTTTTTGTCAGGACTGGAATTGGTCCAGTGAGAGCGCCGTGCTTCTGTTATGTTGAACTGATATTAGACCACCACCTTACCAAACTTCCTCACTGAATACCTGGACCTTAATTTTTTTTTTTCTCGTGGATTTACGTCTCATCGACGTTGAGGTGATTAGAGGCTGGAAAGAATGGGAGACAAGGGACGGGAAGAAATTCTGCCATTTTGACGGAACCATCCAGGAATTCGCCTGTAGTGATTTAAGAAAACCTAAAAAAAAAACCACACACACACAAATCTGAATGGCCGGTCGGGGATTCGAACCCGCGTCCTCCCGAATGGAAGGCCAGAGCTTTACCGCCCACCTACCAAGCTAGGTTTTAATCTATGTTAAGTTTGACGTGGGCAGTACAGATGTATTGGAAGTTATGTGTTCTAAAATGATTGTGCCATTCTTTTTCTTAAGCTACTTTTCTTCGGAGATTTGGTGGAGGATGTTAAAAGTGCAGGTGGTTAATATGCCATATCCGCGGCTGAGTGATACTCATCTCAACTCACTGCTGGAGCTTTATTTTGTGGATATTCCAGCGATTAAAGGATACTGAACTACGTTGTCAATGGCTACAGCTACGTCGATACTCTAAGGAGATTTATTGGTTTTTAATACCAACTAACTTATTATTGACTGGTAAGCAAACAATTTTACTGCAACGCAGTTACTTTTGATGATGTTTTACTTTACGCTGTGCCTGACGCGTTGCGAGAATTCATTCTCATTTTCAAACGCAATATTAATACATTTTTAATGCATTTTTATATGTGCGAAGTGTTTGTGCCAGTTTCGGCTGGACATTAGTAAAACTTTTGGAGTTTTCCCTGGAAATAAAAATGTGGAGTGTTGTACTAGATCAATAATTTGCAACTAGGTAGATTTTTTAAAACACGGCACCACAGAAACTCATACGTGCTCATTCTCACAACATTAAATACAGGTATTATGTGATGTGATGTACACTCTTTGAAAGTTAACGTCATATAGGCCTAAACAAAGCAAAGATGATTCAGTACGTCTAATATGAAAAACAAAGATAATACATGAAATGATTAAGGATATCTGTTATTATACAGCAGAGGTTGCGTATGATTTTGCAGATGCGATTGATATCTAATAAACAAAATTACATATATGTTGGGACTTAGCAGATGATGTTACATAATTTATAATATTTTTAATACTTAATGTTATGAGAATGTGCACGTGTGACTTTCTGTCGTGACGTGTTTTAAGAAACATACAAAAACGTAAGTCTGATTAGATAATTATGTCACATCTACCTAGTTGTAAATTCTTGATCTAGTACAACACTCCACATTTTTATTTCCAGGAAAACTCCAACAGTTTTACTAATGTCCAGCAGAAACTAACACAGATACTTCGCACATTACAAATGCATTAAATATTGTGTTTGAAAATCACTTCTCGAAACGCGTCACGCGCAGCGTAAATTAAAACATCATCAAAAGTAACTGTGTTGCAGTACAATTATTTGCCTACCCGTCAATTGAAAACTGTAACACACTTTCATAAGTCCATTTATAATGGATAAAGTAAAGAATACCTAATTATTGTGTCCACTTTACTACATGTGCGTTACACATGTTGTCACTGTTTTGTGTGTTTGTGTCTGGACAGCTAAAAATTACACTATCGAAGAAATGTATCACACGATTTGAGTAGCGAAATCGACGGCTGCCCTCGTCTTTATTACCAGCTGAGAAATTGGTTCTTTTTTTTTTTTACCTGTGTCTTTACGCCTTGTCGACATCATCGAGGTCATTATGGGCGGGAAACGACTGAGGACAAGGAACTGGAAGGAATTAGGCCACGGCTTTTTGAAGGAGCCATCTCGACGTTCGCCTGGACTTATTTGGGGAAACCATATGGATGACCTGACGGGGATTCAAACCCACGTCCTTCAGAATGACATAATTAGTTCTGCACTTAACTACCTGTAATCAGCTAAATCTGATACTCTGTAGTAGGACCCCCTTCCCCCGCCCCCCCCCCCCCCCTGAAAATAATGTTACGGATTACGGAGTGGGCTTATTCGGTGCATAGAGGGACTGTTTGGTTTCAGCTGAGTAATGTGGAATTGTGGTTAAGGTCGATTCTGAACAAGTTCGATCGCCCTTTACTGCTTGAACGTTGTAGGGATGAATGTGTCGTTATAGTTATTGGAACCAGAAGCAGTATCGCCTGGATAAAATTTAAATCTGATAAATACTTGTTTTCTGAAAATTTCCAACTGAACTACCATCGTTTGGATAAAACCGAAGTCTGATAAGTATCTCTTTTGTGGTGTTGTTGGAATCATACTAATTGACTACGTACTGATTAAACGTGTTATTTATGTATTCTAAGACTTTTATCTTCTGAATAACCTATCATTTTATTAATAATAGTGCAATAATTTTGTTCATATCTAGATTTGTGTTTTGACATGTCTCATGCCGGAATAACTTTACATATAAAATTGTAATTTGGTTTCCTTTAATAATTTGTGAATAATTATTATTTAGTTTTTCTCCTTTTTTTAACTGCAACTGGTGATTAAGATTAACATATGAAATTTTATCCCATAATCATTTTAAAATTAATATTGAAATATTTGAACTCCGATTAGCAACCCTCACTAATAATGTTAACCTGAAGGTAAATTCACTGACGACAGGTTTAATAAAGCTTTCAGAATTTGTTAAAATATTTGAATCTTCGTAGCCTTTCTTCCTCATCAACATTCCCGAAGTAAGTTTGTGTAGACAGTAGAAAAGTTAAACGAGATACGCCGCAAGGTTCTGGTGTTGCACATGGCGACCGGTGACAGGACGCTATCGGTGTTGCAGGTGTACCAGGTGTGGTACGTGATCGTGAAGGCGGCCATCTCGCCGCGGCCTGCCAGCTGGGTGCTGGAGCGCTCCCTGGACGGGGAGCTGTTCCTGCCCTGGCAGTACTACGCCCAGACAGACGACGAGTGCTGGAGTCGCTATGGAGTGCCGCCCACCCCGGGCAGACCCGCCTACAACACCGACTCACACGTCATCTGCACCTCCTACTACTCCAAGCTGAATCCCATCGAGGGCGGAGAGGTACGGCGCACGCTCACACATACGGATGCTCGCGTGCACGCACATTCACACATACGCCAGCACATTCATGTACACACACACACGTAAGCACGCACATACACACACACACACACACACGTGCTTGCACGCACATACGCTTATACACGCAGACACACACATACACACACGAGCGCGCACTCATTGGCACACACGCACGTCCAAACACGTCTGGATGCTCGCGTACACACACACACACACACACACATACGCTTACAAACCCAAACGAATGCACACAAACTCGCACAAAACTGCACATTTACACGTTCACGGCACATACGTGCATGCATTCACGCGAACAGGCTGGTACACACCAGAACGAGGCAACGCTCATACGGCTCCGAGCCGAGGCGAGCATACTAGTGTGTACGCGTAGCCGAGATGAGGCAAACCGCCTGGGGCCTTTCGCCCAACGATCGAGGCGGCACGAACGCCATCCGTCCCGAGTTGGTACTTCAAAAAGAACTCGGGTGTGTGCCCCGTGCTATATGGACGGGTATTTCCAGTCGTACGTCTGCCTCCCTCGTTCACGCGGTCACGTTGGCACTCAGTCATCGTTTAAAGTCCAGGGGTCTCCAAAGTGGTCGATAGCGACCCCTTGGGGTCGATTAATACAGAGGGATCGAAAGGGGGTCGATTAATACTAAAGAGGATCAATTAAACTGTGCAGGAAAAAATAGGAATGTTCTACTAAAAGTCAGGTCAATAAATAAAAGTAAAGCTCGTCCTTTTAACTGTCGTCTGTTTGCGAAGTCATGTGAAGTAAATGATGAAACTTTCAACCAATTACTTTTGCACACTCAGGTAAGGTGGTTGTCAAGAAGTGATAGTTACAGTATTGAGAGTAGAAGACGGCTTTAGAAAGTTGGATCCATCGCTATGTGACAAGTGAAAACCGTACAACAACCATCTGTTCTTTTGGCAGGTCTTTAATTGAAATTTATTCTATCTATCCATAGTTTTGTTCCTATTTTTTGAGATTATTATAATAGTATAAAGTCTCTCGTTTTTCTATTAATTTTATTGGGTGGATTTTATACATTATTTTGTTGAGTTGTTATGCAGGGCTCCTTATTACTTACCATCTGAAATGCCAAATTTGATTTAATGTTTTTATTAAATACTTGTGCGGGTCGATAAGAAGGCTAATATCGTATCAAGGGGTTGACGGGGTAAAAAGTTTGGGGACCCCCGGTTTAAACATACTGTTCGTTGGAATTAAATGAAACCACTATAAGTTGATTAAAGAGTTTTCGTAATTATTTCGTTTTGATGTATTTTTAATCATAAGTTGGGACAACGAAAAGGTGCTCTGTTTTATTAAAGAGTATGAAAGACGTCCCGTCTTGTGCAAGAAGGACGATAAACTTTATCATAATGCGATAAAAAAAAAGGGGATGCTTGCCGCGAAATAAATGCACCTATTGGAGAAGAGACTGAAGTTATGAAAAAAAAATTTAAAAAATGTTACATTACGACGAAGCACAACAATCGTCTTCTCAATACATCGAATTACAGTGTCTCAGAATGTCCAGCTGTCTTCTAGAAACTACAACACTTCCAATGTGAGTCGGCACTATTCTCCATTTTTACAATTGTAAAATATTTATATAGTTCTGCATACTTCTGGTATAATTCTTCAAATCAGTTGCTTTGATACGTTGAAGACATATTGCAAGTTAATAAATGAATCGCCAACTATCTCAGTGTTATGTCTAACCTTTCTCCAGCAATTACTGCTTTTCGAAAATTTGTATCATTCTTCGAAATTTTCTCCCGATTCGAATCTCATAGAAATATATAGTCAATTGATGACGTCCTTGCAAAGTTTCCAAAATGGCCACTCTCTTCTTCTTCCACCATACTGTTGGAAAATAATTTACCAGTTACCACTAATGAACATTCTATTCCAATAAAGTGTAGCTGCCCATCGCCTTATTTTATTTCTCTTTTCAACTAAACTAGAAATGTCTATGAATGCAGCTCTAGCCACTGTTAATTTGCCACCGCGCTCCATATCCAGGCTGTAACTTCAGAACAAACGAATGGACGGATTCCTGCCTCGTTCGATGCCTCGGCGAACTGCGTTCGTGCAACCAAAGTGCATACACGTTCCGCCTCGCCTCGCCTCGCCTCGGTCCCGTTCGTGCGTTGCCTCGTATTGATGCGTACCCACCTTTACGTGTATGTCAAGCACAAATACGTTCGCGTGCACATGCACGCATGCACACATTCTCACCAACACATACAGCATATAAACACACGAACACACAAGTGCCTACAAGCAAGCACACACACACACACACACACACACACACGCACACACATACACACACAAAGAAATATGCATGCACGCTCACCCAAGGACACACATTCACACTCACACACGCAAACACGCGTCCACACTCACACACGCATCCACACATACAAACACAAATATACAGTACTTAACAACTTTCTCTGCTTTGAAGCTAACACACAGATATATGCTTGCATTTTTTTAATAGTTTTCTATTCTAATTTAATGCGAGCTGTAACTATAAGGTAGAAAATATTTAAACTACGCAATAATTGTTTTGTCCTCAGTCAGTTCTTAACACGGTATGTCTTCCCTACATCTCTACTGCTCTCCATTTCCAGCCGTTCTCTTCATGCTGGTATATCTGTTCTCTACTTTAAAATAACCACCATATTGGATCTTGAACCACCTCTCTTGCTTTTAAATTCACAGTGCCATCGGGGAAAAATATTACTTTGATGTGTTTTTATGTAAAATAACCAATTTATCTTTCTTTTGCTCATGGTCTCCTCATTGTCTCCTTATTTGTTACTCTGTCCATCCAGCTGATCTCTGATTTTTTGTATAATTTAATTGCAATGGAGCGCACGCTCCGGTGGCAGTTTCCCTACACACCCATTTCCCCACTTTCCTGCACCCACCTACATTTTCCCTCTACAAATTTCAACTTTAACATACAAGGGGTGATCAAATGAAAAGGTACAAAACGACGTAAAAACGTAACAGTTAAATATTTGCATATTCCGCCATGGGAGAACGTAGCGAGGCATCTCGGGATGCGATTGGAGTCTCTGACTGGGATCGGAGCATGCGCGGGCGCCCGTATGTGCAGTAGAGAGCAGAGGCTCTTATCAAAAGCGGCGTCCAGATGATGCGGCAGTCCGTATGAGGACAGGATGGCGTACAGGTGGGTGACATGAACTGTGAGACACTCCGACGCCTACGCAGGTCCATCAAGAACAAAAGACCGGGGCTGCTCACGGAAGGTGTGGTTCTGCTCCATGATAACGCGCGTCCACACGTCTCCAGAGTCACACACATGGAACTGGCCAAATTCAAGTGGAGACGTTGGACCATCCGCCCTACAGTCCGGACATGTCGCCCTGCGATTTCCATGTGTTTGGTCCACTGAAGAAACACCTGAAAGGGAAGCGCTTCAACTCGGACGACGTACTCGAGGACGCTGTGAAGGACTGGGTCTCGTCACGGCCACAGGAATTCTGGGAACAAGGAATCCTGCGGCTTGTTCATCAGTGGGATCGTTGTGCTCAGGCCTATGGTGTATATTTTGAATAAAGTCTACATTTGTATCCACCGTGTCGTTTCGTACCTTTTCATTTGATCACCCCGTGTATTACCTAAGGAGATAATGAGCATGCATCCCAGACTGTGAAGGAATTTAAGATAAAAATAAGTTTGAATTATGAGTAGGTGTGTAGGAAAATTCTCACTGTTCTCACTGGCGTATGATCTGCATTGTAATTAATAATGATATCTTTGCCAGTATCACTATGTTCAAACGTCAAAGCGCCCTGGTGAATTTCACCCCCCCCCCCTTTTTCAGTCGACACAGCGGTAAGGGATACAACTGCAATTTTTTTTATCTGCCTTGTTTGATATATATCAGTTCTGCTGCTTTCTTTTTGCTGATGTTGGTCGGTAAAATAACAATGATAGAGGTATTAAAAAGCATTTCAGGAAGATAAACACTTGGAACAGAAACTGCTTTCAATACTTTCTGGAAGGTAAATTCAGTAATTTCGCTTGCAAGTCACGACCATAAACCTCTGCAACAAACTTTCAGTAGCATGCAGCAATTATATTGTAATCGTCCTTACCGCAACGTTTATATATCCCTCTTTTGTTACGTTGTAAATCCTTTGGAAATGATGACATTTGATACCAATAACGTCAGTTTTTTTTCTGCTGTAAGACGTACAGCCGGCGACAGCACATTCAGCCATGTTGATACAGTTTACACGATGTTTTAATCAAGATGGCGTTCATCATACCGCACGCGCCGGTAAGCTTACACGCTCCGGCAAGACACCGTGCTCTTGTGATGACGTCATGCGCAGAGCCAGAGAGCTGAATTAGCGTTGCCAACCGTTAAACTAGCTCCCCACCAGACTCAACTTCTAAAACCACCAGAAATCCCACTAACAGAAAGTTTACACTAAACAAATGTTTGGTTATTTCGAAAGAAAATAATGGATAAATAGGTTAAACAGTGACCTTTATTGTTACACATTAAATTGCTGTATAAATAATCAGTAAAACAATATGCAATTAGTAAATCAACGAATAATCAACAAATTATTTGATCAATTGCTATTCTATATTAAATCGTCTTCTTCAAATAAATCATTTTTGTAGTTACCATCATCATCACTTTCAGATTGATACGATTCTTTGCTACCAATTTGTTTTATAACGTCTATCGGTATTTCAAAGTCATTGTACTTTTATTGAACTGAACCATTTATGTCAATTAGATTTTCTTTGTTGTGGCTAAGTGCTTGTTCAATTTCTTAGCAACCTTAATCGATAATATAACCATTCTATTAGGCAATGTCAAAGCTTTATAGGAATAAAGTGACAACTGTCATTGTACCCTTTAAACAAGAAATGAAATAAAAATTAATTAACATCAGTGGTTCCTACACAGTTAACGTAAATACTCCTGAAATGAAGTGGAAATATATCTGAAAGGGGGGTCGACTAAGTTGGCAACACTAAAACTGATCCTGGTCTGTGCACGCAAATCGGGGTCCCCGTAGCGTGACTGATTGATAGTTTTAATCGGTACGTTGTAATCAAATTGATGAAATATTTCTATTTAACTGAAATCACCCAAATTTGAAGATAGAGATGTTTGCAGTATTGTTTATTAATGTCCATGTAATCCTTGTAGAACGGTTATGAAGAGGCGTGTGAACAAAGCGACTGCGAGAACTATGAACTCTGTTCTAACTGAGGCGTCACTTGCGAATTGTCTGTAACTGTAGACAAAATATTAACATTGTTTGTTGTCTGAGATCAGCTCGGAAATGCCGCATCAAATCGACATGTCCCGCCGGTGGGAAGCCCGAGAACGTTTTATGCAGTCTATAACGAGTCGCGTTCCCAAGACGAGGCAGTGTGCAACGATCGAGGTAGGGCTGTTTTTCGGCGAGCTGCGGCCGGTAGCCAGTTCGTGAAGCCACCTGTGGCGCTGTCGTCGATAACAACAGGGACACAGCCATCCTACGAACAATAGAGACACGACACTCGCATATTCTTTTATATTGTTCCATGGAATCCTACCCCAAGGCTGGGAGGGGAGAAGAGGCGCTTCTTGATTGTGATTCGATGTGAGAAGACGAACTGGCGAGACTACCGCCATCCTCTGTGGGTCTGTGGTTCGCTTCCCGTCACCGGCAGTATCGACCGCAGTAGCCGACCCGGTAATGTGCCTCCAAAAGTGGGACAGATTGCAACATATCAAGGACCCGGAAAATACCCCTGAGTAGCTACCCTGTCTAGCTAGAGACTCGTGTGAAAGAGCCAACTGAGCTAACCATCTGAAAAACTATTCACATGTCAGATTTTGTGCCATTTAGTTGATTAAATAAATTCATTGCCTTTTTTCGATGAACCCATTTTGTGTTCCTGTAACCCCTGAGTCATGTTGGTGTAAAGTTAATATGTTGATACAGTAAGATCAAGTAGTTTCTATTTCAGACGCAATACAGTGCGTCTAACATTTTTTAAAGTGGAGCCACCACTAAGAGAGATTATTAGAATACTTATCGGACAGTTCTGTGGAATTGCTTCACCACAGTACCAGACAAGCACAAATACAGCGTCCGCACCTTACTTAAACTCAAAGTTTTTCCACGGCGTGTAGAATTTGAGATGGATCCAGTACAAATTGAAAGTGTAGGTATCATAAAGCAATTAAAGCTCCTGAAGTGGGGGAAAGCGCCGGGTCCCGATGGTATAGGAGTAAGAGTTTTTTCGGAATACGCGGAAGAAATAGAACCATTTGTGTCAGATATATTTCTTAAATCTTTAGAAGAAAGAAAAGTACCTTCTGACTGGAAAATACCGTAGGTGATTCCCGTTTTCAAGAAAGGAGATCGGAGGGATCCTAGGAATTATCGACCCATATCTCTAACATCTGTTTGCAGTAGAATTCTGGAGCATGTCATATGCTCTAACGTTATGAAGTTTCTAGATGAAAATGAGTTACTTAAAGCAAACCAACACGGATATCGGAAGAACCGATCATGTGAAACGCAACTGGCTCTATTTTCGCATGACGTAATGAAATTTATTGATGCAGGATCACATGTTGATGCTATTTTCTTGGATTTTCAGAAAGCTTTTGACTCTGTACCACACAACCGACTCTTAGCGAAGATTCGAGCGTACGGTATATCTAATCAGATTTGCGAATGGATGCGCGATTTTCTAACTGGTCGGTCACAGTATGTCGTTGTTGACGGGGAAGCCTCTTCTAAGTTAGATGTTACTTCAGGCGTTCCTCAAGGAAGTGTAATAGGACCACTTCTTTTCTTAATTTTTATAAACTATCTCGGTGACAACGTTAATTGCAGGATGCGATTTTTTGCTGATGATGAACTTATTGGTAGGGAAGTGAGGTGCTCCGACGATTGCTTAGAAATTCAGCGCGATCTGGATTTTATTTCGGAATGGTTCCGTAAATGGCAGCTTACACTTAACTACAAAAAGTGCAAGGCAATGCACATCTTTATATATAAAAATCAATGTTTGTTTGTTCGTCTTCTATGCATTCCTATACCATTTATCAGATTGCAATGAAACTTTGGAGAGTTTTCGAGTGTTCGTCTGCGAAGGTTCCTGTGAAAAAAAAAAAAATCCAAATAGTCACCCCCTATTCCCCATAACACCGCATAATTTATGCAATACCACATTTTTTATCCGATTTAGATAAGAATTTGTACACTTACACTTTAAAACAAACAGAAAAATACTGCCAACATATGGTTTCCGAATATTCATCCCCTCTCCCCCTTTCCACCCCCATTACGTTTTTACCCCATACTTTAGGCAAACCGCATTTCTTATCCGATTTAGATAAGAATTTGTACACTTATACTTTAAAACAAACAGAAAAATACTGCCTACGTTTGGTTTCCGAATATTCATCCCCTCTCCCCCTTTCCACCCCCATTACGTTTTCAATCCATAATTTAGGCAATACCACATTTTTTATCCGATTTAGATAAGAATTTGTACACTTATACTTTAAAACAAACAGAAAAATACTGCCTACGTTTGGTTTCCGAATATTCATCCTCTCTCCCCCTTTCCACCCCCATTACGTTTTTACCCCATAATTTAGGCAAACCACATTTTTTATCCGATTTAGATAAGAATTTGTACACTTACACTTTAAAACAAACAGAAAAATACTGCCTACGTATGGTTTCCGAATATTCATCTCCTGTCCCCCTTTCCAACCCCATTACATTTTCACCCCATAATTTAGGCAAACCACATTTTTTATCCGATTTAGATAAGAATTTGTACACTTATACTTTAAAACAAACAGAAAAATACTGCCTACGTATGGTTTCCGAATATCCATCCCCTCTCCCCCTTTCCAACCCCATTACGTTTTCACCCCATAATTTAGGCAAACCACATATTTTATCCGATTTAGATAAGAATTTGTACACTTATACTTTAAAAAAGAGAGAGAAATACTGTACACATTAATTTAAAAAAAAAAAAACCAATCCCTCTCCTCTCTTTCCACCACCTTAATTACCCCCTCTTCCCCATAACATCCCATAATTTAAACAAACCCGCAAACCGTTCGTCCGATTACGGTGAAGCTTTGGTGAGTTGTCGACGGGATGACAGAGAAGGTTCCTGTCAAAAAAAATATTTAAAAAACCCGCCCCTCCTCCCCATAATTTAGACAAAACCACATATTTCATCAGATTTCAATGGGAATTTGCACACTTATACTTTGAAACAAACAGAAAAATACTGCCTGCATATGTTTTCCAAAGCGCATCCCCTCTCACCCTTTCCAACTGAAAATGAATGAAACAGCAGTTTAAAATTTATATGTAAATATTTTTTTATTTAATCTATGTGCCTACTCAAGTCCAGCAATAGTGAAGCATTGCCGCGTAAGCTAGTAAGTAATAAAAAGACCCCGTTTGCTCACGAGTACAAAGTTAACAATTCAGTTGTTGACACTGTGGATTCCCTGAAGTATCTAGGCGTAACAGTACAAAGCAACATGAAATGGGACTGGCAGATAACTTCCGTCGTAGGCAAAGCTAATTCTAAATTACGATTCATAGGTCGTATTTTGAGAAATTGTAATGCTCATACAAAGGAAATAGCGTACAAAACACTAGTGCGTCCGCATTTGGAATACTGTTGTGGAATTTGGGATCCGTATCGCAAGGGATTGATTGACACATTAGAGAAAGTACAGAAGAGAGCCGCTCGATTCTTGATTGCTAGTTACAGTCCTTACGTAAGTATCACAGAGCTGATACTTGGGTTAGGCTGGGATTGTTTGGCGGACAGACGACGTCGTTTTTGTTTGAATTTGTTGGAGAATATGCGAAAATCTTTACGAGTGCAAGGAAATACTTCTTCCGCCAACCTATTTAGGTCGCAATGGCAGGAGGGATAAGATTCGAGAAATAAGATGCCGTACTGATTCATTTATGTATTCCTTCTTTCCTCGTTCTGTTCGGGATTGGAATGCACAGAATTAGGATTTGTGCTTAGCACCCTCTGCCACCCACAGTATTTGTGATTTGCAGAGTATAGATGTAGATGTAGATGTAGAAAGTGAACTGGTGCCATATTTTCTTTCTCCCGGAATCCTACACTCGCCGCGTCAGTATCGATAGTACAGAGATACTTCTGTATCGTTACCAGCGCTCTAGAGACAGCTAGTGCCAGCAACACTTCTGGCATTATCCCTTCGTCGATAGTTGCAGAGCTAAATGGTTAACGTCCAGACGCTAGCTACAACGTATTTTAATCAAGTGGAGTTCTAGAAGGTGATTTTTCGTGATAAACCCTTTTTCCCTTTATACGCAGCCAAATCGATGTTTGAGGTACCACTTTAAGAACTACAATCTCCACTTCTGATGAACTGTTAATTTTGAATGGCACATTGTATTTTTTTGTTTACACTTCCAATATTTTCCCTGGACGCGTCGGCACGGCACGGGCGACATGGTCACTTCTCCACGGCTACTCGGTTCAGGAGTTCAATTAAAATCGCATAAATTTTAGTCCGAGAGTCGGCTGCATAGTTTCTACGTCCATCTATTTTTTAATGGAATTAAATTTTTTAAGGATAATTATTAGTAGTAGAATATGGTTCCGCAGATTACCTATCAAAATATGGCCGCAAGTACTTTTAATTAAAGCTTTAAAAATTAAATCGTTCACCTGGTTTTTTTTGATAAATTATAATTAATTTCAAAGAGAGACATGTAAAGAACATAAAAAAAAGCTTGGGTTGCCTATGTGATTTTTTTAAAGTGTTTAACGTCTCTTAACAGCGAGGTCTTTAGAGACGAGAGAGGATGGGGGGCAAGGAAAGGGAAGGAATTCGGCCATGACTTTTTGAAGGAAGCATCCCGGCATTCACCTGGAGTGATTTGGGGAAACCATGGAAAACCCAAATCTGGATGCCCGGACGGGGATGCCTTTGGAAAAGTGACCGCTAGTAAAGGATTGCCAGCTGTTAAAGTCTGTCAGACGGTGTGGTGCGGCGCTAACTCTCTCTCGCTATTATGTATCTTTAACAGCTGGAAATCCCTACTTGCGGCCACTTTTACATAGGCAAACCAAACTTTTTATGTTCTTCACATATTTCTCTTTGAGATTAATTATAACTTATATTGGTTGCCAACCCGGCAGGACCGTATTCTGCTATTAATAATTATACATAAAAATGCATTACAATAAAAAAAAAACAGATGCACGTAGAAATCGTGCAGCTACATGTTAGACTATTCTGTACGTTGGCACTTACAGACATCACTCATTCGAAGCGCAGAATTTCCCGACGGACCTGTGATCATCATCGTCATCCTCTGCAGTTTCCAGCCTCTGGCCGGGTCTGCTTCATGCACAAGCCTCTCAATTTCCTCCTTTCTTCCCACCACCTTGTTCCAGTCCTCTCCTCTCTTCCGTACACCCACCTCCACTCCTTTCAGCCATCCATCTCTTGGTCTTCCTCTGGGTCGTTTACCATGCATGTTAATTTCGTGGATTTTTCTTGGGATTCTCTGAACCTCCATTCTCTTGACATGTCCATACCATCTCAGTCTGGTCCTCTCTACCCTTTCCTGTAGGAGTTCCTGTTTTATGGTGCATCTAATCACTTCATTCCTTATTCTGTCCATTTTAGTAGCTCCCATTGTATCTCTTAAAAACTTTATTTCACTTGCTTGTACTCTGCTGATGTCCCGCTTTTTCATTGTCCATGTTTCAGCAGCATAAGTCAGGATAGGCACATAGTATATATGATAGATTACTCTCTTGCTTCTCTGTGGCACCTCTTTATTCCATATCAGGCTTCTAATGCTCCTTAGGAACGCCTCTGCTGGTCTTCCTCTTTCACTTATCTCGCCATCACTTCCTCCAAATTCCTCTAACACTCTCCCCAAGTATTTGAACCTGTCTACCTTCTTTAGTTGTTCATCTGCCATCACAATTCCCTGCGTTATCCTATTCTTTTTCCTGGTTGTTACCATGTACTCACATTTCTTTACATTAAATTTCAGGCCATATTCCTCCACACTGTCTGTCCATATATCCAACTGCCACTGCACTTCCTCTTCTTCACCTCCCCAGATCATCAGATCTTCCACAAAAGCCATCACCTTCATGTTTTCCTCTCCCATCCTCACTGCCACCTTCTGCATTATTTCATCCATGATTACAATCAGGAGTGGTGGTATCTACCACGGACCTGTGGTAGATACCGTAAGAGGGGGTTACTTTGTGACAAATTTTAGCGTTTTTCCTACACCAGCTCAACTGTTTTATAAGTTTCCCAAAACTGAGTATTACAAAACACTGATGTATCTTTCTCCTATATAATGAAATATTGCGCAAATCTAAATCTTTAATAGCAAACAGATATTTAGGTTAAAAATTGTCACAAAGTTACCCCCATCGGGCGGGGTAACTTTGTGCCAGATGCGTTTTTGCCTAGAAATGCAAGAGAAAAAAACATTTTCACAAAATT
Source organism: Vandiemenella viatica (assembly GCA_031002005.1). Lineage (NCBI taxonomy): Eukaryota > Metazoa > Arthropoda > Insecta > Orthoptera > Morabidae > Vandiemenella > Vandiemenella viatica. The sequence continues at coordinate 263,701,749 of JARYHS010009186.1, forward strand.
ACCCAATGATAAATATATATTAATTTTTAAATAAAACAATATTACAACATTTTGGCAGCTTAATCTAGGTCTTTGATAGCAAACAGAAATTTAGGTTAAAAATTGTCACAAAGTTACCCCATCGGGTGGGGTTATTCCTTCCCAGATATGTTTTTGCCTAAAAATAAAAGAGAAAATATATTCTCATACTGTTTTATGCCCTTCTTGACACTGAAAATACAATATATAGCTTGAATAGTTAAATGGAAAACGTGTGAGGTTACTTTGTAACAGTATAGTTGTGTCACAAAGTAGCCCCTTAAAGTGTCGTTATTTTGGTTTCGTTGTTATATCTCAAGTAAATATCAGATCACGAACATTATATTACTCCACAGCGTAGCTAACATAATAACAACAAAGAAAACTTACCTGTGTTAGCTGGTTCTCAGATGTGTAACGCTTCAGCAGACAAAGTTTTCGGATGTTGGCCCAAGTACACAGAAAGACCTTTCAACAATACGATTACTTGAGAGAACAATTGAGACGGGGAAGCTTCGGGCAGCGGCTGATAAGAGGCACTGTAAGTCCTACAAAGTGATGTTCCTGGCATTGCTGACATGGCGGGAGATTTGAAATACGAAAACTAGACCGTGTGTCACAAAGTTAAACCTCAGTCACAAAGTAACCCCCTCTTACGGTACCTTAATCTGTTACTGGTCATCTGCTCGGTGCGTTTCAGTGTCCCGCGTGGCCATAGCTGTTACAACGAGCGTGTTGCCTTGGATTTCAGGGTTGACACGGGCCTGACAGTGACGTTAGTGATTTGTAACGGCGCCGTGAGATGGAGCAGAAAGCAATCTTGCGGTCGCCACGCCTCGCTGAGCTGCCAATACCAGCGGGGAAGTCGGAACCTACTCGGCCACGGGGGGGCGCACTCCAACTTCCTAGTGTCTATCGAATGGTCCAACGGTCTTTTGAAACTTTTCACCTACTTCCGCTAAAACTGGCAGCATATGAGGATGTTAAACCTTACAGATAATAAAACTTATTGTCTCTCTCTTCGTTCACTTAGGCCGCGGAAGCAAGAAATACTGCGAAAATTTGTATTTTTATTTTTTTTTAAGTGCTAGGTATAAGCGCTTGACAGTATTTTGAGTCTGGTCACTGATCTATAATAGCTACACATTTACCGTGATACATGCGGCCTGCGTCACTGTTAAAACTAATATCATTAACAATCATATTTAGCAAAACAACTGGGAAGAAAAGGCAGGACACTGTGTTTAAAGCGCAATCACACGAAGGAAAAGGAAAAAAAACATAATGAAGAAAAATCAGCTCCAGTGAACACGCACAAAACGCAAATAAAATGTAATCTATAAAAATACATGTTCTGTGGTATTGTTTATGTTTTATAGATAGATTTTTTTTTTTTTTACTTATGGGTTTATGCCTCGTCGACGGCTAGTGGGATGGGACTGGGGACAAGGAACGGTAAGGAATTCGGTCATGGCCATTTTGAAGAAAGCATCCCGGCATTCGCCTGGAGTGATTTGGGGAAACCACGGAATTATAGATAGATAAAAATCAGAATAAACAAATGTACAAACAGGCAAAATGAAGAAATACAACTAGACCCGGTTACACTTTAGCCTTTATCTTATGTTAAATGTTACATCAACTCTCTGATGTCCGACGACACCACTTAAAAATGTATCAACAGCGAAAGATCGCCAGTTTGAATGTTTACTGCAACTTTTAGGATAAAAAAATATGAATTAATGTTACTAATATCTTCATTGCTAGATACAGCATATCATAAACAGAAACCAGGTTACGAACGAAAAAAAAAAAAATCAAAATGTGAATAAAACTATAAAATCGTGACAGTGTTGCTAAGGGGAGAATTTTATATTTGTTAGGTCATAATAAGGCCTTTTGAAAGGCGTTTTGCGGTGGAATTGTCTCGCAGACGATATGGTTTCATTTGAGAACAACAACTCTCAATGAAATACTCCGTCAACCACGCAATGACACGAAAGACGATATTAGAGAAATATGGTGCCGCACTAGTGCTTACAAGATTTCTTTCTTCTCTCGTGTTATTCAGAATTGGAAATTATTTTTGGTGCAACGCATCCCCTGCCACCGACAATTTTGTGAATTTCCTTGTATATACAGGTACGTACACTGAGGTGTCAAAAGTCATGGGATAGCAAAATGCAAATATGTAGATGGCAGTAGTGTTGCTTTCAAATTGTATAAATCGTGAGTGCCTGGGCAGGACTTTCATTTGTGACAAATGCTTCGTGTGAGAAGGTTGATTATGTGATTATGGCCACACGACGAGAATTAACGGATTTCAAACGTGGTATGCTAGTTGGAGCTAGACGCATGGGACATGCCATTTCGGAAATCGTTACGGAATTCAACATTCCGAGATCCACAGTGTCAAGAGTGTGCCGAGAATACCTAAATTCAGGCATAACCTCCCATCATGGACAACGCAGTGATCGACCGCCGGCACTTAATGAGCGCGCCCAGCGACGTCTGCGTAGACTCGTCAGTGTGAACAGACAAGCAACAGTGCGTGAACAAACCGCAGGCATGAATGTGGGACTTCCGACGGGCGTGTTCGTTAGGACAGTCCTGTGAAATTTGGCTGTAATGGGCTATGGCAGCAGAAGACCGACTCGGGTGCCATTACTAACAGCACGACATCGCCAACAGCGGCGCTCCTGGGCTCGTGACCATATCAGTTGGACCGTAGACGACTGGAAAAAAAGTAGCTTGGTCAGATGAGTCACGATTTCAATTGGTAAGAGCTGATTGAAGGGTACGAGTATAGTGCAGACCCCATGAATCGATGGACTCAAGTTGTCAACAAGGCACTGTGCAAGCTGGTGGGGGCTCCATAAAGGTGTGTGCTGTGATTACATGGAATGGACTGGGTCCAGCTACTGGGAGATCACTTGCAACCATTCGTGGACTTCATGTACCCAAACAACGATGTAATTTTCCAGGATGACAATGCACCATGTCACCGGACCATAACTGTTCGCGATTGGTTTGAAGAACATTCGGGACAATTCCAGCGGACGATTTGGCCACCGCGATCGCCAGACATGAATCCCATCGAACATTCATGGGACATAATCGAGTGATCAGTTCGTGCACAAAATCCTCCACCGGTGACAATTTCGGAATTATGGACGTCTATAGAGGCTGCATGGCTCAATATTTCTGCAGAGGACTTCCAACGACTCGTGGAGTCGATGCCACGTCGTGTTGCTGCACTTCGCCGGGCAAACGGACGATCGACACGCTATTAGCAGGGTATCCCATGACTTTCGTCACATCAGTTTGGATTGACCGCCGTATTGGCTCGGTTGATTGCGGCACCGTGATGGTGTCCCTCGCTGACACGGGGTAAGATGGTTGGAGTTGGCCGGCAGGGTAGGAGAGGCGGTGATGCACAATTCCTGATCACCAGATTGTGCACCAAAGTCCTGAATTAAAACTTAAATCCCTTCCCAGTGCATATGGAGTGAAGGCATGCAGTACTGTTGGTGATTATTCGTCCGTCGGCTGGATACGCTAAGCCTGGCTGTCCCTTTGGTTCCCGTCGGAAAAGTAGGCCAAAATGGGCCGACACCGGCCTTCACACGTCCTATAGAGGGAAGGAAAGCACCTTCCGACTGGAAAATAGCGCAGGTGATTCCCGTTTTCAAGAAAGGAGATCGGAGAGATCCTAAGAATTATCGACCCATATCTCTAACATCTGTTTGCAGTAGAATTCTGGAGCATGTCATATGCTATAACGTTATGAAGTTTCTAGATGAAAACGAGTTACTTACAGCAAACCAACACGGATTTCGGAAGAACCGATCGTGTGAAACGCAGCTGGCTCTATTTTCGCATGACGTAATGAAGATTATCGATGCAGGATCACAAGTTGATGCTATTTTCTTGGAGCTTTTGACTCTGTACCACACAACCGGATTTTGGCGAAGATTCGAGCGTACGGTATATCTGATCAGATTTGCGAATGGATATGCGATTTTCTAACTGATCGGTCACAGTAGGTCGTTGTTGATGGGGAAGCCTCTTCAAAGCTAGATGTTACTTCGGGGGTTCCTCAAGGAAGTGTAATAGGACCACTTCTTTTCTTAATTTTTATAAACGATCTCGGTGAAAACGTTAATTGCAGGATGCGATTTTTTTGCTGATGTTGCGCTTATTTATAGGGAAGTGAGGTGCTCTGACGATTGCTTAGAAATTCAGCGCGATCTGGATGTTATTTCGGAATGGTGCCGTAAATTGCAGCTTACACTTAACTGCAAAAAGTGCAAGGCAATGCAAATAAGTAATAAAAAGACCCCGTTTTCTCACGATTACAAAGTTAACAATTCAGTTGTTGACACGGTAGACTCCCTGAAGTATCTAGGCGTAACAGTATGGGACTTGCACATTACTTCCGTCGTAGGTAAAGCTAATTCTAAACTACGTTTTATAGGTCGTATTTTGAGAAGTTCTAATACTCATACAAAGGAAATTGCGTACAAAACACTAGTTCGTCCGCATTTGGAATACTGTTTTGCAATTTGGGATCCGTATCTCAAGGGATTGATTGATACGTTGGAGAATGTACAGAGGAGAGCCGCTCGATTCGTGACCGCTAGTTACAGTCCTTATGTAAGTATCACAGAGCTGATACTTGGGTTAGGCTGGGATTGTTTGGCGGACAGACGACGTCGTTTTTGTTTGAATTTGTTGGAGAATATGCGAAAATCTTTACGAGTGCAACGAAATACTTCTTCCGCCAACCTATTTAGGTCGCAATGGCAGGAGGGATAAGATTCGAGAAATAAGATGCCGTTCTGATTCATTTATGTATTCTTTCTTTCCTCGTTCTGTTCGGGATTGGAATGCACTGAATTAGGATTGGTGCTTAACACCCTCTGCCACCCACAGTAATTGTGAATTGCAGAGTATAGATGTAGATGTAGATGTAGATGTTTATTCATCTCTAAATTCGTACTACCCAAATATCACACTATAGTGTACGCACACACTATCACAGGTACCCATAGCCACTGTAACACATATGAAGGCAATTGGCAACAGCCCTGTTCATCTTCCCAAGAGGGTACCGCGTACGCCTGGAATCAGGCATGCCGCCGTAAGGAGCTGCGGGCTGTGAGGAGTGTTCTGTGTTCCAGATCCACACGTCGCTGGTGAGCGGGCGGCCGGGCGCCAACGCGTCGAGTCCGGAGCTGCTGGAGTTCACGCGGGCGCGCTACGTGAGGCTGCGGCTCCAGAAGATGCGCTCGCTCAGCGAGGAGCAGGTGTCTGCGCAGCTGGACGGCTCGGTCGCCAGGAGACTCTTCTACTCCATCAAGGACATCGCCATCGGCGGGCAGTGCGTCTGCTCGGGCCACGCCAGTGTCTGCGCGCCCAGCCAAGGACACAGCGTCAGTACACACTCGGCACGACTGCCACAGGCAGTGGCTCCCAATTAGATTCTCCAGAGTACCACTTCAACAAAGAGATCTGCCTTCAGTAGCGTAACTAGATTAACAAGAGCCCTGATGCAAAAAAAAAAAAAATAATAATTGGGGCCCTCAGATCAGATGGGCGACCTTTTTTTCTTAGCCCTACCCAGATTTGCTGGCAGGGGCTCCCTGACCTTTGGGAGCCCCATTAGCTGAGGTTGGGGCCCCCTGACCTTAGCTTGGGGGCCCCGGTGCACGACATCGCCTACATCAGCCAATGTCCACCTTTCCCCCGCTGAGTTTAACCCAGTCCAGTGCTTCGCACAGTTACACTATTACAGAAATTTCATTTACAAACACACACAGTTTTATCGTCTTGAAGTATATTGTGACGATAGAAATGTTTCAGTTTTTTTTTTTTTCTTTTCGGTATCGATCTTAGTGACTGCCTTACCCAAGATATTAACGCACGTACCTCTTGAAGCAGCCTCACGTACTCCTGGGGGTACGCATATCACTAATTGGGAACCACTGCTACAGGTCAATGTATCTCATTGTTACTGTACAAAGATTTCATCTCTGTTCCGTTTTAATACTTCCAACTGCCCTGAAACTGGAAAGACATGCTTCAAATCTTGCATATCGAACCCCAGTTGTCAAATACGGGACAAATTCATGTTTCACTCTGGTCGGGTCACGAAGTCATGACCTGTGATCCCAGAAACTCATTCTTTTACATTAAAGACTCATTTTTTGTGTATTTTAGAATCTGTGTAATGCAGTTTTGGTTTGAATCTATCTATTGAGGTCCAACTATGATCAAACTTAAGAAATGGATTAGATCAGATCACGTGGTCACGAATTGAGATCCTAAAAACTTTTTTTTTTTTTTTTTTGAAGTGCCGCAAGTTGATTATTGCCAAAGCGACGAGTGGATCTGCAAAGAGTGACGTTGTGTTTATTCCTCGCATAACGCTTGGAAAACCCAACCATCCTTTTTAAATAGAAATAAGCAGTTCCCTGTCATATATTTAATGTTCTGTAAGAAGTACGTTGGACAATGAAGTAATTTACCTAACTAAACCTGTCCGCCAACTAGGAACTGTTCTAGACTAGTGACCAAAACATACTCAAAGGCATTCATCCATCTAGAATTAACAAATGGATCTGGCGTAGAGAAAGGAGATGGAAACTGCTGCATTAAAAACCAGATAAAGTATTCGAAAAGAACATAATATTCTCATATTAAACAATGAATGCTAAATTTTTCCTGGGTAAGATATTTCAAGGGTAAAACAGTCCTCTAATGTATCATGGAGTGGAATGTGCTCAGGAAGGATTCATTATAGCTGCCAGAGATATTCTACTACTTGGAGAGTAGACAGTTAGTTGCCCAAATAGGGAAGATAAGTTAGACAACTTAAAAAGGATAAGATTTTATTGGAATTATCGAGCTACATGAAATGTGGGAAGTGTACCTTCCCAAGTCCAGTGCAGTGGAGATTTAATAGGTATAGCGTCACTGATGGGTGAAACATTTTAGCAACGTTCAGACAACTAAGGTAAGTTTGAATTTATCGCATGTATGTCTGACAAGGAAATGTGAATGCGTAATTTGACTTGACAAGAGTTAGAAACTTTTCAGATAGTGAGTGCTTGAGGAGAAGGTGTAGTAACAGAATACCCAGAAAATGTGAGATCTGCTGCAGGTCAACTGCTTATGAATCATAGGGGCATAATGCCAAACAGATTACAAAACTAGGACAGGATTGAAAGGGACGAAAATCACATACATCACTTGGATGCAGTGGTTTATTCACTGACCTATCAAGGGCATAGAATGACGGCAAATCACTAGTAAATTATAGACTGTTGACAGGTGTATAATTTTTTAATAGTACGTTTGAGTTGAGAAGTGTGTGTGAACACTGGCTGTGTGTTTCAGGAGCCGCAGTGTGAGTGTCGCCACAACACCTGCGGGGCTCACTGCGACCGCTGCTGCCCGCTGTTCCACCAGCAGCCGTGGAGACCCGGCACGCCGCAGGAGGCGGCCCAGTGCGAGAGATGCCAGTGCTTCGGACACGCCGACACCTGTCGCTACGACGAGCAGGTGGCGACCGCCAAGCGCAGTCTCGACACGAGGGGCCGCTACAGGGGCGGCGGTGTCTGTGTCAACTGCTCGGTATGCGCCACTGGTTTCCAAGATAACTAATCAGAATCCATGTTTATGACGGTCACTTCATAATCCAGAACAAGCGCGTCATTTCTTCTGAACATGAGGTGACACCCTCGTTTTTTTCTTGACATCTTCAGTGTTGTCAAATCGGTGTCCTTTCAGACCCCTCTTCATGTGTGGAAATAAGGAAAAGTCGCACGGAGCCAGGTCAGGCGAGTAAGGTGCTTGGGGCAGCGGAAACATACCATTTTTAGCAAAAAAACTGCCTGAAAGAGGCAGCTGTGTGTGCAGGTGCATTGTCAAGGTGGTAAAACCAGTCTCCTGTCGGCCACAAATCGAGTCTTTTTGTATGAACGCTGTTGCGTAATTTTCTTACAAATAAAAGGCTTGTTTGACGATCTGATATGGGGGAACAAATTCTGAATGAACTACGCCCTTGGCATCTAAAAAGCAAATTAGCATTGTTTTGATGTAGTAAGCCAGATCATTTAGACATAAGAACACGGGGCTCGTACCATTTGCTAACTCTTGCTAGATTGCTTATCTGGTACTGACAATAAAGGCACAAAGTAATCTACAGTACCAAAAAGGGACAGTACAAACACCTACCAGTCTTCAGTCATAGAGTTTATAAGCAGCTCTTTGTGAGCAATAGGGAAGATGAAACAAATGACACAATCACACGCATCCAATGGTTCTCAATGCATTATACGTAAATACCTATCTTGTCCACTGCACCTTATTGAAGAAGTCTCCAACTGATGCACATTCTTTCTACATTGCCCTGTGAGGTAGAACTGTATTCAGCACAAGTTGGTGTATAGTGAGATTAATTACATAAATTTTAACTCAATGTGGCAGAAAGAGGGTGATGAGAGGATGTACCAGAGAAGTTGGGTTACAAAACTTTGGTCAGACCATTGGTTGAATATGGTGGTGTAGTTTGGGATCCACATTTTGTTTATCAAATACATGAGTTGGGGGGATGCAAAGAAGAGCAGCTAGATTTGTTATGTGGAAATTATCGCAGGACCCAGTCAGTAACTGATATAATAAGAGATCTTGATTGGAACTCATTGGAAGAAAGGAAGAGGGTGAAGAAAATGCTGGGAATGTACAGGGCATATGTTGGTAACGGGGTTTGGAGGTATATAGGTCAAAAAATTAGGAATAGTGCATGGAAGTGAAAAGGCGACCATCGCCACAAGCTGGTGCTCGATTTCATGCATAAGGGAGTGGGAAAATTTTCTTTTATTGGTAAGGGTTGTCAGGGATTGGAACAAATTACCAAGTGTAGTGATGAATAATTTTCGATAAACGTGAAAAAGAAAAATTACAATTCCAAATAATGATGAGTCATATGCAATTAGTAATTAATACAAGTTCCAGTTCTGACCAGGTCGCCACCAACGATGTGTTGGAAATGTTCTGAAATGTTAAAGTTTCTAAATAATAATTCATAAGCATTTGCTTTATAAGACCACATTTACTCGTCACCAGATGCTTTCCCTGATAATCTCATTACAAAAATAATTGGCTGTGCACTTTAATTGTAACTTCTTATTCCTGAAGACGCAGGTTCTCGCATTCATTGACCCTCATATCAACTCGATAATGCTTTTATTGCTGACAGTTACTACTTCCACGATTCACAACACTGTCATTCAGAAATGAAGTGGCTATATTTCATACTGTTTCGTTGCCTGCTTCACTGTTCTAACTATATTCCACACTCACTTCTAAAGCATACTTCACTTTCCTTCTGCGCCAAACATGATACAAGTGCCGCCTCTCGGCAAAACGCACCCGCACACCTTCGAGTCCACCACTCGACTCCTGATTTTGTCATGTGACCCTCTCGCCACAGATACTCCTTGTATCCTGACAAACGCTTAAGGAATTTAGAATTAAAATTTGTAAATCATAATAGTAAATGGGGGAGGAATTCAACATTCCAATTTTTTAAAAATGGGTAAATGGATGACTGGGGGTATTGCCACCTGAGTGTAAGCTCCATCGCAATCAAAAATTAATAATAATAATAGTACTCATCCCTCTGCTGTGGCATCATTCAAATGAGGTGACTTCCTTCCTATTATTGTTTACCACATTCACAGTGGCTTTCATGGATACCACTTGATTACTGGTGGCATGCACTTCCCAACTATGTATGACTTATGTACATGGACTTGCCAGTATTGTGCTGAACATTGTCAATTTTCAGCTACAATGCTGCATAGCACTTAAAAATAATTTCTTATATATTAATTTCCAAGATCTTTACACAAGATGACAGTTGAAATCACAGTGAATGTATCAGCTTCACAAAACAAAAACAAGTTTCTAGGTGCAGAAAAACAAAAATTAAATTTGAATAGGGGAATTAATCAAAGTTTACCATAGATGACATTATATGTCAGCACCACCCTGCTGTTATCCTAAATGATGGTGATGTTATATATTTATTCCACGTTATGCTCTCAGATGGATGGAACTGGCGATCCTATCTCTGATACAATGCCTTACTACACCTCCCTGGGAAGGATCCAACCTTTGGGTTGAGAAAAAAGTTAGTTTTTAGTTACAGTTTTGTTTGTATATATCCTAATAAATAAAACATAAAAGAAAATGTTAATTACTTCTATGTAGGCTGTATATTTGTTGAATATTGTTTTGGGTACCCCAGTTTGGTATGTTTCTCATCCAAGAATCTTTCCCGCAGTCGATCACGAATGTTTTGTTTTCGCAGGCTCACACAACAGGAGTGAACTGTGAACAGTGTATAGACGGGTGGTATCGACCGACTGGAGTTAGTCGAGAAGATCCGAATCCGTGTGTCCCTTGTAACTGCACTTCGCCTGGATCTACAGGCAACTGTGTCAAGGAGGACTCAGATGGAAAGGTTAGATAATTCAAACCAACAACAAATGGTTCAGCAAATATCTTATCGCTTATGGTATAAACATATTCTAGTGAACCTGCTACATTTTCCCATCCGTGGAAGTAATTAGTTTCTTTCTCTGTCCTCTTGTTTTATTTCTTTATTATATACGTGCTGTTTGGTTTCCTGATTGTACATTTTGTATTTTACATATTATTATTATTTGTTTAATTGTGATCAGTAGAGGCTTAGATTATCTAGTAAAATTTAAAAGAAAAAATACAAATCTCTGTTTAGTTGATATCTACACAACTGATGCTCCTGATTTACAGAATATCATAAACATACGATTGACGTTACTCATGCTGACATTTCCAACAATTGTTTGACATGAATATGGTCTGAACAGTAATGTTCTGTGTATTTTTTTGCATTAATGATTTAAATATAACTACAAGTATGAGGAAAGCAAATCAATCACCTATCTAAATTAGATGTAGCAGGACTATGATTACATATGACACACATGTACACAATTTTCCAGATACACTCTTGACAGGCTGTCTGTGGCTGTATACTTGCAGTTCACTACATATGTCATCACTCTCTCATACAACAAGGAGTTGTCACGAGTATTGTGTATTACTGTTCCCTCATTCCACGGAATATCTTTTGTAGGTAATGGACACAATTTCTCTATTGTTGGGTTAACAAATAAACAAAGAATGTATAGTAATGAATGTTATCCCTCTCTATTGTTGTTTACACTTTCATCAACTGAAAACATTTTCATGTTAATTATTATTTTGATAAAGTATAAATGTGTTCATTTGAACTGTGGTGATTGATGGTTTACTTTATTATTTTATGTATATTAATAATGTCAAAATGACTGTATCCATTCCAGTGAAGTTTCAGTTGGCAAAGAATTCACAAGAATATGATTATGTCTTCAGCAGACATTATTGTCCTTGTTGTTATGTCAATAGGTTATAATCCTATTTTACTTTTGCACAAGGGAAAGGCCTCTCCTTTTCCAAATCCAAAAATATTTATTCATTATCCTTTGAGATTTGAAGCAAATGCCATAGCATTGCAGTTACTCAATACATCTTTTATTCTTGTCATTATTATTGGCACTAGGCTACAGTACCTTAAAGCCAGTACAAAGTTTCCACGTTTATTGTACATGATTATTTACATTGAATGTTGCACAACAGCTTCTTTCAAATCAGAGAATGAAAGATATTTAAAAATAATAAACACATCTAGAGTTAAAACATCCATTTTCAAATATTTCAATATCTTTTAAAATAAAATATTGCAGTCAATAAAACTTACTACATTTACACCATGATAGTAAAATATTTCGTAGTTTGAGCTTGTGGATTTACAGGTTTATGTTGTGTAATTTTGCATCAAATAAAATAAATATAAAGACTAATTTGTGGAGGGTTGACTATGAGAAAACATGTTTTGGAAACTCATTGGAAAAAAAAAGAAGAGAAGAAAAAATGAACGATGAAAAAGAAGAAAGTTAGGTTGTTAACAATTAGGTACAAATGAGAATGGATGCTTTTAGCTCACGAGTGTTTTTGGTCCTCGAGTATTTCGTAAGAGCAGCCTTGAAAAACAATCCTGCAATCTTCATGTAGCACGAAGTCCAATACGAGTTCTACTTGTAGATGTTGGAGTTGTTAGTTCCAAAGATGCATTAAAAACAGTGGCAGAACAATTTATTTTAACTCAATTTTAACTATAACAAACTTAATAAAACCAATATGGAGCCCTTATTTAAATGCAACAACACTGCATTGTAAAAATGACAAACTGATAGTAATATTTTATTAACTGACCAGGCACTTCATTCTTTGTCATAAGAGCTCCAGCTATCAGTCTTCTAGAAAATTCAGCCCTTAAGAAACAATAATTATAGCTTTATGTAATTGTTAAATTTTCTCTTTGTCAACATTTAAAAACTATTGTAATTGCAATTTGTTTTTAGGAGGCAGGACAGTGTGAGTGTAAGCCAGGATACACGGGGGAGCGGTGTGACCGCTGCTCCACGTGGCACAGAGGATACCCCGACTGCGTCCCCTGCCGCTGCGACCCGCGGGGCTCGGACGCCACCTCCTGCGAGACGAACTGCGTGTGCAAGGCGAACGTGGAGGGCCAGCAGTGCGACCACTGCAAGGCGGGCTTCTTCGGTCTCGAAGAGAACAACCCCGCCGGCTGCACCGAGTGTTACTGTTCTGGCGTCAGCACCATATGCGAAAAGGCTACACTGTATTATGACGAGGTAAGATATACATGCACTTCAAGAAAGAAAACTGTTACTGTATATGTTCAACAAAAATATTTGCCTCTTCATTAGTCTTCTTCTTCTCTTTGGTATCGGCCATCTAAGGACCACGAAAAGTAATCCCATGCATTCATTTCGATGCTTCTTTTCTTGACTTCCAATAATTCATCATCCTTTAACTTTGCTGTTTCCTCCTTTCTTCTGTCCATATGTTACTACATTTCCTCTTCTCCTTCTCCTGGAAACCCTTGAATTTTTAGATCAATCTCCTAAAAGTTGCTCTATCTTGTATTAACTCTTCTGTTATTCCGATCTCAATCATTGGATCCAGTGGTTGCCATTCTTACTCTTGTAAACATCACTGAAAATTCTTTTTGTAAGTCTATTGTTATCCATTCTCATTATGTGACCAAAGAAACTGATTCTCCTCTTTCTGATCGTGTCTGACATCCTTTCAATTTCTTCTTCTTTGTATAGGTCTTTATTCCTCCGGTGTCTAAACTCACCATTTTCAGTTTTTAATGGTCCCCAAATTTTTCTCAAGATTTTCCTTTCCCTTTTCTCTATCTCTTCTATTTCTCCAGTTTTCATAGAGAACAAGCACTTTGAGGCATACAGTCCTTCTAGTTTGATTACTGTGTTGTAGTGTTTGATTTTAGTTTTTCTTGATAGATTCTTCTTATTGTATGTATCTTTAGTCAATTGGTATGCAAGTTCTAGTTTTCTTGCTCTTGATATATTTGCTTCCTTATCAAGCCCATTAATCTGAATTACTTCACCTAGATATTCAAATTTACCTGGTAAAAATAAAGAAAGACCACTAAATTTCATAGTATGATGTGGGGGTGGTAGCAGCAACTGAGTTAGTAAATCTTTTTTTTTTTTTTTAATAGACCTTTCATTATCTTACGAAGAGGTCAAAATATGAAGAATAGAAACATATATTTCATTCTTGTTGCTATCATTTCTGTCAGACTGAAGAAGCATATGAAAATTTGAAAATAATGAAAGTGGTAATGCTGTTGGGTAAAGACAATAAGGAATGATAGGAAATCTAAGCCTATAGCTCATCACTGATAAGGGCAGGCGGGGCATCAAGAACACAAAAACATAAATACAAAATCCTTCTCTTATTGGAGAGAACGATGAAGGGGTTCACCAGAGAAGTAAGGGAGTTGGATCAGACAATTGTTACAGAGGTGTGGTGTGTGGCCTACATTTTAAGTATCAAATAGAGGAGTTGGAGGGGGTGCAATGAAGGCTGCTAGATTTGTCTCTGGAAATTACAGTAGAACATAATCATTAACTGACATGATAAAGGAGCAGGAATGGGATTCACTGGAATACAGGAGAAGGGTGAAGAGAGTGGTGGGAATTTATAAGGTGTATTGGTGTTGATATTTTCAAAAGAATTATGAGAGTCACATGGAAGGGAAAGGATCCCCTTGACCATAAGCTGGAACTCAATTTCAGGTGGAAGGGTGTGGGTGAATTGTCTTTCGCAGGTAAGAGTGTTAGGAATTGGAATAAATGACCGAATACGTTAAAAAAAATATAGAGTTAAGGTTCATAGAGAGCAAAAGTGTATGGGTAGAGGAATGGGGTAAGAATGAGGGTATAGGGAAATTGCACCAGAGTGTGGGCTGCATCGAAATTAATTGTAATCATAATCAAGAAGTAAACTTAACACGTAATTGTGGTTTTGGCCTTGCATTAGGGAGGACGTGGGTTCGAATCCCCATCCAGGCAATCAGATTTGGGTTTTCCATGGTTTCTCCAAATCACTACAGGCGAACACCGGGATGCTTCCTTTAAAAAGGCCAAGGCCGAATTCCTTCCTGTTCCTTGTCCCCAGTCCCATCCCACCTCTAATGACCTTAGCGGTCGATGAGGTGTAAAGCAATAAGTAAAAAAAAAAATTTTGGTGCTAAAGTTGGAGAAAGAATGGCTTCAGAGTTCTGCTATTATTATTTTTACTGTAGTTCTCCTTCTTTCAGCCTTTTTAACTGGTAGGTCACCTTTTACTTTCCTTTCCATATTATCTTTGGCAACAAATATATTCAGCTATTGATTTCACCAACCAACTTTTCACTGAAATGAAAAATATATTATGTTATTCCGTAAATAATTTAAACTTAATTTTCATTTGATAAATCATAATTACAGGAGTAACAATTTCCTTATTTTGTTGTTTATGTTTTTACACGAAGCACTTGTTCTTTGGTGACAGGTATCAACAGTGTCTGGGTGGCTGGTCAGCGACCTTGCCGTCAGCAGGACGGTGCTCCCATCTGTCGAGAAGCGGACGTCTCACTTGTACGTCGGGAACTACGAACTACCGGGTGTCGACATGTACTACTGGCTCGCTCCCAAGAATTTTTGTGGCAACAAGTTGACAAGCTACGGCACAAATTTGACCTTCAATGTCAGCTGGGTTGTTCTAAGAGGAGATACCAGTGGACAGCCTGTGCCAGGCCCTCATGTTGTGCTGGTGGTAAGATGTATGACTGATATTTCATACCAAATACATTTTCCCCGTATTTGAGCCTCTGATCCTTGCACTTTTTTCCCAAGGTCTGAGAAAAATATTTTATACTACTTATAGCATTCTTTTATATCATTTTATCAATGCTTTTCAGAATTAGTTTTGAAATGAACTTAAATAAGTATTTTCTATTGCAAGTAATTATCTTGGAATTACATTTGATAACAAGTTTAACTGGGCAGGACACATTGGACAGGTGGTAGGAAAAGGTATCAAAATTCTGCACTTGTTGGAGAGAGTGATGAGGGGATGAATGAGAGAAGTGAGGGAGTTGGGTTACAAAACTTTGGTCAGACCATTGCTCGAATATGGTGGCGTAGTATGGGACCTTCATTTTATGTATCAAATACAGGAGATGGAGAGGATGCAATAAAGGGATGCTAGATTTGTTTCTGGAAATTATCGCAGAATGTAATCAGTGACTGGTATGATAAAGGAGCTGAAATGGGATTCATTGCAAGACAGGAGGAGGATGAGGAGGGTCATGGGAGTGTACAGGGTGTATACTGGCGATGAGGCATGGAAAGATATTGGAGTAGGTATGAAAAGTAATGCATGGAAGGGAAAAGATGACCATGACCACAAGCTGGTACTTGATTTAGGGGCACAAGAGTGTGGGAAGATTCTCATTTTTAGGTAAGGGTGTCAGGGATTGGAATGAGTTACGAAGAGAAATGATGAATTATTTACTGAAAACGCTGAAAGAATTTAAAGATAAAATTTGTAGAGGGCAAATGTAGGTGGGTGCAGGATAGTAGGAAGATGGGGAATTATTTACTGAAAACGCTGAAAGAATTTAAAGATAAAATTTGTAGAGGGCAAATGTAGGTGGGTGCAGGATAGTAGGAAGATGGGGAAGTAGGGAAATTGCCACCAGAGCGTCTGCTCCATTGCAATTAAATTAAATTAAATAAATTAAATCTAGAAGAAATGAAACATCAGTAATTTGTACAAAAAGATTAACTTTACAAGAGTTAATTATTAAAATGAGAAATGAATCGAGTGGAAATTAAATGTGGAGATAATGAAGGTTTAATGTAAGACATAACTACTTTACATTTATTCGTACAGTTGACCTAAGGCAGTTTACTTTCAGCAACAGCATTTAAGCTTTAAGGGTGATAACTGTTGGTTTACACGTGTATGGGAACAGAAGGGACTCATTACTTTTAAGAGTCGTCATATAAATTTGTGGCCTGACACTGTAATAAATGAGTGAAAAGAAAAACTGTGGGTATTTTTTTACATGGCTCCCTTTGAGTGATTCTCCTATGCTTTTATGTCATTTGGCTGAAACAATGAATCTAATAAACAAAATTAAAATAGGTAATAGACAAATTTTTGAAGGTTTGAAATTGAGTATAAGTTTGATGAATAGAAGGTTCTGTTATTAACTCATAATCGTGAATAGCAGCCATGGGAGTAAGAGACTGGTGACTGGTGGTTTTGTTCTGATGAAACAGGACCTTTTTTTTGAAAATGTACCACTTTTATTTTCATTGACTGCTGCTAAAAGTTGTTTCAGTATATTAGCATAAGATTTCCTCCTTATAAATTTGTAATAGCATAGGCCTAATATTTTATTCCTAAACTCTCTAAAGATAATTATAATGTAAAAATGGAAAAACAAAATATTGTAAGTATGAAAATAATTATAGGTATTTTAATGGGAGGTTGCAGAAAAATATTTCCTTAGGTAAAGTTTATGGAATGAAAGATGAACTCTGAACATTTCTTGATTTTGTTCGATGATTTGTGCTAGTTTTTGCCATAAGCCATAAAAACAATCTGTTTCCCTTTCTATTTCTGAAAGTAATAAACCACACATTCTTTCACAATTAAAATAAAACATATCCTTATAAAAATTACAAGACAACTATGCTGATAGCATTCATGATTTTCTTAAGAAGAAAAGAAAACTAAGTGAACCACTTAAAAAAAAAAAAAAAAAAAAAAAAAAAAAAAAAAAAATTGTTTCTTAACCAAATTGTTTCAGCTAAAAATTGTGTACATATATATTCGATAGAGAATTTAATGAAGTGGTTAATAAATATCACATAAAAACACTTCTACAAACATTTTCAAAATTTTTCTAAGACCCAATATTATATTTTTTTGTTTGTTTGGTTTATATATGAATCATCTGAAAAACAGATAAGCAAAACAATTAAAGATATCAATTTAAAAACCACTTATATTGATGCTAATGCCATCATTTCAGCTCCAACATAGGGCCTTCGTTATGGCTGCTTCTCATTATGTATCTGTTTTGTTTATGAGAACTTTTTATGTTCACCAGACAAAGAATATTTGCTGTTCAGAGAGGTTTGCAAATTATGGAGCAATCTGGCAGTTGTTACAATGTGTTTGTTTGCTAGTCAGGGGCGGCCCTAGGGCGGTGCGACCGCACCGGGCGCCATCGAACGGGGGGGGCGCCGAAAATGAAGCGATAGATCGTCTTCACAAAAAAGGAAGAATAAATTCTATAATAATCAATTTACATATTATTTTAAAACACTAATCATCAAGAAGAGTTTACAAACATAAATCTTCTATTTAATGCATAGTCATATGTCGTCTTAGACCCTACCATATTTGACTTTTGGTGACTGCAATTAACGTTGGTGTCGTACATATTTAGAAAGCATAATGTGTCTTTAAAGACAAGACATGTCACTATCAACAGGAAAAAAGAAAGAAAAAAACTGTCTGGTGCAAAATACTTAAAAAGAAAACAAAACCACGACGAAACTGAGAAGGCTTCAAACTTGCTTGCAAATTTTTTTTAGAGTTGAGAAGTCATATGAATCATCGTCACCAGAATGAGTTCCTCAAGCGCCAGACGAAAATTATTTAACATAAATTCTTCAGACGAGGCTCATGATGATAAAGAGCAGCATGTACGAGAAGACTTCGCTATGGCTGGAACGTCGTCTGCAGTTCAAAATATTACAGAATGGAGATACACTAGACAGACAAACCACTACCGCCACCTGTTCAAAGTATGAATTATAATGATATTTCAAAATGGACACTCATTGAATCTGCAGCCACAGATGAAAGAATTATCTGAGCAACGGAAAATCCAGGGAAAAAATGACAGGCGTTAATTTTCAAAGAGTAATACCAAAAGAGAAACTTATAAAAGAACATGGCTTGTTTTCTAAATCTGCAGATAAAGTATATTGGTTTTAGTGTTGTTTATTCAATAGAAGATCCGACTCTCATCTGGGAAAAGAAGAATTTGTTGACTGGAGCTACTTATCAGAGTGTCTCAAAACTTACGAAACTTCCTGAAATCATCAGCACACGATGCTCAGTTGGATAGAAGCTTGGATTTGATTAAAGTGCTTCAGTGCAATAGACAAGCATTTGTAAATACAGACTGAAGACGAAAAATCACGGTGGGTTGTTATCCTCGAATGAATGATGCCCAAAGTATTCTTTTTAAGATACAATAATTTCTTGTTCAGAGGAAGCTTTGGATCTGAAACACTAAATACACCTAATGATGTTAACTTCCTGAGTTCCTGAGTTCTTTGTTAACGGAACATCGCCGTATTTTTAACAGGGAGACTGATGTCTATTATTTTGGCAAATGAATGAAGTTCGTAATAAAATTTCTACATCTAAATACTTTTCTGACACATTGAATTGAACTCCTGATGTCAGTCACGCCAAACAATTATCTTTAACATTGCTTTTGTTGACACTAATAAAGACAAATTCCAAGTGTGTATTTCGTTGCTTACAAGCAGACAAGTGTCTCTTCGGGACTGGGGAGCTGGACTCACTGGCCTGTTTATCGATGATACTTATAAGTTCGATTTGGATTTGAATCTGGGACTTTTAGTTATGGCTTTATTTCCTTATTTGTTTGTTTTAAAAACATTATTAAAAACTATGTGAATTTGACTTATACTTGATGTAAGCATTGTGTACTCCATAGTAGCTTACATAAATCTTTTCAAACATATAGTGTTTCTTTTTTATTGTTATTTTTTCTCATTCATACCGCTGCTATCCTTTAATAATCTTTCTGAAGTTTGAGTTATCCTCTTTAGTAAAATGCGTCGTCTGAAGAGTAGACTGCGCTCACCTAGATAAATCGGCAATATTCGGCGAGTCTCGATAATACCTGAAGTGTAAGTTATACTGACTGCCACCACAGCGCTGCTTTTCTAACCAGCAAAATGAATAACTGCATTGATTTTTTTTGCGTTTATACTGTTATAAAGAAGTGTTAATTTAAAATAAATATTGAATTTGATTTTATTTGTTCTTACAATGGTAATTGCGATGCCAGCTAACAGGTAATTTTCATTTGTGGAAATAACTGCACAAAAATACGAAGAGCCGGGAAAAACAAAATTTTAATGTGAGGAAGAGATTAAAGAAGATAGTACGTTCGTTTAAATTTTCGTTCTATTTGCTTATTTACGACGACTAGATGCAAAAAATTAATGTAGGGAGATGGGTATTAGATATTTATGCAATGTTCTCTGTACCAGTTATAAGAATTAGGTGAGAACATAATCTAAGAATTTTTTGACTTAAGATAATAAATAACGATTTTTTTTTAAGGGGCGGGATGGGATTGGGGAAACCATGGAAATCACGAATCTGGATGTCAGTACCGGATTAACCACGTAGCAGGAGGTAGCAAATGCTACGTGCCTCGCGCCTTCTAGGGGGCCTCGCGCCTTGTACGGGGCCTCTCGCCTTCTAGGGGGCATCGCGCTTCTAGGCGGGCCCGCACCTATGCGAGATGGGCGACCTTTTTTTTTTAGCTCTACAATTTTTCCCCGAACGTAAAAAATCAAGGGCCTCTTCTTCACATTTATTATGGGCCCCGCGCTGTCTTAATCCGGCCCTGCTGGATGATGTTCGGACGCGGTTTGTAACCGGCGTCCTCCCCAATGCGAGGCCAGAGCGTTATCCACTCACCCACCACGCTCGGTGGAAGAAACAACGAAGTTTATTAAAAACTCAGAGAAAGTTTGCACGAAACGTACGTAATCGCGAAATATATCAATCAAAGCAATAACAGTTTTTCGTTTTTGAAATTATACATTCCGGCATTTAAATAAAATGCATTTATTTAAAAAGATCCTAGCCAAGTACTTCGAGAATCTAACCAAAGTAAGGTACTCATATCTCAAAAAAATCACTAAAAATGTTCGTTTTTGATATTTCCTTACAAGCTTTTCCAGAATAAATTACTACCACCATAGTAGTTTTTGATGGTCGTAAAAACTAGTTAATATATAAAGACTATCTTCTACCCGTGGCTTTGATCGAGTGGATTTCATAACGCATTCATATACGTATTCTAATCCCACGGGAACTACTTTTTCGGTCGGGATAAAAGTAGATAGCCAATAGACTATTCTATATTTTATCCTGAGCCGTTTTGACGGGAAACAGTAACAAACATTCAAGCAAACAAACTTTTACATTTATAATATTATTAGGATGTAAATAATGTATATTATCTTCAATCTGTCTATATAGACACCTTAATCGCGAATAAGCGATTTTACACTTCGGGCGCCACAATGAGATCCCGCACCACCTGAAAAAATTGCTAGGGCCGCCCCTGTTGCTAGTATATACTTCCACATTCAGCTCAAATCATAGGTGCAGCCTTTGTTGCAGTGTAGTGAAAGAACAATATAGTCACACGAGACTAGAACAAACCACAAAATCGGCAGTGGCAGAACATCATGTAGAAGGAAGACATAGAATTTAGTGGGAGAAAACTACAATAATTGCAAAACCAAAACACTTTTTAGAATATAAAATTAGGTAATTTATAGGAATTTAAAAAAATTGTAACAACTTCAACAAAGAAAGCGGCTATGATTTGAGCCAATGTGGAAGTGTGTACTAGAACTGCAAGATTGGTCCACAATTTGCAAAACATTTTCTGGAACAGAAAATACTCTATAGTGGAGAAACATTGCAATTAAATTAAACAACAACTCGTCTGGTGAACATTAACAGTTCATCAAGGGAACCCATAAATGAGACGAATACATAACAAGAAGCAGCCCTGGCAAAGGACTCAGAAAACTGGAGTCAGAACATTGGCATTCACATTAGCAGCAAGAGAAACGAAATGCAAACCGTGAAAAGACAAGTAAGTGAAATTTTTCAAAATAACACTAGTGAAAAGTGCAAAAATGGAAATAATTTTTAGGGGGCGTCCTTTAATTATGTGAAGTGAAATAGAGTGGGAGCGTCTGCAGGAAAATCTTACAAAACAAAAAATCTACAAATGATGCAAATTTAGGCAGGTAGGGGGTATATGGTCTAGAAACGATGCGGAAACCAACTTGGGGGGAGGGGGGAGTGTATTATGGCCCTTGGAAGCTTGAGAGCTAAACAAAAAAAGTCTCAAAAACCTACGAGGTCAATTAGTGGAGGGTCAAAATCTCATGTGATCTTGGGAGGGAAGGGTCTGGAATTCCAGAAACACACCTCACGTAACTAATGGATGCCCCTTAAAAAATAATTTTTTTAATGACTTCAATTTAACACAGGATATGAGTACAAAGTCCTCAGCATGAGAAACATGTAGTCGACAATGTTTTTAATTTGAACTGTGACTTTTTTGTCTTTATCTGTCAACATTTTAGCAGCTCCAGAGCTCTTTTATTCTTACAGGGAAATAATGGCTTGAGGCTTGCTTACGGCACGAGCGAATTTCCTGAAACGAGTGCTATCATCAGCGCACCCCTCACGGAGAAAGGCTGGTACCTGATACCAGACACCGTTGAGGATATAGCAATGCACACACCGAGGGCCGACTACCAGGGCGAGGCTGCGACCCGCTACCAGTTCATGAGCATCCTCTCAGACATCAAGCACTTGCTGCTTCGAGCAAAGTACAACACTGACCAGCAGAAAGGAAGGTACCGTTATCTCATACACATATCACTGACTGTAAACACTTTATGGGTTAATATTAACAGTGTTTATTTTTATTTCAATTAATCTCAATACTGATATTACTAGAGTATAAGTTGAACTCCAAAAGAATACATCTAATTTGTAAATTTTTATAATAGGATGATAAAGAATACTAAAACAGACATCAGTAAAATAACAAAATACAAATTACTTTCTGTGTATTTATAAATAAGAAAAGAAAGGGAAATTAACCCACCACATATCAAAGTGGACGGTTGCGATGAGAGGGAACACTTATGCTGACAAAACAGTCCACACCCGCAACCTGTACCTTCCAATACCGGAACATGCCAATAGCCATGATTCCAACAACCTCAACCACTGTTTTACTGTGAGAGCAGTCAGAGTTTTCCCTGACAGCACCACTGCAGCAGAACTCCGGAGATGGGAACTAGCGTACCAGAATATCCTGTATACGAGACACCCACCTGGACTTAACCACCGTTAAAATCCACTTAACCCATCACTATTTTTTCCCCCCCATTTATACCGTACCCTTACTACATATGTTCATTTTACCATCGCCTGCAATATATTATCGCAGACATTGCATGCTGAGATACCGATAGTCTATTCCTTGTCCCCCCCCCCCCCCCCACTACTCGGTTAGTCATTAGGTAACGTTCGTTGTGCACACACGTACAGAGCCTAATGCCCCGTTTTTTCTACTAGTGAACAACACATATGCCGAAATATTGTGTAGTTGTTTGTCAGTATAAGTGTTCGCTCTCATCGCAGCCATCCACTTTGGTATGTGGTGGGTTAATTTCCCTTTCTTTTCTTATTTATATCGCCTAGAAGCCACTTCTATTTTCCTTAGTTACATCTTTCTGTGTATTTATTAATTTCGGAGAAGGCTGGGAACTGAGTTACAAAATTTTGGTTATATTATTGACTGAATATGGTGTAAGACCCACAATCTGGGTATCAAATACAAGAATTGGAGTGGTCCAATGGAGGGCAAAGAGATGATTTTGTGGAAATTGCTGTAGAACATAATCAGTAACTGGTATGATAAAGGGGCTTGATTGGAAGACACTGCAAGACAGAAGGAGAATGAAGAGACTACTAGGAGTGTATAAGGTGTACGATATATTAGTGATGAGGCATGGAAATATATTATTGGAAGAATTAGCAGTAGTACATGGAAGCGAAGGGATAATCTACACCACAGGCTGGCACTCGATTTCAGGCATAAGGGGTGGGAAAAATTTTGTTTATAGGTAACGCAGTCAAGGAGTGGAATAAATAAGCAAGGGTTGAATAGTTTAGCACAAACACAAAAATAATTTAAAATTAAAATTTGCAAAGAATAAAAGTAGAGGGGTGGAGAAATTTCATTCAAAGAATTTAAGAGTTTAGTGGTTATGGTTTTATAATTTATTAATTGTTGTCCAATTATGGCTATTCAATTTAATTCAATCAGTCATTCAGGTATTTATATTACCTATCATTAACCCTGAATATACCCCGGCATTACAAGATAACAGCCACAAATACTTGAAATGAACTAAGAATTTTGAATTTTTTGTTTTATTTTATTTAATGAAATAAAATAAGAATGCTCCACACAAGTAATGTAAAATCAGGACTCTACAACTCAATACTTGTTTATCTCTTCCATTTATAACATTACTCTTTGATACAATATAACACCATTCCTTTTTTACTTTCCTCTGTCCCCCCCCCCCCTTTTCTGCATGGAGTTTACAACAAACATCACAAACTGTAGTTATACTGCAAAAATGAAGGAATTAAGGAACCTTTAGAAATATAAACTGTCATAAAGAAAACTTTGATAATGTTAGGTGGGACAAGATGTTCAAAATTTTAAAGGAGTCAGGTCTAAAGTATCGAGATAGAAGAATACTCTATAAACTATATAAGAATTAGGTGGCTATAATAAAGCTAGAGAATCACGAGAGACATGCATCAGTTAAAAATGGTGTGAGACAAAGTTGTAGTCTATCCCCGTTAATATTCAACTTGTATGTAGAAGAAGCAATGAAGAAAGTCAAAGAAAAATTTCCATGTGGCATAAGTTTTCAGGGAGAAAAAGTCAGTATGCTACGATTTGCTGATGAAATTGTCTTGTTCGCAGAGAGGGCTGAGGATATTGAGAAGTTACTGAATGGCATGAATAAAGGAAGATTTTGGACTGAATATAAATAAAAGCAAGACAAAAGTGATGAAATGTAGCAGAAATTATACCAATACTAGTGGGTTAAATATAAAAATAGAGTCTGATGCAATAGGAGAAGTAAGAGAATTCTGTTACTTGGGAAGTAAAATTACAACCGATGGCCAAAGCAGGAATGATGTTAAAAGCAGAATAGCACTAGCAAAAAGAGCCTTCATGAAAAAGAGAAACCTTTTAGTTTCAAATATTGATCTAGGAATTAGAAAGAACTTTTTAAAACTCTTTGTGTGGAGCACAGCACTTTATGGTAGCGAAACATCAACGTTAGGAATACCAGAAATAAAGAAAATTGAAGCATTTGAAATGTGGTGCTACAGAAGAATGCTGAAAATTAAGTGGACAGACAAAGTAAGAAATGAACGAGTTTTGGAAATGATGGGTGAGAAAAGAAGTTTGTGGAAGAAGCTTACAGAAAGAAGAGACAGGTTGGTAGGTCATATTTTGAGACATGCAGGATTGGTTAATTTGTTAGTAGAGGGAACAGTCGAAGGTAAGAATTGTAGAGGAAGACAGAGATTAGAATATATAAAGCAGATAATTGAGGACGTGGGCTGTAAGGGGTATGTAGAAATGAAGAGGTTAGCACAGGATAGGAAGGGATGGAGGATTGCATCAAACCAGTCGAAAGACTGACGACACCAAAAAAAAAGAAAAAAAGAAAACTTAATATATAAAATAAAAATAGTAAATAACAAGAAGAAAGATTAATTGGCACCAGAACATATGGTCCATTGCAATTAAATTAAGATGATGTGTGCTCTATGCACTAATATTTTACATTTGATTTAAGTGTTAAAAATGAAATGATGGAATACAGTTGACATTTCTTCTGTTATAATTATTTTCACTTTGTTTGGAAGATATTTTAAATGATGTATTTACTTCTAAACTTGTATGAACATCAAATCTAAAAACTTTACTCTTAGCAAATAAGTTTCATTCCTAACGTTACTTTGCAGACTGAATACTGCATCATTAAAAGTGGGCATATCGAGTGCTGATGGGGCAGTGACGCAGCAGACAGAGAGGTGTCTGTGCCCTCCTGGCTACACTGGTCTGTCCTGCGAGTCGTGTCAGTACGGCTACGCCAAGATCGGGTCTCCTCTGCCGTACGATGAGTTTGGTTACGAGTGCCGTAAGTGTAACTGCAACGGACATGCCGCCACCTGCGACCCCATCACTGGAGACTGTTTGGTGAGCATATTATTAACGTTATTGCATGATAATGCATTTAGAAATGCATCAAACACATCTGCTGTAACACTGTTTACATATAACATGCCCCCTTTTTATTGAAAAGTTAAGATGCCATTTCATTCAAAAATACATAAAAGAAGAATTAAATAAATGAATGGTTATTGCATTGGTACTGTTAGTGGTAGAGAGTTGAGATGTTGGATTAAGTATACTCCATAGTCTGCAGCTGTGTGGGGAGAAGGGAGAGGTTCGTAGCAAGTATAGAAATTAATAAAAAGAAAATGTAAACCCATCAATGGATAATATGGCATATCATAAAAAATGAGACAGGAGAAATTAATCAGGCCAGTAAAGACATATATATCAAGCAAAGTTCAGTAGAAATAAGGTTCTAATTTTCTGATATATTCAATTAACATTTTATCTGTTGCTGGAAAGATGACTACCAATAACTCGATGAATTCAGATTTCCCAAAAAAATTTGAAGCTATGTCTGTAAATTTGGTTACTCCAGAAGAAGTTGAAAAGTTATCAAGTCTTCTAACAGCAAACTGGTTACAATGATATTTCCGGCAGATTAATTAAACTGTGATCCATGGAATTGCTTGATCTACATTATCTGTTTAATAATCTCTATTTCAGGGGACCTTCCATAGTAGACTTAAGGGTGCTGTAGTTAAATATTCTACAACAAAGATAATAAGTCAATTGTATTGAATTACCATCCTATTTTGTTACTTACAGCACAGTAAAAAACAGATCGCATTTGTGAGAAAAAAAGGTGGTATCGTATTCTCAGCTAAAGCCAATGATGCCTTACCTCACAGTCCTAGCAATATTGTTTTTACAATGTAGGGAAGTAAATTAATGTTGCAATATTGCTTTTGTGTCTGGGTAAATCTGTGGAAAGAAGTTATTTCAATTACTAAAACTGAAACAGCTGACACCGAGACAAAGAAATGGTTGCATAAGAATTCATAAAGTGAAATTCAGCTACATAAAGAATAATAATGTATGGAAGTCATTACAAAGGAGAAAATAACAACAAATTCAATAATTTTAAGGATGGTAAATAACCAAAATTAATGCATAAAGATTTCAAAATTTGAGGAGGATTCAGAAAATTATTAATAGCTTTTTATTTAAGATTTTACTAAAACAATCTATTAGAAAGCGGAGATATTTTTATGATATTGGTTTTTGGGGAAAAAAATAGGATTCGATAGAGATGTTATTAGTAAAATTATAAACAGAAAGATGGGAGTGAAAATCAAGAAAATTTGTTACCTAATCCAGGTACAGGGCGTTCGCCGGAAAACGCTACCCTCCCAGTCTGTTGCCGTCGGCAACTTGCTCGGTCAGTGGAACCAGCAGTTTCCGCCACACGGCACCGTGAATCACCGCACTGTTTAACAACTCCGCTGCCCCAACAGTGCAGTGCAGTGACCTTACATTGTTAAGAACGGTTTCTTTGCATTGTAGATAGTTTGTGACTTCAGTCTCTTATTAATCAGTGTTGTGAATAAACGTTTCTTTGCGGTTTGGCTGGTTTGGGGCTTCATACTCTTATTAATCTGTACCGTGTTTGAGTGTGAGTAAAATTATGGTACGTTACAGTTTGCAAGAAAGAATATTTCTCTACGATACATATGTGAAGAAGAAGTCGTTTAAAAAGTGTCGCAGTAAATTTCGTCGCGAATTTCCTGGCGCTTTACTGCCAGCTAAATCAACAATTCTGCGTCTGGTTAAAAAAGTAAGAGAAACGGGTTCATTTTTTAACAAAAAGAGACTGTCGGTCAACCGTATTCTCACAGAGGAGAAAATTGACGATATCGCTTTTCGACTAGAACAGTCACCCAAAAAATCATTAAGTCAGTTAGGGCAGCGTGTGTCTCGAAATATGTTCAGAAGATGTGAAATGTGCATTACACAAGAGGGTCAACACTTCCAGCATCTTTTATAAGGTAAGCTAATGAATTACGTCACATTTAAATGCTTAGCACATACAAGTTTATGAAGAGTAATTATTATGAAATAGTCCGCGGCCGACGGTCGAACAATGCCGGAAACTGACCGCTCGCTCGCCGGGAGCAGTTTCTTCCTTGTAGCGCTAACATTGGGTTGCGTTTCCCGGCGAACGCCCTGTATTTAAAGGGAAGAACAGTTTAGAATAATAAATTATAATCAAAAAGAAAATTAATGGTGAAATTTTTACAATGAAAAGTTATGAGAAAATAATTAAGAGTATTATGCCATGGAAGACATGGAGAGGAAATGACTCAGAAGTAAGATACTTGCTTGTAGTTGCTTGTTCAAGATGTGTTAAGATTAACAGTCAGTAGAAAAGCATAGAAGTCATAAAAAGTATACTATAACTTTATTGTTTTGTGAGTTTTTAAGGGTAAAATTAAAGTTTCATAGTATTTTATTCATCATCAAAGGGTGGAATCTTTAAAATTATATAACAGTTAAGGTATTTGAAATTTCTAAAAGTGGAAGATAAGAAAAATGTAGCGTAAATCAGGACCACATTCGGTGAAACTTTAGAGAAGACTGGCGAATTTTGGGAAATCAGTTAGAAATGTTATGATTTGGATAAGTAAAATGGCAGTGCCAGACTTCGGAAAGGTAAAGGTAAAAAACCAATTCAGTGAGGAAAAATCCAGTTGCTGACTGGTTTCTGAAGAGGAGACGGTGGACTGTTTAATTTTTAATTTAATTTAATTTAATTGCAATGGAGCACAGGCTCCGGTGGCAATTTCCCTACACACCCATCTTCCCCCTATCCTGCACCCACCTACATTTGCCCTCTACAAATTTTATCTTTAAATTCCTTCAAAGTTTTCGGTAAATTATTCATCATTTCTCTTGATAACTCATTCCAATCCCTGACACCCTTACCTAAAAAAGAGAATCTTCCCACACCCTTGTGCCTGAAATCGAGTGCCAGCTTGTTGTGCTTGTTTGGTGTGTGAAAGACACATAGGCAGCAGTGAGCTAAGTTTTCTTTCAGTATATGAACAAGTTAGTGGCACATTGGCCAGTAGAGATATGGATTTTGAACAAAGGTAATTTAAAAAAATTAGGAAATTGTAACTTACTTTCTAGGAAACACATCTGACTTTTAATTTGTGCATGAAGAACTTGTAATTTAGGGAATTTTGTGGAATGAATATTGTGTACAATTGTGGTATTTTCTTTGGAAGAAACTTGAATCAGAGATAAAAGTGTGAAATATTCTAACTGTTTCTGAGTTTAAGTTTCAAAAGAGACTTGCAAGTTTTCTAATAGAACAAGCACCATTGTCAGCCACTTCTTATCTTCCAACCCAGATCCTTCATCATATCAGTTACTGTTGCATTTACCAATAATTTCCACAAACATATTGAGCTCCCCTGATTGGCACCCCCTCCAGCTACTGTATTTGATACCCAAAATGTTGGTGCCACACTACACTCGCATATTCAAGTAATAGTCAGTACTACGACACATCACTCACTCCAATAAATGAATTTTTGAAACATCTCCCTACTACCTGGCCAAAATTTTTTCTTTTCTATCTGTGTAAATAATCAGCTGACACTTCATGGCAAAGAAGAGCAGCTAGATATGTCTGTGCAAATTATCACATGATACAGTCACTAACTGATATGATAAAGGAACTGGATTGGGAGTCACTGCAGGTAAGAAGGAGGGTGAAGAGAGTGCTGGAAGTGTACAGGGCATATGTTGATGATGGGGCTTGGAAGGATATTGGTCGAAGAATTAGTAATAGGGTGTGGAAGGGGAAAGACGACCATGACCTCAAGCTGGCGTTCGATTTCATGCACAAGGGAGTGGGAACATTTTCTTTTGTTGGTCTGGATGTCAGAGATTGGAACCAATTACCAAGTGAAGTGATGAATAATTTACAAAAAGTACTTAAGGAATTTAATATTAAAATTTTTAAATCGGAAAAGTAAATGTGAAATGAATTTAACACTCCAACTATATACAAAGGGGGTAATTAGATGACATGGGGATTGCTACCAGATTTTTAGTTCCATCACAGTTAAAATTAATAATAATAATTTATCATCCTTCCATGTTGACTAACCCCATTATATGTCTTGTCAAAATCCCATTGTAGCTGTTCACAGTCCTTTGTACTTTATATGGTTTCCTTTTATGGTTTATGACGTGGTTTCAACATTTACTTCAAAGAAAACAGGGCCATATTTACATCACTTAAAATTAACTTTGAGTTGTAACAACCCTCTATTCTGGAGTGAGAGAACCATTAAGTAATGACGAGTTTTGAATTCCAGGACTGTCAGCACAACACCACAGGCCGGCACTGCGACCTGTGCTCGGCCGGTTACTACGGACGCGCCGACCAGGGCACGGCCACCGACTGCAAGCCGTGTGCCTGCCCTCTGTCGGAGCTGGGCAACAACTTCAGCCCCACCTGCGAGGCAGACGAAGGGGGCGACTACGTCTGCACCTCCTGTCCTGAGGGTTATACTGGAAGACACTGTGAGATGTAAGTGGTCCTACTTCCTATAGACACACACTTTCTTCTCTATATTACATGCAGAATAAGTATTATTTGAAATTTACATTTACTTACTTACTTTATTTTCCAAACCCAGAAAAGAAAACTACCTCAGATTCTCCTCTCCCTAAATTCAGTGGCTTTAATTGCCTTGTCATTTGCTTCAATCACATCTTCGTTTGAACATACTATTCCCATGGTGTCGCATCAGAGCAGGTGTTCATGATCCCGCACCTCCCCGCAGTCACATCTGTCATCATGCTCATATCCCTGTTCCACCATATTGATTTACATTTGGAGACCCCAGATCTCAATCAGTTCAGTGTCCTCCATGTGGTATGATTTAATTTGTCGCCTGCTGGTAGTTCTTCCTTCGGGCAATTATTCTGATGGTCGAGAGTGCCCCTCCACGTTCTGTACGGTGCATCTTGGGTTGGTTCTCCAAAGGCGCTGTTGTTTTTAGGAAACTGTTCCTAGATTTCAGGCTGGGTACAGGTATTTCTTGGCCGTGCATCTGGTGTCGGACACTTGTGTTCTTTCTTTCTCTCCTATTACTCTCAGTCTGATATCTGGTGGTGCTATGCCAGCTAGGGGGCAGATCTTTTTTATGTTGGTTGGTCTGAGGCATCTGCTCACAATTCTGACTGTTTCATTTAGAGCTGTCTCTACCTGCCTGGTGTGCGCAGATGCTTTGAAAACTAGTGCCACATATTCTCCTGCCAAGAAACAAAGTGCCAAGGCTGTTGAGCACAGCACTTCAAGGAGCACTCCCCAAGCTGTTACTGTGAGTTTACAAATGATGTTATTCCTTGCGCTTACCTTCCCTTTTAGCATTAGACATTGCTGTTTAAAGGATAGGATTCGGTCCAGCATTATTACCAGTAGTCTCTCCCTTCTCCATGTTAAATTAAGCTGTCTTCTTGTTTGCCAATTATGAATGTGGAAGGCACAGACATTTGTTATACCTGGGTTTGGCCTCAGTTGGTTTTCTTCATAATAACCTTCAAGATTTTCCAGTATCGCTATTAGTTTTTTTTTCTATATCTTCAAAAGATCTGCTCTGTACAGTGATGACTGTATCGTCTGCATAAATAAACCTTTCACTTTCCGGGTTATTTAATTGGTCATTTACAAAGATATCTTTGATACATAATGTTATGATACTAAGGAAAAATGAAACAGCTTTTAGGTAATATAAATAACAAAGTGTAATGCGGCAGTTGCTTTTCCTTCTGCCTTCTTAAAATAGCGCCATTTGTGCACAGTAATATCGCTTAACAGAGGGAGTCGAAATCAAACCGTGGGGTGGCACAGATATTTGTACCATTCCTGCTCCATATGATTGAATTGAGCATTCCAATTACTTTCTGTCCATTAGTGATTCTTTTATTAATTTCCATGTTTGATTTTCCCTCTTTTTCTGGGATTGAAACCAAATAGCAAAAGTTATTTACCCTTTTAATTTGTATTCCATCAATGTGAAATTCATCCCGGTCATTTTTATTATATTCTCTGTAAATTAAAATAATAATAATTAAATATATCAATGTGGACAACACAAACAGTTTTTATACAAGTTTCTTTAGATAACTGAGCAATGAAGGCATAAAAATTAATTTTAGGATCATAATAATATGTTCACTATAAATCTTACACTGTTGTGGCAGAAAATTTATAATACTAAATCAGATTCAGTTTTTAATTGATATAGTTAATTTACTACTGTTGAATGAAGAGTAATGATTAAAATCATTTCAGAATCTATTTCCTTGAACTGACAGAGGTTATACTGTTCAATATTGTAGGTGTGCTGCCAATTACTTTGGCAACCCCTCGGAGCCCGGCTCGTCGTGTCGGCCGTGTGGTTGTAGTGGGGGACCTTGTGACCCCCGGACGGGACAGTGCCTGCAGTGTCGAGGGAACACTCATGGCTGGAACTGCGACAGCTGCCTGCCAGCTCACTACGGGGACCCTACCAAGGCCGACTGTCACCGTAAGTATAACTCAAACTGATAATCGTGCAAATATAAATTCAGTCTGGAGAAAAAATATAGCTATTTCCTGTAAAAAATGGAATGGCTCAAAAAGGAATTTGATATTATTTGATGATGAAGATTTGTTAGTGGAATATTCTAGTCTAATGGTGAAAAATAAGAACTCTTTCTTGGCATCACATTTAAAAATTAACTGAACTAACAATAACAGTTAGCAAGTCAAAATTGATTTACTGTTCATTTCATGATGCTGTCCATTGATTCTTTATACAGCCAACGACAAATATGATTTCCATTGTGCGATGAGACAGTGATTTGTTGATGCAGGAATTATTTGGAGTAAGGATAAAGCATTTTTTAAGGGTTTAAAGAACTATTATGAATAAGATTAATTGTTTAAGCAATCCAAAGGCTTTGAGAGGCATTGTTGTGGGTCCCCAGTGCACTGTAAAAGACCTAGCTTCCTGATTGTTGTAGTCAATTCCAGTATCAATTAGGAATGGTGTATGTAACGAACTGGCACTATATTTCATGCATGAGAGAGTGGGAAAATTTTCTTTTATTGGTAATGGTGTCAGGGATTGGAACAAATTACCAAGTGAAGTGATGAATAATTTACCAAAAATGCTGAAGGAATTTAAAATTAAAATTTTTAAATGGCAAAAAGTAGTTGGGAGAGGAATTTAATCTAATTATATCAGATAATTTAAAAAGTAATATAAAAATGGTAATTAGATGACAAGAATTGCCACTAGAGTATGTGTTCCATCAAAATTAAAATTAATAATTAATAGTGAACACTATAATCATAGGTAAATTTTACTTTTGTATGTCTGTACCTAATAAATTGCCTTACCTAAGTATTTACTTTTGTTCCATATTGACCTTGTACCTTAACCCTGCAAAAACTAGGCTGATGGTTCTTGATAGTCTTTGTGTTTAGATATGATGAAGGCTTAGAGAATGATTGCAATAAACATTCACTGAAAAGGCTTGCTGCATGAAACTGAGACTGAAAGATTATTGGGACACCCCACACATGTGACTGAGAGGACAGCTGCTTTTCAGACACTACATATATAGTGATTGTTCACATATCCTGTCTGGCGTGTAACCACCAAGCAAAGAATGTGACTGTATTTATACAAATGTTAAAAAGAAACACTTAATACACTACACATACATCATTACTTCACACCAGGGATGGCCGACCCAAATGACCTTGGGTGCCACTTTGGAAATATATTATGTAACTACACAGGCTGCAATAAAATTATTTATTCCCATATCAGATTTAGATCCACGATAGACTTTTTTTGGAGTGAATATAATTTAATTATTCTGCAAACTCATAACTATAGATTCATAAATAAAACAGGCAATATCTGTCATATATTCACAAATTAATTATTTTAAAATCATTTTTTTAAAATTATTTCAACAGTTACTTTTTGAACATGTGGATGTACAAATAATTATTTTCTTAATACATTGGTTTTTACTACTTTGACTGTTATAAAATAAATATATTTTGTAAAAGTGTGATGAATGTAGGGGATTGCAAAAATGTTCAAGGCAAGTTGGCCATCCCTGCTTTCTACCATGTTTTACTACAACTTTGATTATGTCACATTACTTTCCCTCTCACCAAAGATAATATTCTGCACCATCTGTTAGTCTTTATACACCTTTTGATGCGGCCAATTCAGTAATATTTTCTACCAATAGTACTTCCATTTACCTGAAAGGAAATAATCACACTCCAACTAATCTGCTTCATGCACACTACAAATTTCATGACACTTCTTTATAGCAACTATATTTTAACCAGTCATTTCAATGTGTGTTTGCAGCTTGTGAGTGCAGTGAGGTAGGCTCTTTGAAGACTGATAGTTGTGATGCAACCACTGGGCAGTGTGAATGCAGAGAAAATTTTGCTGGGCGGACATGTGATCGTTGTAAGGTATTATATTTTGTATAATTTCCACGAGCATATCTGTCTGATACATGCGAGTGCCTAGTGGTATACCGGATGGCTGTTGCTGACAGGAGGGCCTGGGCAACGTAAGTGCTGGCTGTGTGCCCTGCGAGTGCCACCCCGAGGGCTCGGTGTCTGCAGAGTGCAGTCCCATCACCGGGGAGTGTGAGTGCCAGCCCGGAGTGCGGGGCACTCGGTGCGGCTCCTGTGTCGACACCACTACAACTTCTCCTCCTCAGGCTGCTTGAGTGAGTGTTAACGCTCTACTTTATTATTAGACTTTGTTCTCTGTGTCTGTATTTATTGTTTCACTTTTGTACTCTATCACGAATGTCGTTAGGGTACCGTTGCAGTGTATTAGTTTCAAAGAGAGGGACGTTTGGATCAGATGACACTTTCTTTTTAAGCATTATTTCCTTTGAGTATGAAGTTGTCGAGCACCCACCATCAACTGGAAAATGTGCTACGTTGCCTCTAGTACTTGCCACAAGGATTCAAATATCAGTCTTATTTCTTTAATTTCATGCCTAAATCAATATAACCGAATAGCAATCAATTTTAATGTAGTCGTGGTACAGATAAGCACAAAATTTCAAAATTTGTCAGTTATATGTCAAATGGGAACATGAAATGATATTTCAATTACAGGCATTTGAGAACTTTCATAGTGGTAGTTTCAAAAAAAAAAATATAATAGACATATTCACATATTGATGATACTAGGAAAAGGGAGATGGTTTTTAGGCAATATAAATAACAAAGGATAGGGGAAATGACTCAATATTCACTAAAGTTTAAGGCCGCAACAAAAACATATACAATATTTCGGGTGTCCAGCAAGGGCGTATCCAGGATCAGAACTAGAGGGGGGCAAGATTTGAACTAGGGGGGAGGGGGGAAATCATATTGGTTTCGAGGAAGTGGAGTGGGAAATGATTTATTACAAAATGAAACTAAAATCTATTGAGGAAACTATTTTTATTATTGGTTAATATAGTAATCCAACCATTTAATCTAAGGACCTACTATGTAGTTAAATAAGATCATAACTCGGTTATAGTTTTCTATCTCAACATTAGTCATCTCAGATTCTCAGAAAATTTTTCTATAAATTTGTCAATATCTCACAGTGTTCTTTCACAAAATTTTGATGTACTCATCAGGCATAATCCAGTCAATATTTCCTCTCCCAAAGTGCTTCTGAGCCAGTTCTTCACCCGCAGAAGCTTACTGAAGGCAACTAAATATTTTTCCTAGGTGGGGGGGGCAGTTCCCCCCCCCCTGTTCATCGCTGGATACGCCCATGATGCCCACCTTAATCATGTTTTAGAAGATGGGTCGTGTGGTTTGAGAGGTGGGCACACGCAGAAGTTTACCATATATATTTTTTTCTTTCATAATAGGTGTTGTATGTAAAGAGCTAAGCTGCTTAGCATATGCAGTTCCAATATTTAAATATCTCAGCAGTATTGTGAAAGTTGATAATGAGCTAATTTCACAAATAAGAAATTGATTTACAACAGCTGCAAACTTCTATAGTTATCTATCAGAGATATTATGGGACCAAAGTCATCATCAGCATCAGGTTTGGTCAACTTTTGCTGCTGAATCCCAGCAGTCCTTATTCCCAGAGCCTCTTGTTTATTTTGAAAGCATATTTATCTGTGAGACTACTGGCTTGGCACACCTGTTGTTGTCTTTTAGGGAAATGGAAGTGTAATATGTAACTATGTTCTCTGTGTTGTTAGTGTATTTCATGTCTGCAGTTTATGAGGTAGACATGAGGACTGTTCCAGCATTCGTCTCGGAGATTGAGTAAAAGTGCCTAAAAGCAGCAAACAGTACGGCAGCTACGCGGGGCCAACGCTAGGATTTTGGAGCCCAGAGTAACCAGTTGGGGTCACTTGGCAAATTAATCAGTAACCCTATCTTAGACCAAATGAGCGAACTTTTTTTTTTAGCTCTACAATTTGTCGAGTGGAGAGCCCCTACAGCCGATGATCGGGCCCTCCCAACAGCCGAGTGGACCCGGGTATATTTAACCTGCTCCCCCCCCCCCCCCCCCTAATGCCAGCCCTGCTGGTATGTGGGAGATAGGAGTCGAACATGACCCTTTTGTACTGCTGCGATTCAGTGTGGTAGCACCTCAACATGCACAACACATTTATTTGTTACAGAAATGCAACTGAAAGCAAAAAAAGGATTAAAACAGCTGTCAAACTTTTTACATTTCTATTTAGAGCTTCTGTGCGACAGCAGTTTTTCTCAGGCATCAAAATTATTTGCGTATTTTACATTCCTGCTCCCCAACCTAAATAATGGATTATAATCTGACATACTGACTGGAAAGGATGACAGTTGGATTCAAATGACTGAACTTAAATTCCGCATGTATTCAGACGGCCGGACAGGGAAAATTCGGAAGCAAATCATACAATAAAGAAGTTCACAGCAGGTGGATGAAGTGTGCTCAAAAAAAAAAAAAACCTCGGTCTGTAATAGTCCAGAGTGGGTTAAGATTTAATTTAATTGCAATGGAGCACAAGCTCCGGTGGCAATTTCCCTAGACACCCAACTTCCCCCTTTCCTGCACCCACATACATTTGCCCTCTACAAATTTTAATGTTTTCTGTAAGTTATTCATCATTCCCCTTGGTAACTCATTCCAATCCCTGACACCCTTACCTAAAAAAGAAAATCTTCCCACACCCTTGTGCCTGAAATCGAGTGCCAGCTTGTGGTCATGGTCATCTTTTCCCTTCCATGCACTACTTTTCATACCTACTGCAATATCTTTCCATGCCTAATCACAAGTATATGCCCTGTACACTCCCATGACCCTCCTCATCCTCCTCCTGTCTTGCAATGAATCCCATTCCAGCTCTTTTATCATATCCGTCACTGATTGCATTCTGCGATCATTTCCAGAAACAAAACTAGTAGCTCTTTTTTGCACCCTCTCTAATTCCTGCATTTGATACTCAAAATGTGAATCCCATACTACACTACCATATTCAAGCAATGGTCTGACCAAAGTTTTGTAACCCAATTCCTTTACTTCTCTCGTGCATCCCCTCATCACTCTCTCCAACAAGTGCTGAACTTTGAAACCTTTTCCTACCACCTGTCCAATGTATCCAGCCCAGTTAAGCTTGTTATCAAATGTAATGCCAAGATATTTACATTTCAAGTCTTCTGCTAGCAATTCTTCCCCCACCTTATATTCTTAATTAAATTTTTATTTTTTATTTGTGTATCTAATTAGCTGACTCTTCTTTGCATTTATCTTCATCCCATGTTTACCAACCCAACTAGATACTGGAAGAGAAGTGGTGGTAAGACAGGAGTGTGTGGAAGAGGCTCCTCCATAACCTCACCAGGTCCATCCACTGCCGTGGAATAGTGATGACAGTGGTGACGTTCCTTATTCCTTACAGTTATCAAATACAGGAGTTGGAGGGAGTGCAAAGGGGAGCATCTGGTCATTGATGTAATAAACCAGCTGTGCTGGGAGTCGTTAGAAGACATGTGGTGGGTGAAGAGAGTATGAAACATGTTCTGACGATAACACCAGGGAGGATATTGCTAGGGTTAGATAATTTCAGGCATAACAGTGTGGGAAGTATTTTCTTATGTAGATAAGTTCATTAGTGATTAGAATAAGTTGCTGGTACAGTGAATAGGATGAATCACCAAGTATAACACTGAATAATTTACCTTGAAAGACCCCAGTACTCTGGTATACAACAAGTATCTAGAGTTAACATTTTTTTTTGGTGGCTTAGGTGAGATATAATTGTGCTCGTACTGATCAGAAAATGATTACAACTTCTGCAACATGAATAATGTCATTTGACAGTTGCATTGTGGTTCGTATACTGTTTACTTTATGAATTTCCCTTCTGTCTCTGATTCATCAGAATTCTATCTTCCTCCTCTTTCATATTATTATATTTTTGGTTTTCTACCATAACTGTGCCACTGCAATTTGATGATGGATTCTTATGT
Organism: Vandiemenella viatica; assembly: GCA_031002005.1. Classification (NCBI taxonomy): domain Eukaryota; kingdom Metazoa; phylum Arthropoda; class Insecta; order Orthoptera; family Morabidae; genus Vandiemenella; species Vandiemenella viatica. The sequence goes on from JARYHS010009186.1 coordinate 263,740,013, forward strand.
AACTCGAAGAGATCGAAAGTGATGAATAACTATTTTTGGTATCTTGCTCAGTTCTCGACATATAGAATATCAAAAATTAGTTGTAGATATAGTTTCTTGTGCTTTTGGTGACTTTTTTTTATTGTTTTGGCCACATTTTAACTCGACCACAACCGCTAGAAAAAAATAAAACATCCATTGTGCATGCCCTGCGTGTAGTTCCTGTGTGGCTTTGGCTAAACTTTTTCTGGTCCAGGCCGCATTTCAACCTAACCACCTCAATCTGGAGATACGATATCTCGAGAACTAAGCGACATATTCTTGATTCTTCACTTCAGATTTGCCTCGTTGAGTTACACAAGAATCTGTCATTAGGTTGTGGCGCCATGGTTATGGTAGAATCCCCATATATTTGTCCAATCATAGGCATTTTCACTATCTTTGGTTTACCAAGCTATTGCTTGTTCATTATATTTCCTGGCAGATGAATATTCGGTGAGTGCAGCTTTTGTTCTCACCATGCTCTCGTTTCCTTGTTCTCCGCTCACGTAGGGCCTGCGTAGATAATGGTAGGGCCGGCCCAGACCTCCAATCAGCAACGCCGTCACGTACCTGAAAACAGGACAGGCGGGCCCTAGCGGGACTCCAAGCCGAACAGCACAGGCACTGACAAGTGCGTAGGTTCAGTCTCATAACCAATTACTGCGGTATTTTTTATATAAAATAAAATCTGCTTAGGAGTAATGCATTTCTAGTTAAAACAACAAATGCGCAACTGTCTGGACAATATATATGTTTCGTACTTTGCCACTCTCAGACTATATATATATATATATCATTCAGCCACATGGCTGAATAAACATGTCAACTGCAAGATTGGCGTTTAATGAATCTACAAACATGAAAAGAAACCATTAGCTATCATTAAGTAATAATAAATAGTACCGTAAACTAAGTTCCGTTCGATCGTGTATTAGGCCTACTAAACTTATTAGACACTATCCCAAAGACAAAATATCCCACTGCTTCACCAGCGCTGTCCCATGTCCTTGGTGTCCAGAGTATTGGGTTTGTCTTTTGTTTTTCTTTCAGTAGCAAAACATAAATGTTTGTAATGTAGTATCTTTGTAAACATTCAAAATTTAATCCCACAATTTCTTTACGCCTATTGTAATGTTAATCTTTGATGTAGTTGATTCAATATCCTTGGCCGTTTATTCGTTTATTCTAACATAATGTTTTTTTATGTAAAAACTTGTTAAAAAAACAACGTTAACAGAATTCGAAGGGAGCGTGTTGTAGGCGTAATCTTTGATGGGGAGTATTCATATGAATTGCAGTGCGATCTGTGGCGCCCATCTGGAAACCGTTCTAGGCCACACAGGATTCGTCTGCGAATGTTTTTGGTAATTCCATGGCAAATTTTTTGTATTCCCATCGGTGTTGACTAACACCATTCCGTGGAAGACTGAGTACAGTTTAGTAAACACAAGCATTATTTCCTGTGACTGCTAAGTATACAGTGTTGTGCGGGAAAAGAACATTTACAACATAGATTACATAAGTTATTCACAGACATATTCTATTTGATGATCGGAGCAGCACAAATTTCGAACAGTCAGAAGCAAAGCCATATTTCGTTTACAGAGAAACACGCTTTTTCGGCATTATTATTTTATTGGCATGCGGGTCGCTGGTAATTTCGCTACTCAGGATTACTTTTTAATCTTAAACTCTTTTGAGTATAATTTTTCCACTCACATACTTCTGCCTTTTACAGATTTTAATTTTAAATTCTTCCTTTGGAAATAAAGTGGGAATAAGATTTGTCATGGTTTTCGCCAAAAGTTTCCACAACTCAAGGAATAAAAATTAAGATTCCAACATTTTGATAGTAGAAGTGATGCCAAGTTTGAATTGACAAAGATTATTTAAAAACTTTTCCCTAAACCAGCCACTAAATCCCCATTAAATTAAATTAAATAATCATTTTCAACCTTCATTTTTTTTTCTACAATTCGATTTCAGGCGCAAGGGTGTACGAACATTCTCTTTTTTAGGTAAGGGTGTCAGGGATTGTATTAAGTTACCAAGAGAAATGATGAATAATTTTCCAAAACCTTGAAAGAATTTAAAGTTTAAATTTGTGAAGGGCAAATGTAGGTGGCTGCAGAAAAGGGGGAAGATTGGTGTTTAGGAAAATTGCCACCGGAGCGTGCGCTCCATTGCAATTTAATTAAATATTATATTATTATTATTATAATCCTCCATCTCTTCCTATCTCGCGTTTAACCCCTTCGCTTGACATTCTCCTTGCAACCTATTATCTAATCCTTATATTCTAATCTTTCTCTGCCCCTACAGTTCTTCCCTGTAACTATTGCTCCAATAACAAAGTAACCAATCCCGCATGTCTTAAAATGTGACGCACGATCCTGTCTGTCTCTTCGTTCTGCAAGACTATTCAACAAATTTATTTCCTCCCCATCATATCCAAAACACGTTCAGTTAGTACTTTGTATGTCCACATAATTTTCAGCATACTCTTAAAGCACTACTTTTCTAATCTTCTAATTTTCCTAGTCTGTTATACCCAAGTCCACGCTTCACTACAGTAAAATGTTATGCTCCATAAATATCGTTTCAAAAATTTCTTTCTTGGTCCTAAATGTATATACGAAACTATTTTACGATGTTGGTACAGAGTTTTAGTCATTTAGTTTTTAAAAATTTATCGTTTCGAACAAGGCTTTCTTCGGTAAAGCTAATCTGCATTTGACATGCTTCGACCATCAGTCGTAATTTTGCTTCCCAAATAACAAAACTCACTCACTTCCCATATTACATCTGATGTTTCTTTTATTCGTTCATATATACATATGCAGGGTGCTTAGGAATGAAAGGATCAGCCGCAGGTAGGTCATACAATTTCCTAATATATGATAAAATATTTATTTCAGTAAAAGTCTCACCATTTTCGAGATATTGATTTTTTTAAATATTTTTTCCAAACACGTGAATTACTTTAAAAGGAATTTTAAACAATTATACCATTCTAAAATTGGCAAAAACGAAGCAATTTTTTAATGTAATTGGCATGATCCGATTAGTACATTTTTTTTCACCACAGGCTGTAAAAATCAGCCATTTGAATAAATTTGTATACACTTTTTACATTAGATTTTTAAAAGTTTTTTTAACTTTTTAAGTAAGAAAAACATTGTTTTAGATGACTCAAACATCCTTGAGTAAATTTAAAAAAAAAACATGGGTCAAAAAGTCTAAATTTTTTTAAATGGCATGGGATAAACTGAACAAAGTCACACATGTTTCAAAAAAAAATAAAATCAAGATGAAACTTTTACCAAAATAAAATTTTGTCATGTAGTACGACATGATGTGATCTATATGCGGTTCAGGATTATCGTTCCATTCCTGTACACCTTATATGTACATATTATTAGCATTATTAGGTACTTAATAACGTAGTGTGAAATTACAAATTTCTAAGTCGGATGGTTCAGAAATTACGAGGCTGTATCAGACTAACAATTGAGTGATTCTGCGAGGGTTATATCTTTGACTGAGGAGTTATAGAACCTCTCTGTTAATGCCACGCGTGGGAACTGGTCGGGCATCACTCAATCGCCCGATCTCTCGTAATTGAAACGCGTTTTTTATTTACGACTCTCTCCGCTAGGAGCGCTGTACAGTTAGCTTTTTAATTTTTATGGGTCCCCTGCGGTAATCTACAGCCGGTTCACCTCACCTGTCCGTATTTAACCAATACAAGGCAATCGGCTCTTCCGTTTCGTAACCTGTTAATACACATGGGGAAGAGTGGACTTAAAGGGCTCCACAGACGACTTGATTTGGTTGGCCTGACTATACGATCCATAAAATGTGGTGTCGCATCTACTCGACGGCTGAACTGCAGTCTACTTTAGTACTTCGGTACGGTTTTCATGCTGCCCGTTTTATCGAAACAATAGCACTTATTTTTCCGTCACGTATCAATTTAGAGAACAAAAAAAGAAAGAGAAGGATGTGGGCTAAAGTATGGCTTAAGAACATGAATGAATTTAGCCATATGTAAATAACTAGCTGTTACCCGCGACTTCGTTCGCGTGGGCTTAGAATTTGATTGCTAGAATTGGATACACAAAGCTGAAAGTTACCAAAGATACGTACCAAACAATACCGAGTCGGCATAATATGACGGGAATGTCATCGATACACCATTCTACCATCGAACCTGTCTCATGACTAAAACTGTTATTGATACTGGTAAAAAGTATCCTATTTCCTTCCTAAAGATATAAAGTAATTCTTTGTCATCGGTGTACAAATGTAGTCATCAAAATGTAACAAAAATACGAAACTTACTTTCGCATATTTAACATTATTAGTTTAGATAACACACAAACTGACTGTGGAACCAGTATACCGCGAATAAAGTAAACGCTTAAGGCACTCTTTTACCGCCTACGATTTGCCACGCATTCCACCCCTGAATTTATGGGACCTACATTTCAACACGGTATCCTTATTACAAAATACTAGGCTTGGCTCAAACTATGAAAAAACAATTCTTAAAAATGTTTGCTCCGAACGGGGTTTGAACCCCGAGCCTCACGGGTAATATCTTAAGCAGACAGCACTTTATCCACTACGCTACCAGACCTCATTGTAAATATCGCATTATAGAGACGTATAGATATTATGCCTCTGTCTGTCACAGTTTAGATAGTTTTCATAATTCAATGGCAATATGTATTATCTACACAGCTGCAATAGACGGATAGGTTCACAGACACCTTATTAGTAACAGATATGATAAAAGAACTGGAGTGGGAATTGTTGGAAGATAGGAGGAGGGTGAAGAGAGTCACGGGAGTGTGCAAGGCGTTTATTGGTGATGAGGCATGGAAAGATCTGGATATTGTGGGCCGTGGACCGTTTCCTCAATTGCGATAGAACCAATTTTTTATGAATGGTTGTCACGCCAACGCAATTGAAATTGTTGTTTTATTTCCCAAACTCGTTTCACTTCATTCTGTGAAGCATCTTACGACCGAACGTGGTGGTGTAACGGTTAGCGTTCTCGCCTCGCATTCAGGAGGACGGCGGTTCGAATCCCCGTCCGGGCATCCAGATTTGGGTTTTCCATGGTTTCCCAAATCACTCCAGACAAAATGCCGTGATGCTTCTTTCAAAAGGTCATGGCCGAATTCCTTACCATTCCTTCCTTGCCCCACCATCCTTTCCCGTCTCTAAAGACCTCGTTGTTAAGAGAAGTTAAGCAGTTAAAAACAAAACAAAAACAAAAAAACTGAAGCATCTTCAGCGGTTCTGTCTGTTGAGTGTTTGATGCTGAAACACTACAATTATAAGCATATGTGACCGATGATAGATGTAAGTAAACCTATATCTGTATATACCATAATTTTCATGTTCAAAATTATATCATAGAACAAATGTAATTACTTGTATAAACACCCAGCTGACAGATCCGCTGAAGATGCTTCAGAGAATCAAGTGAAACGCGTTCGGAAAAAAAATGAGACATGGAAAGATTGGAAGAATAAAGAGAAGTGCGAGGAAGGATAAAGATGACCATGACCATAAGATGGCAGTCGAAAAGATGACCATGACCACAAGATGGCAGTTGAAAAGATGACCATGACCACAAGATGGCAGTCGAAAAGATGACCATGACCACAAGATGGTATTCGAAAAGATGACCTTGACCACAAGATGGCAGTCGAAAAGATGACTATGACCACAAGATGGCAGTCGAAAAGATTACCATGACCACAAGATGGCAGTCGAAAAGATGACCATGACCACAAGATGGCAGTCGATTTTAGGCACAAGGGTGTGGGAAAATTTTGTTTCGTAGGGAAGGGTGTCAGGGATTAGAATAAATTATCAAGAGAAATGATGTATAATTTACAAAAAACACTGAAAGAATTTAAAGTTAAAATTAGTAGAGGGCAAAAGTAGATAGGAAGAGGAAAGGAGAGGAGATTGCCACCGGAGCGTGCGCTACACCATAATTGTATCAAATAAAATTAAACATCAGGCATCAGATGTTGTCGTCTGTAGGGGGTATTAATGCGGAGAGTAGCAGGTTTGTCCGCTGGACGGTGTGTTTGTGATGTATCATTCGGCACCTGGCGGTGTTAGAACACGTGCTTTCCACGGTCACGTTCCGGGAAGTGCTGTTAGTGTGTGCGTTGTAAATTATGGCCGTCGCATCACCTCGTTAAGGGAGACGGTGATTTACGGGTGCTCGACAGAACAGAGGCCGATATATCCGCAGCCCGTTCACAATTAACAGCCTAACTACCATCAGCGGTATTACTCAGGGCCCACAGCACGAGTCGAGCGTGTATGTGTGTTCCTAGTTCATCGCGCGTGATATGGGGGCGTTCAAGTATTACGTAACACAATTTGGGGGGGAGGGGTGGTCTTGTAAAACGTTACGGTGCGTTACAGAGGCGGGAGGGGGTATTGGAACAACGCGTTACGTAACGTTTTTTTAAAAAATAAAAAACTAGGTCATTAAAATCTCCCAAGTTGGCAACCCTTTTCGTTTATGTTTTACGGGAAATCCCTCAACTGTATTGTAAGTCATTTATATTTTTGTTCTACCAAGTTGGTAACTCTTTTCGTTTATGTTTTACGGGGAATCCTTTGACTGTATTATAGGTCATTTTTATTTTGTTTTCGCTGTCAGTATTCATTAGTGTTTACGCAGAAGCACAACCCTCTTCGTCTTCTCTCCGGATGCCAGTAATGAAAGAGTCCGAGTGGCTGGCAAACCCGTGTACAGAGGAGCAGTAATTCCAATTGATATTTTTTTTTTTTGCGTACCTATCTACATAATTGATTTATGGCTAAATAAATTACATATTACTTAAAAATCTCTTATTTTATTTATTATTACTGCAAACGCGATTAAAACAATAACAAAGATATTTTAGCTCCTTTCCGGTACTTTGCGCAACATGATTGTGACTTTTAGGTAAAAATGGTCACTCGGATGTTACGTAACGTTTAGGGAGGGGGAGGGGGGTACAGAAAAAAGTTACGGTGCATTACAGGGGGGGGGGGGGGGGGGAGGATATAGAATCTTCAAACATTGCGTTACGTAATACTTGAACGCCCCCTATGCACAGTTCCTTACCTTTCGGAATTACGAGTACGTAGGCAGCTGGCGGTAAGAATCAATCCGCCTAACGATATCTTCATTTTTTAATATGAGAGATAAGTCTTTCCCGGCGTATCTTTGATACAAATTCTTCACGGGTTTGCCGCCGGATTACATTTTCTACTGACAATCGGAAGTCGACAACGATCCTGGCTCGCTTCTGTTCCGCTATTCAGTTCAGTTTTTGTTGTTCCTTTAGATACAACGGACCCGATGATGGTGGCAGTGCAAGTCGCCGAAAGCTTGTCAGTAGAAAATGTAATCCGGCGGCAAACCCGCCTAGAATTTGTATCTTCATTTTTTAATGAATCATTCCGTTGTTCGTTTACTATCAGAAGTTAGAGTGTTTGCGTGTGAAATACTGTTGTATAATAGTATTACGTTTTCCGTGGATGTCAAACTGTCAAATACAATTCAAAAAACTATGGAAAGTAACGTTTAAAAAAATTGAAAGAGAGAGAGTGAAATTAACAACAATATTAATAGAATCCAAAAAGCAAAATCGAAGTCCGTTGTTAGGAAAAATCACTGTTTAATCTGATAACTTTATGGAAAATTGATTTTATATATCCAAAACAGGGTTGCTACAATTTTAAAAAAATATGTTACTTTAAAACATGACAAGGAACTACTTTTTTCCATTTCAAAACGAAGGTCGCCACCTATTTCGGCTGTTCGAATGACAGTGCTCGGAATGAACCAGGGGCGTAGTTACTATAGGGTTAGGCGGTGCAGTGCACCGGGGCCCCCAAGTGCAGCTCAGAGGGTCCGCAACCCTTCAGGACAAGTGGGCGACCTTTTTTTTTTATTCTGTGGACCTTGTGAACCTAGATACGCTAATGCTCGGGGGGCCACCAAGCACAGCTCAGAGAGCCCCCAAGCTCAGCACAAGGGGCCCCTACCTGCAAATTAGCGGAGCTAAAAAAAAAAAAAAAATTGCACCGGGGTCCTTGTTGACCTAGCTATGCCACTGGAATGAACACAATGTCATCATTGGAAGAACGATTCAGCACTTTGGCAGTAATTAAGTTGGGTCGCTTTTAAGGCAAAAATTAATTTTTAAGTTCGTAATGTAACGATGGCGTTGCATTCCCGTATATATGAGATAGAGTGCATTATCTAAAGAAAGGAGGAATATCGCAGAAAGGCTGTGTAAAGACGATGACGTTATGATCATGTGACAAGGAGAAGTGTTATGATTGGCCGAGAGAAACCAGGAAGAGGAACGCCCAAGCTAGTGAAGGGGTCTGCATAGTATTTCGGAGTGGTCGTCGTGCAAGGATGATTTGTGCGAATGTTCGCCACGTAGCGGTACACCAGTTTTCAGTTACGAGCCGCGTATACCAGAAACTATTGTGTTCGATATGCTAACCTGCACTCTTTAATTTAGTTAGGAGTCCCATTAAACAATGATCGGGTTATATCATGTCTGGTGCCGACATTTTATGTTTGACGGTGGAATAAACTGTGAAATGAATGCAGTGCCGTGTTTTACTTAGTAGTGTGGATGAACCTTCTTTCCTTGTGTCGTTATTATCCCAAGATCAACTAAACATCCATTCTATGTGTGAAAACAATAGTCCCTTACAATAGTACAGGCAGTAAGGCAATGTGGTGAAATTCTTTCGTGGGAAAGCTTAATCAGTTGCCAACGGGAAACCAGTTTTAATTATCACAGTAGGTCAATAGCACGTGGCCTGAAATGATATATTTCTTGAGTTAGACCAATGTTGGACCGCTTGAATCCGACTCTAACTCAAAATGAACTGCACAGTGAACAACAGTGACGAGAAATGAGTTATTAGGTTCAAACCTTATGGCTGCGTAGTTTTATCTGGCTGATATACAAGACTGACCTGTATTTGACCCCAAGAGTCCCCTGTGCTAAATTTGAAGAACTTTATTGAGTTTGAAAGGACTTAAAGTGGGACTGAAAAGGTTTCAGTATATGGTAGATTATATTGGGCATTTTATCTTCTTGCATTTTCGTTTAATAAATCCTTCCATTATTTAAAAATATTTTCTCATCGGACTGTAAATACTTTCTTCTTGCGCACGTCTAAATTTTTATTTCAGCTCGGTCTTTCTTTTGCTCTTGTTTGTTTTGACTTTCTCCTTCATAATCCAGGAGTCTAACAGCTATTGTTTTGGAAAATTAAATTTGGTTTTTTATTCGTTAATTTCTTTTATGATAGGTTTCTTATGAATTACAATTTATAAACGGAGACTAATTTTGCTTTAATGAGCTGCTAATTTTTTCTTTATTCATACTTATATTTATATTACATCGTATGGCTTTACGTCTCGTCGAGGTCATTAGAGGCCCCACGGATGCAGCGTATATGTGTTTAAGTATTGCTCACTCAATTCTATAAAATCTGCACCATCTCCATACAAAAGTATGAATACTTAATTATATATAGAAAAAAGTTTTTCTTCTTTTTTGGTATAGGCTGCCTAAGCACCTCGACATTCAACTGTTTGCGCAAGTCGCGGGTCGATTGGCTGTGGTGATTATTCCTCTCCCGTCTTCTTTGGTGGTTTGTCCTGAAGTCTCATTTGCTTAAGCATATTTCAGAGAGACGTCCGATCTTCTAAGTCTCTTTCTATTTCCCTCTCTCTTCCAGTTCCCAGTTCCCACACGTTCCAACCACGAGGAACAATATTTATTTGTTTTATTGTCTACACTACAGTTTACAACGAATAGACTACTCAGTGGAATGAAAGAAGTGTAGATTTGCAAGACTTGCACGTATCATTAACTTAACAAGTCAGATGAGAAGTAATTTTGAAATCCAAGGATACATGTACATGACGAAAGACACGAAGCTGTCTAACGCTGTGTACTAGCGAAATCCGAATAAATATATTTACATATTTAAAATAAATCATTAATGCAATCGAAGATTTCCGTGGTGGGAAAAAGTAGTTCGCATGCTTCCAGGATTGTCCCACCTGATGGTATTAATGTCAACCGGAATGCTCATGATAAGGGCGAAACACATGTAGGCGTAGCATCAACCCAGCACAAGAATAACAGGGCAAAGGGCTGATGGGTGAGCGGTAACGCTCAGGCCTCGCATTCGGGAGGACGCGGGTTCGAATCCCCGTCCGGGCATCAAAATTTCTGATTTTCATATTTTCCACAATTTTTTTCCCCTTGTGGCTTTACGTCTCGTCGACGTCGAGGTCATTAGAGGTGGGAAAGCACTGGTGATAAGGGACGGGAAGGAAGTCGGCCATTGTCTCCCAAAGGTCCCGAAGATCTTATTACTAATCCAAAAAAGTTCTGGTCGTATAGCAAAGTAATAAGAGGCTCTCGTAAGGTTATGCCGTCGCTGATTAAAGAAAATGGTGAATTATCAGAAACAAGCGTAGAGAAAGCAGAAATTTTGAATGATATATTTAAAAAGGCTTTCACGATAGAAAACTCAGAGGAGATACCGATATTTAACAATCGTACCGACAAAATTATGAATGATCTCGCTCTTGATGTCGAGGGAATAACTAAACTGCTTATGAATGTAAAAACCAATAAGGCTCCCGGACCAGACGGTATTCCTACATGATTCTACTCAAGATACGCAAAGGAAATTGCACCGTATTTGATGAAATTGTATACGGTCTCTCTGGATCAAGGAAAAATACCAGCCGAATGGAAGACCGCTATCGTAACTCCAGTTTTTAAAAATGGGAATGTTAATGATCCTCAGAATTATAGGCCGATCTCGTTAACTTCAATATTTTGCAGGATTTTAGAACATATCATCTATTCAAATGTCATGCGGTTCTTGCATGAAGGTGAGCTTTTAAATCCAAATCAACATGGATTCAGAAAAGGCCGATGCTGCGAAACACAACTTACACTTTTAATTCACGACTTGTGCCGAATTATAGATGAGCAATCCCAGGTTGATTTGGTTCTATTAGACTTTAAAAAAGCTTTCGACACTGTGCCTCACACTAGGTTACTTAGGAAACTTCGCGGTTACGGCATATCTAGACAAATATGCGACTGGGTTGCAGACTTCCTGAAGGACAGAACACAGTGCGTAGTTCTCGACGGTGAGCGTTCATCACTTACTGAAGTGGGGTCTGGAGTTCCCCAGGGAAGCGTGTTAGGGCCTCTGTTGTTTCTCATATACATCAATGATCTATGCGACATAATCGGGGGGATGAAAAGATTATTTGCCGATGATGCTATTATTTATCGCGAAATAAAAACCCAGGACGACTGCGCTTTGTTACAAGACGATATTATGAAAATAATTGCGTGGTGTAAAGATTGGCAGTTGGAATTAAACGCTAAAAAGTGCCAAGTCATGCGTGTAAGTAAAAAGGTGACACCATTTACCTATGATTATACAATTAATAGCACTGTCCTTAGAACGGTAGATTCCGCTAAATACCTGGGGGTAACAATTAGTAATAATTTGTCGTGGAATGTGCATATCGAGAATGTATTGGGAAAAGCAAATCGTATGCTCCGATTTCTAGGTCGTAATTTAAATCAATGCACTCAGGAAGTTAAATCGATTGTATACAAATCACTAGTACGTCCTCACTTAGAGTATTGTTGTTCTGTGTGGGGTCCCCATCAAAAGGGGTTAATGGAGGCTTTAGAGAAGGTCCAAAGAAGAGCCACCCGATTCGTGACAGGTATATATAGTTGGAGGGAAAGCGTAAGTGCGATGTTGAAGGAGTTAGGTTGGGAAGACCTGGAACACCGAAGGCGTTGCTCTCGTCGGAAGCTAATTGAAAAATTCACGACAGACGTATTTCGGAATGACAGCCAGCAAATATTGCTACCAGCAACATTCATATCTCGAAATGACCGCGAAAATAAGATAAGAGAAATCAGGGCCAGAACCGATTCATTTCTGTACTCATTTTTCCCACGAGCGATTAGGGAATGGAATAGAAAGGATTTACCGGGCGAGTAAACTTAAAATCCGACAGGAGTAGCTTTCGATAAAGCACTCCAGCCATCCTGATCTGGGTTTTCCATGGTTTTCCCGGATCACTCCACGCGAATGCGGGGATGGTTCCTCACAATAGCCCATGGGCGCCTCCTGCCATATCCCTTATAACCCTTCCAAACCATAACCCTTTTCGATAGGTGCAATGCACCCTCCGCCACACACTTTTAGTGAATCGCGGAGTAATAATAATAATAAAAAGGAGCGTCCCGGTATTCACCAGGATTGATTTGGGGAAACCATGGAAACACTAAAGCTGTATGCCCGGACGAGTATTCGAACCCGCGTCCTCCAGAACTAGGACTTTTGATAATATATCGATATATCGAAATATCGATATTATTTTTTGATAATATCGATATTTATGAGTTATATTTTTTTGACGATATATCGATATTTCGATACTGAAATCTGGATATCAGCGTCGATATTTTGTAAAAATAAGTTATCATTTTTCGTTTGCTCTGGATGACACTATGTCCCTCAAATTTCTGTTACGCATCGAGATCAGCAAGCTTAAGTAAATCCTACTGCGTTTCTATAATTCGTTTGAAAGTTATAGGTACCAAGTCTACTCAGATGATGACAACAGTGAAGGCAAGGCATCGCTCGCCCAGCACGAATCAAACGTGAGCCGATTGTTTGATATGAGCGTGCGCATTGTCCAGGGTAGTCCAACTTGAAACTAGTGTCTTAGCAGGAATAGTGGGGAGTGTAAATCTATATATCTATAAATGAGAAAATGAGAAAATTCGGATGTGTGTTTGGATGTACGTTGGCAGTCAATCACGCCTTAATAACTCAACATATTTGAATGAAATTTGGCATGAAGTCAGTTAATTGCGTGCGAAGTGCAATAGGATAGATTTTATCCCGCAAAAACGCATAGTTCTTTTAGAAATTGCCATTAATATCAATTCGGAAGCAACAAAGAGTTTCCTACTCCGTAGATAGCCGTGCCACGTTTACTCTTTGCTTTTTAAGTAAATCGCAAACACTACTTCTCAAAGTCAGAAATAATAGCAAAAACCTACTTACATATGCAAGTTTGTGTTTAGTTTAAAAGCCATAAAACTGACGCACTTGACAAGCAGGAAATATAAATCTGTTCTTAACCTTAAATTAAAAAAAGAAAGGTAGGTATTGTCAAGTTCGCAAAGAGATGTTTTCATTTGCGTACATAAAATACTATGACATATCAAATATTAACCATAATTTCGTTCGTAATATATGCGTTATAATAAATATAAAAAATCAAAGCTTGGAAAAAAAGTAAAATGCTATGAGTATACCAGCACGAAAGTCGGTTCACTGAAAGTGCAAAATGGTCGTGCCCCAAATGTCGTACGGTATTTATAAAAATGTAAAGGATTCCATTCTATCTCGGTTATTTCCTGTTTCTTTTTTGTTACTATACAGTCTGTGTATTACAAATTATTTTTGCCGAAATTTAAAACTTAACTAACCCTTTTTATTTTTTGTTAAGAATTTTTGTACGAATAGTACTGCTTATTATTTATTGTTCAATATTCTGCAAATATCTATCGAACGCTACACTTAAAACGAATGTATTCAATGTGCTAATGTAGAAACTTATTGTTTCATGAAGTAACACTGAAAGTCGTTTACAACACAATACACCTCATTTGCAGGGAGCATAACAACTAAATTCCTTCTGCCATCTGCTGTAACAAAAAACATTCTGGTCCAGGCAGCATTTCAACCAAACCACATTTCTGCTAATACTGCCGCTACAAAATCAAACGATACGAACACATCTCAACACATTAAATGCTCTGGACCTACATTTCGAGTGGTAACAGAATTTTCTGTATCAAAAATTCCTAATTAGTATATCATAAATTACTATCACAATTAATTTCATTATACACCTTACTAAATCACGAGCAATAAATTAACTTTATCGCGATGTACATTTGACCTGCAATATTAACGATCGTAGAGAATTGTGGACTTTCCGTTGTACACTGTAAGTTAAAAGCATTTTAGCATAAATTTTTTAATTACGTTACCTCAATAACTGTCATGAAGCTGACGACATAGTTCATGCGGCTGAATGTAGTTTTAGACGTATTCAGTATTTAATTTACTGCGTTAATAATAAGTAAAGTTTATTTCGCTATTCATGACGTCACTAACATACAATATAGTGAATGTATTAATGTGCGAGTGATAGAAGCTTTGATTTTCTAGCGGTAATTTTAAAACGCAGCCTGGGCCAGAATGAGAACTGAAACATTATTAGTTATTAAGCTTCTTTCATGAGCGCCATTTTAGTGACATCATGTATCGCTTTGTACCGATATTGTATCAAAAGATCTATATTAAGCTTGGACGATTTAGCAGAACCATGCGGCGTTGCCCGAAGTAAATTTTTTAAATTTATCAATGTTTTATTCAGATACCGTAGTGGAGTGGCGGAAAAGCGGAGTGGTAATTCGCCGGTAGTCATTATATTCTGTATGCAGAATAAGAAACCGAATATGAAGAAACAATCTATTACTACTTTAATAATGAAATTTATATTTTAGCGCAGAATTAATGGATCGAAACGAATGAACTATAGTAAACTGGTATATAGGCAATTCAGTTGTTTCCAGAGATAGAGAAACCATTACCGCAATACCTCTGATTATTATGGATAAAAGAATCAATTACTACTATACTTACTACTATAATATGTAAATTTCTGTTGATGGAACCAATATATCCTAAAAAAAAAAAAAATATTCAAAGAGGAAATTAAGTTCTTCTTTTTTAAAGATTTTTTTTCAGTACTCAATGCAAATCAAAATATTCATTTTTAGTATCGCAATTTTACTAATGGAAATGAACGTCCTTGGGCCACTTAAGTATTTATTTGCTGTTTGGATGTTAGTATTTTTTTGTTGTTGATATTTAGTCTATTCCATCAATGTATTGCTAATATTTTGACGTTTTGAGCTTCCATTAATTAAAACTATATTCATTTTTATTCGCGTGATGAAATTATTAATTTTAAGAGATGTTGGGTAAACGAAATTCAAATATTTCCAAGAAATTTAAGAAAACTAGGGCTATGAAAATAACCAAAACCTAGGAGACAAATCCTCAATATTGTATATACGGATATATTAAACTGAAAATACTCCTTACAAACTGAATATTTTTACTGCTTTATCAATTCAGTGAAGTAGTTGTGGAACATAAATAGATTTTTGTTATTTTATTGCAACATTTATTACTACTATTACTAATAAAAATAGCTCTTAAATAAACTGTATGGTCGTATTGACCTGGTGACAAGACTTCTTTACGTCTCCGGAATCAGTCCCTTTCGTAGCCTCTTAACGTAACCCAGTAATCCTACCGGACATAGAGGACCCACAGTTCAACACGGAATCAGAACAAAGTGAGCATTCTGGCGTAATTCACATCACACACCAACCTATGCCAGAGGTGAAGGTCGAGCTAGGGACCTTTGAAAATCCTCGCCAAGACTGGAATTCAAGCTGGGGACTTTTCCATCTCCAGTTGGACGCCCTAACCACTGAGCAACCAGACCTCTCAAGAAAATCTTATATTACAACACTTTTCAACGCGGACGAAGTCGCGGGTAACTGCTAGTAACAAATAGTTGCTAATCAGAGAGCAAGATAAGTAAGGCAACTCAGAATAAGTAACAACGTACAATATTAAATGAAATACCACAAAAAAAGTTATCTTGTGATAGCTAAACTTCTACCTAAATAAATGCCGCAACTGTATTGCTTATCAGTCTAAAAATACACAAAATATGATTTGCCTCGAACCTATTTCGATTCTTGTAAATTTTATTAACTTTTATGAAAATTATGATACGCATAACGGTCAAATTTAAGAAAAAAATCAAAAAACAATCATCTTCACCAAGACAAACCTTTCGAAAGTGAAAATTTGATTAAGAACAGAATCACGCGCCTATTTATCAGTAGACAGCCTTACATTTACATGATTCGTGTTTTTTA
Source organism: Vandiemenella viatica (assembly GCA_031002005.1). NCBI lineage: Eukaryota > Metazoa > Arthropoda > Insecta > Orthoptera > Morabidae > Vandiemenella > Vandiemenella viatica. The sequence goes on from JARYHS010009186.1 coordinate 263,756,194, forward strand.
TAAAATTGCATTTATAAAAGTGTCGATATATCGATACATCGATATATCGATATATCGATACTTTTTACCGATATGTCAACAGCCGATATTGATACTTCTTAAAATATCGATATATTGAAGACCCGATATTTTTTAAAATATCAGCAGCCCTATCCCGAACGCGAGGTCTGAGCGTTAAGTTTCGCCCAAATCATTCCAGGCGAATGCCGGGATGATTCCTTGTAAAGGCCATTGCAGAATTCCTTCCAGTTCCTTGCCTTCAGTCCTTTCTCGCCTCTTACGACCCCTACGTCGACGAGGCGTGAAGCCATAAGAGAAAAAATAGAAGAAAGCTGAAGCAATATCACCGTATCGTCAGATTTGATACCTGTAAAGGAGCTGAGTGAGAAAGTATACAAGTAATATAACTCTCTCCGGGAGTATTATTTTGGATTATATAATAAAAAGTTCATAGTTCGACTACGAGAAACAATTTAGGTTTCGTTGATCGAGATTCTCTACGGATTTAATTGGAGTTTTTGAACACTGCAGTCCACGGCCGGTAAAAACGAGGTATGTTTCATATTCACGCGTCGTAGGGAACCTTAGGAACAACGAAAACAGTTTCCTTACAATCCAGGGTACTAGGAAGAACACTCTGGTGTGATATTTTAGGTAACAGTGTCTCCAGTGTTCGTATCTCTTCAAAGGCGAGTTTCTTTTCGCAACGGAAATTATACCGAGATACGTACCAACCGTATCGTATTATTCTGAATCGAATTAAAATTATTCGGAATTAAAACCGATATTCAACTCTGATTCGTTCCGTCTTTGGATTCTAAGTTAAACTGTAGGTCCCTATCACCGGTTTAGTTAAGACAAAAGACGGATAAGCCTCAGATAAGAAACCCTGTCACTAGGTCTTTAAAACCACGCGAAAAGATTATTATTCAGCTGCAGTTATTCTAAAAAGCTATTCCCCCCTCCCCCCCCCTCCTCGCAAGTGCAGCTGCAGATAAACGCTGATTTATACTGACGCTTTAACATAATGTTGTGACGTTAAACCATCATTTTCATTGGTTTGACTCATTTCTGAGAGTCGCGATACCAACTGATTTTCTCACTGTATTTGTACTGAATATGCTTTGACTGTAAATATGGAGGTCAAAACGTCAGTGCGAGTAACTCGATTAGAAAACCTGACCGGATCTCATGACCTTATGTAAAATATAAAAATTAAAGCGAACAAATTTACGTGCAGCAGATTCTGTTCTACAAATGTCTTTGTCGTTGTACGACAACAGAATCGCCACGGTCTTGTGTTGACGTTCGTAATAAACTCGCCATTTTAAGTCGCAGAAACAGAATTTGGTTTTGCCACCCGCCGTTTGATCTGAGCAGTCATATTCAGGACTTTCTCGGATCCGCGTGCGGTTTAAATAGCTATGAAACTTCGCTTCCTATCCTGTGCTAACCTCTTCATCTCTACATACCCCTTACAACCAACTTCCTCAATTATCTGCTTCATGTAATCTAATCTCTGTCTTCCTCTACAGTTCTTACCAGCGACTGTTCCCTCCACCAACAAATTAAGCAATCTAGCATATCTCAAAATATGACCTACCAATCTGTCTCTTCTTTCTGTAAGACTCTTCAACAAACTTCTTTTCTCGCCCATCATTTCCAAAACTCGTTCATTTCTTTCTTTGTCTGTCCACTTAATTTTCAGCATTCCTCTACAGCACCACGTTTCAAACGCTTCAATTTTCCTTCTTTCTACCATAAAGTGCTGTGCTCGAAACGTAGAGTTTTAAAAAGTACTTTATGAGTCCTAGATTAATATTTTAAACTAAAATATTTCTCTTTTTCGTGAAGACTCTTTTTGCTAGTACTATTTTGCTTTTAACATCATTACTGCTTCGGCCATCGGTTGTAATTTTGCTTCACAAGCAGCAGAAATCATTTACTTCTCCTATCGCATCCGATCCTATTTTTATATTTAATCTACTAGTATTGGTATCATTTCTGCTGCATTTCATCACTTTTGTTTTGTTTTGACTTATATTCAGTCTAAAATCAGCGTTCAGTATATTGTTTATGCCATTCAGTAACTTCTCAATATCCCCAGCCTGTTCTGCTAACAAGACAATGTCATCAGCAAATTGTAGCATAATGATTTTTTGTACTTGAACACTTATGCAACATTTAAATTTTTCTTTTACTTCCTTTAGTAACTCATCTTTCTGGAAATGACTTCTAGTAATACAGGTAGTGAAACTCCTGTTAATATTCCACTTGTAATTCCAGATGGAGGATTGTAAGCGACGGTAGAGGTGGCGCATTTTCGATCCATTCGATTTGACAAGCTTCTTTCTCTCGCTGTTTCACGATTTGGAGGTTAGCTCCGAGTATTCTCTCTGTCCGCCTACTCGCTAGCTTCGTTCGGCAGCCCGACGCTATGCTCATTAAGCTTATCTCCTCTTTGTTACAGAATCCACATCAAACGTATATTGATATCAAACATCAATCTTTTGCTACAAGCAATTATCTCCCTTCATACCTAACCGAAACTGACAAATCTCTTATGATTTAAAAGATTACGATATCCGCTTTGTCAAACAAACATCATATTTTAAGAAAGTAATTTTTACAATTAGACCCTTAAAGGCCAACAATGTAAATATTTCTACAATGCGGTTTTTTTTTGTTTTTTTTTTGTACCACCAACCATCTACTTCCCTTTATTCCTAACCGAAACCGATAAATGAAGTAAAGATTAAGGTCTCCGCTTCGCTGACATCATATATTTAAGGAACGAATTTTTTGGATTCGATTCTTAAAGGGCAAAAGTATCAATATTTCTGCAAACATTTTTGTTTCACGAGCCATTTATCTCCCCTGATATTTATCCGATATATATAAACGAGGCTTTAAAAAAAAAAGAAGAGAATTAAGGTTTCCGCTGTTATCATAACATATTTTTTTTTTAAAAGAAACACCAGCAATTTGGCGCAATTTGACCCTTAAAGGGCTAAAGGATCATTATTTCTATAATTTATTTTTTCGTCACGAGCCATTTATCTTTCTTGATATCTAAGGGGGCGCCCATTGATGACGTAAGGTGTTTTTCTGGACCGCCGTCTCCCCCCCCCCCCCATCTAGTGAGAGTTCGTGAGATGTGGTCGATCCCCCTCCCTACTAATCGACCTCGTAACTTTATGAGACTTTTTTTAGGTCTCATGCTTTCAAGGGAGGTTATACTTCCACTTTTGGACGAAATACCGCCCCCCCCCCCCCTCTAAAGTCGACTATCGCGTGATTTTTTTTTTTAAATTTATTTGGCCTTCAGCCGTGCAGGCCATTTAGCCATTATCCATTTACATGATTAGATACATTACTGTCCTCCGTTGCATAGTTCCTTGGGTATTTA
>JARYHS010009186.1:263760602-263825606 GCA_031002005.1 Vandiemenella viatica
ATCTTCCCACACCCTTGTGCCTGAAATCGAGTGCCAGCTTGTGGTCATGGTCATCTTGCCCCTTCCATGAACTACTTTTCATACCTACTGCAATATCTTTCCACTCCTCATCACCAGTATACGCCCTGTACACTCCCATTACCCTCCTCATCATCCTCCTTTCTTGCAATGAATCCCATTCCAGCTCCTTATCATATCTGTCTAGTTGCTCTTGTGATAACAACGACACAAGGAAAGAAGGTTCATCCACACTGCTAAGTAAAACACGGCACTGCATTCATTTCACACTTTATTCCACCGTCAAACATAAAATGTCGGCACCAGAAATGATATAAGCCGATCATTGTTTAATGGGACTCCTAACTAAATTAAAGATTGCAGGTTAGCATATCGAACACAACAGTGCTTACAGCACTCATGCTTAATGTCCTTGTTTAGAACAGTTTCTGGTATACGCGGCTCGTAACTAAAAACTGGTGTACCGCTACGTGGCGAACATTCGCACAAATCATCCTTGCACGACCATGCAGACCCCTTCACTAGCTTGGGCGTTCCTCTTCCTGGTTTCTCTCGGCCAATCATAATACTTCTCCTTGTCACATGATCATAACGTCGTCGTCTTTACATCACCTTTCTGCGATATCCCTCCATTCTTTAGATAATGCACTCTAACTCATATATACGGGAATGCAACGCTATCGTTACATTACGAACGTAAAAATTATTTTTTGCATTCAAAGCGCCCCATCTTAATTACTACCAAAGTGATGAATCGTTTTTCCAAGGATGACATTGCGTTCATTCCAGCGGCGTAGCTAGATCAACACGGGCCCCGGTGCAAAATAAAATTATTTTGGGCCCTCAGGCAGATGGGCGACTTTTATAGCCTACTTTTTTTTTTTAGCTCTGCCAATTTGCAGGTAGGGGCCCCCTGAGTTGAACTTGGGGGGTCCTGAGCTGCACTTGGGGGCCTCCTAAGCGTGAGGGCCCCGGTGCACTGCACCGCCTAGCCCTATGGTAACTACGCCCCTGCTTCATTCCGAGCACTCTCATTCGAACAGCCGAAATAGGTGGTGACCTTCCTTTTCAAATGGAAAAAGTAGTTCCTTGTCATGTTTTAAAGTAACATATTTTTTTTAATTGTAGCAATCCTGTTTTTGTTATATAAAATCAATTTTCCATAAATTTATTAGATTAAACAGTGATTTTTCCTACCAACGGACTTCGATTTTGCTTTTTGGATTCTATTAATATTGTTGTTAATTTCTCTTTCTCTAATTTTTTTTAACGTTACTTTCCTTAGTTTTTTGAATTGTGTATGACAGTTTCACATCCACGGAAAAGGTAATACCATATACAACAGTATTTCACACGCAAACACTCTAACTTCTGATAGTAAACGAACAACAGAATGTCCATTAAAAAATGAAGATATCGTTTAGTGCTGATTGATTCTTACCATCAGCTGCCTACGTACTCGAAATTCCGAAGGGTAAGGAACTGTGTATATTTTTTAATTTAATTTAATTGCAATGGAGCACAGGCTCCGGTGGCAATTTCCCTACACACCCAACTTCCCCCTATCCTGCACCCACCTACATTTACCCTCTAAAAATTTTAACTTTAAATTCTTTTAACGTTTCCGGTAAGTTATTTATCATTCCCCTTGGTAACTCATTCCAATCCCTGACACCCTTACCTAAAATAGAAAATCTTCCCACACCCTTCTACCTGAAATCGAGTGCCAGCTTATGGTCATGGTCATCTTTTCCCTTCCATGAACTACTTTTCATACCTACTGCAATATCTTTCCATGCCTCATCGCCAGTATACGCCCTGTACACTCCCATGACCCTCCTCATCCTCATCCTTTCTTGCAATGAATACCATTCCAGCTCCTTTATCTTATCTGTCACTGATTGCATTCTGCGATAATTTCCAGAAACAAATCTAGCGGCCCTTCTTTGCACCTTCTCCAACTCCTGTATTTGATACTCAAAATGTGGGTCCCATACTACACTACCATATTCGAGCAATGGTCTGACCAAAGTTTTGTAACCCAATTCCTTTACTTCTCTCGTGCATCCCCTCATCACTCTCTCCAACAAGTGCAGGATTTTGAAACCTTTTCCTACCACCTGTCCAATGTGTCCTGCCCAGTTAAGCTTGTTATCAAATGTAATGCCAAGATATTTACATTTCAAGTCTTCAGCAAGCAATTCTTTCCCCACCTTATATTCATAATTAACCTTTTGTTTTTTATTTGTGTATCTATTTAGCTGACTCTTGTTTGCATCTTATCCCATGTTTACCAACCCAACTAGATATCATGTCCAGATCACCGTGCAACTGTTTACAGTCCTCTATCGTTTTGATCCTTTTATACAGCGTTCTGCAAACAATCTAATTTCAGATAGTAAACAATCAACACAATTATTCATTAGAATAATGAATAGCAATGGTCCCAATACGCTACCCTGCGGCACTCCCATTTTTACTTCCACTTCCTTTGATACCGCATTTCCTACCCTAACTTTCTGTTTTATAACTTTTAAAAATTCTTCTACGCAGCAAATCACTTTCTCATCGTGCGCGATGGACTTGGAACACACATACACGCTCGACTCGTGCTGTGGGCCGTGAGTAATACCGCTGATGGTAGTTAGGCTGTTAATTGTGAACGGGCTGCGGATATATCGGCCTCTGTTCTGTCGAGCACCCGTAAATCACCTTCTCCCTTAACGAGGTGATGCGACGGCCATAATTTATAACGCACACACTAACAGCACTTCCCGGAACGTGACCGTGGAAAGCACGTGTTCTAACACCGCCAGGTGCCGAATCATACATCACAAACACACCGTCCAGCAGACAAACCTGCTACTCTCCGCATTAATGCCCCCGACAGACGACAACATCTGATGCCTGATGTTTAATTTTATTTGATACAATTATGGTGGAGCGCACGCTCCGGTGGCAATCTCCTCTCCTTTCCTCTTCCTGTCTACTTTTGCCCTCTACTAATTTTAACTTTAAATTCTTCCAGTGTTTTTTTTGTAAATTATTCATCATTTCTCTTGGTAATTTATTCTAATCCCTGACACCCTTCCCCACGAAACTAAATTTTCCCACACCCTTGTGTCTGAAATCGACTGCCATCTTGTGGTCATGGTTATCTTTTCGACTGCCATCTTGTGGTCATGGTCATCTTTTCGACTGCCATCTTGTGGTCATCTTTTCGACTGCCATCTTGTGCTCATGGTCATCTTTTCGACTGCCATCTTGTGGTCATGGTCATCTTTATCCTTCTAAGCAACACTCTTAATTCTTCCAATCTTTCCATGCCTCATTTTTTTCCGACCCCTTTTCACTTTATTCTCTGAGTATCTTCAGCAGATCTGTCTGCTGGGTGTTCATACAAGTAATTACATTTGTTCTATGTTATAATTTTAAACACGAAAATTATGGTATATACAGATACAGGTTTACTTAGATTTTTCGTCGGTCGCATATGCTTATAATTGTAGTGTTTCAGCATTAAACACTCAACAGACAGAACCGCTGAAGATGCTTCAGAGAATGAAGTGAAACGAGTTCGGGAAATAAAACAACAATTTCAGTTGCGTTGGCGTGACAATCATTCATAAAAAAAATTGATTCTATCGCAATTGAGGAAACGTGTCCACGGCCCACAATATCCAGATCTTTCCACGCCTCATCAGCAATAAACGCCTTGCACACTCCCATGACTCTCTTCACCCTCCTTCTATCTTCCAACCAATCCCACTCCAGTTATTTTATCATATCTGTTACTACTGGTTGTGTTCTGCGGTAATTTTCAAAGAAAATTCTAGCAGCGCTTCTTTGCACACCCTACAACTCCTGTATTTGATACCCGAGATGTGGGTCCCATGCAACACCACCATATACAATAGAAGCAATGGTTTCATCAAAGTTTTGTAACTTAAATCTCTCAGTTTTAAATTTAGCATCTCGTTAAAACTTTCATTATCTATTCTCAAATAACTGTGACAATCGTCACTGTCAAGTTCTCTAATCTATACTAATATCATAAATACGAAAGTAACTCTGTCTGTCTGTTTGTTACGTTTCTTGGGCTAAACGACTAATCCGTGACAAGGAGATGCTATTTGACATTAGGATGGACATAGGGTTCTATTTCCTGCGTAGATAATACGAGGGTGAGTCAAATGAAAACCTTAAATTTGTAATAAAAAATCGAAATTTCGGGCCGTTATCCTGTAAGTTGGTAAGCGTGCTATAAGCAGCGTGCAGAATGGCCTGCAGGTGGCAGCATAGTGCAGATGCACTAATACCGTCGCAGTATCAGTATAAAGACGGCTGCCCCACTTGAGACTTGCACCAGGGAAGAACAGCGTTCTGTTATTCGGTTTTTGAGTAGTGAAGGTGTGAAACCTATTGAAATTCATCGAAGAATGAAGGTTCAGTACGGTGATGCATCTTTGTCACAGCAGCAAGTCTACGAATGGAGTAGGAAGTTCGCAAATGGTGTGACTTCAGTGGAAGATGCTCCTCGTCCAGGTCAGGCCCAACGAGTTGTGACTCCACAGAACATTGCAGCAGTTGAAGCCATAGTGATGGAAAACCGCCGAGTGACACTGAATGACATTGCAGCATGTTTAAAGATTAGTCATCGTTCAGTACACCACATTGTGCATGATGTGCTCCAGTTTCACAAAGTGTCTGCAAGAAGAATGCCACGGCAGCTGACTCCTGAAATGAGAGAACGACGCGTTGATGCTTGTGAAGAACTTCTTCGGCGCTTTGAACGAAAAGGTGATGGCTTCCTTACAAGAATAGTTACTGGGGACGAAACATGGGTTCACTTCCAACAACCGGAAACGAAGAGAGCAACCAAGGAATGGCGCCATTCCTCATCACCAAAACTAAAGAAGTTTCGAATAGAACCATCAGCAGGGAAGGTTATGCTGACTCTCTTTTGGGACGAAAAAGGCGTCATTTTGGAGCATTACATGCCTAGAGGGACCACTGTCACCAGTGCATCATACAAAGATCTCCTAAAAAATCATCTTCGGCCTGCAATCAAATCAAAGCCACGTGGATTGCTGTCATCAGGTGTCCTTTTGCAACGTGACAATGCAAGGCCCCACACTGCCCGTACAACAGTTGCAACAATCACAGACCTGCATTTTGAGCGTCTTCCTCATCCACCATACTCACCAGACCTTGCCCCAAGTGATTTACATATGTTTGGACCACTCAAAGAAGCAATGGGAGGAAAGAAGTTCCGTTCTGATGAAGAGGTACGCCACGCGGTGCATGAGTGGTTGCGCAGACTACCAAAATAATTTTTTCTAAAGGAATTTATGCACTTTGTAAGCGCTGGAGGACTTGCATTGAGCGTGGAGGAGATTAAGTTGAAAAGTGGTACAGCTTTGTACCACTTCTGCACAATAAATAATATTTTAAAAAATATTGAAGGTTTTCATTTGACTCACCCTCGTACATATTGTCATTGAATTATGAAAACTATGTCCTGTGACAGACAGACGCCTATATGTCTCTGGAAAGCGAAATGGCAATGAGGTCTGGTAGCGTAGTGGATAAAGTTCTGTCTTCTTAAGAAATTTCCCCGTGAGGCTTGGGGTTCAAACCCCGTTGGGAGCAAAAATTTTTAAGAATTGTTTTTTCATAGTTTGAACCAAGCCTAGTATTTTGTAATAAGGATACCGTGTTGAAATGTAGGTCCCATAAATTCAGGGGTGGAATGCGTGGCAAATCGTAGGCGGTAAAAGAGTGCCTTAAGCGTTTACTTTATTCGCGGTATACTGGTTCCACAGTCAGTTTGTGTGTTATCTAAACTAATAATGTTAAATATGCGAAAGTAAGTTTCCGTATTTTTGTTACATTTTGACGACTACATTTGTACACCGATGACAAAGAATTACTTTATATCTTTAGGAAGGAAATATGATACTTTTTACCGGTATCAATAACAGTTTTAGTCATGAGACAGGTTCGACGGTAGAATGGTGTATCGATGACATTCCCGTCATATTATGCCGACTCGGTATTGTTTGGGACGTATCTTTGGTAACTTTCAGCTTTGTGTATCCAATTCTAGCAATCAAATTCTAAGCCCACGCGAACGAAGTCGCGGGTAACAGTTAGTTATTTACATATGGCTAAATTCATTCATGTTCTTAAGCCATACTTTAGCCCACATCCTTCTCTTTCTTTTATTGTTCTCTAAATTGATACGTGACGCAAAAATAAGTGCAATTGTTTCGATAAAATGGGCAGCATGAACACCGTACCGAAGTACTAAAATAGACTGCAATTCAGCCGTCGAGTAGATGCGACACCACATTTTATGGATCGTATAGTCAGGCCAACCAAATCAAGTCGTCTGTGGAGCCCTTAAAGTCCACTCTTCCCCATGTGTATTAACAGGTTACGAAACGGAGGAGCCGATTGCCTTGTATTGGTTAAATACCGACAGGTGAGGTGAACCGGCTGTAGATTACCGCAGGGGGGCCATAAAAATTAAAAAGCTAACTGTACAGCGCTCCTAGCGGAGAGAGTCGTAAATAAAAAACGCGTTTCAATTACGAGAGATCGGCCGATTGAGTGATGCCCGACCAGTTCCCACGCGTGGCATTAACAGAGAGGTTCCACAACTTCTCAGTCAAAGATATAACCCTCGCAGAATCACTCAATTGTTAGTCTGATACAGCCTCGTAATTTCTGAACCATCCGACTTAGAAATTCGTTATTTCACACTACGTTATTAAGTAATAATGCTAATAATATATACATATAAGGTGTCCTTTCGTACCAAAGGATGACCCTGAATCGCATATAGGTCACATCATGTCCTACTATACGACAAAATTTTATTTTAGTAAAAGTTTCACCTTGATTTTTTTTCGAAACATGTGTGACTTTGTTCAGTTTATCCCATGCCATTTAAAAAATTTAGACTTTTTGACCCATGTTTTTTTTAAATTTACTCAAGGATGTTTGAGTCATCTAAAACAATGGTGTTTTTTTACTTAAAAAGTTAAAAAAAAACTTTTAAAAATCTTATGTAAAAAGTGTATATAAATTTATTCAAATGGCTGATTTTCACAGCCTGTGGTGAAAAAAAATGTACTAATCGGATCGTGCGAATTACATTAAAAAATTACTTCGGTGTTGCCAATTTTAGAATGGTATAATTGTTTAACATTCCTTTTTTTTTTTAACTGCTTTACGTCTCTCAATAGCGAGGTCTTTAGAGACGGGAAAGGATGGGGGCAAGGAATGGGAAGGAATTCGGCCATGGCCTTTTTAAGGAAGCATCCCAGCATTTGCCTGGAGTGATTTGGGAAACCATGGAAAACCCAAATCTGGATGCCCGGACGGGGATTCGAACCGCCGTCCTCGCGAATGCGAGGCCAGAACGCTATCCGTTACACCACCACGCTCGGTAACATTCCTTTTAAAGTAATTCACGTGTTTGGAAAAAAATATTTTAAAAAAATCACTATCTCGAAAATGGTGAGACTTTTACTAAAATAAATATTTTATCATATATTAGGAAATTATGTGACCTATCTGCGGCTGATCCTTTCATTCCTAAACACCCTGCATATATATATGAACGAATAAAAGAAACATCGGATGTAATATGGGAAGTGAGTGAGTTTTGTTATCTAGGAAGCAAAATTACCACTGATGGTCGAAGCATGTCAAATGCAGATTAGCTTTACCGAAGAAAGCCTTGTTGGAAACGATAAATTTTTAAAAACTAACTGACTAAAACTCTATACCAACATCGTAAAAAAGTTTCGTATATACATTTAGGACTAAGAATGAACTTTTTGAAACGATATTTATGGAGCATAACATTTTATTGTAGTGAAGCGTGGACTTGGGTATAACAGACTAGGAAAATTAAAGGATTAGAAAAGCGGTGCTTTGAGAGTATGCTGAAAATTATGTGGACATACAAAGTGCTAACTGAACGTGTTTTGGAAATGATGGGTACGGAAATAAATTTGTTGAATAGTCTTGCACAACGAAGAGACAGACAGGATCGTGCGTCACATTTTAAGACATGCGGGATTGGTTACTTTGTTACTGGAGCAATAGTTACAGGGAAGAACTGTAGGGGCAGAGAAAGATTAGAATATAAGGATGAGACAATACTGAGGACTTAGGTTACTAGGTGAATGTCAAGCGAAGAGGTTAAACGCGAGATAAGGAGAGATGGAGGATTATAATAATAATAATATAATATTTAATTAAATTGCAATGGAGCGCACGCTCCGGTGGAAATTTCCCTAAACACCTATCTCCCCCTTTTCTGCATCCACCTACATTTGCCCTTCACAAATTTTATCTTTAAATTCTTTCAAGGTTTTGGAAAATTATTCATCATTTTCTTGGTAACTTATTACAATCCCTGACACCCTTACCTAAAAAAGAGAATGTTCGTACACCCTTGCGCCTGAAATCGAATTGTAGAAAAAAAATGAAGGTTGAAAATGATTATTTAATTTAATGGGGATTTAGTGGCTGCTTTAGGGAAAACTTTTTTAAATAATCTTTATCAATTCAAACTTGGCAACACTTCTACTATCAAAATGTTGGAACATTCATTTTTATTCCTTGAGTTGTGGAAACTTTTGGCGAAAACCATGAAAAATCTTATTTCCAAAGAAAGAATTTAAAATTAAAATCTGCAAAAGGCAGAAGTATGTAAGTGGAAAAATTATACTCAAAAAAGTTTAAGATAAAAAGTAATCCTGAGTAGCGAAATTACCAGCCACCTGCATGCCGATAAAATAATAATGCCGAAAAAGCGCGTTTCTCTGTAAGCGAAATATGGCTTTGCTTCTGACTGTTCCAAATTTATGCTTCTCCGATCATCAAATAGAATATGTCGGTGAATAACTTATGTAATCTATGTTGTAAATGTTCTTTTCCCGCACAACACTGTATACTTAGCAGTCACAGGAAATAATGCTTGCTTTTACTAAACTGTACTCAGTCTTCCACGGAATGGTGTTAGTCAACACCGATGGGAATACAAAAAATTTGCCATGGTATTACCAAAAACATTCGCAGACGAATCCTGCGTGGCATAGAACGGTTTCCAGATGGGCGCCACAGATCGCACTGCAATTCATATGAATACTCCCCATCAAAGATCACGCCTAAAACACGCTCCCTTTGAATTCTGTTAACGTTGTTTTTTTAACAAGTTTTTACATTAAAAAAACAGTATGTTAGAATAAAAGGCCAAGGATATTGAATCAACTACATCAAAGTTTAACATTACAATAGACGTAAAGAAATTGTGGGATTAAATTTTGAATGTTTACAAAGATACTACATTACAAACATTTATGTTTTGCTACTAAAAGAAAAACAAAAGACAAACGCAATGCTCTGGTCACCAAGGACATGGGACAGCGCTGGTGAAGCAGTGGGATATTTTGTCTTTGGGATAGTGTCTAATACGTTTAGTAATACACGATCGAACGGAACTTAGTTTACGGTACTATTTATTTTTACTTAATGATAGCTGATGGTTTCTTTTCATGTTTATAGATTCATTTAAACGCCAAGTTTGCTGTTGACATGTTTATTCAGCCATGTTGCTGAATGTATATTACAATGACATTATATATATATAGTCTGAGAGTGGCAAAGTACGAAACATATATATTGTCCAGACAGTTGCACATATGTTGTTTTAACTAGAAATGCATTACTCCTAAGCAGATTTTAGTTTATATAAAAAATACCGCAGTAATTGGTTAGGCGACTGAACCTGTAAGACTTACGCACTTGTCAGTGCCTGTGCTCTTCGGCTTGGAGTCCCGCTAGGGCCCGCCTGTCCTGTTTTCAGGTACGTGACGGCGTTGCTGATTGGAGGTCTGGGCCGGCCCTACCATTATCTACGCAGGCCCTACGTGAGCGGAGAACAAGGAAACGAGAGCACGGCGAGAACAAAAGCTGCACACACCGAATATTCATCTGCCAGGAATATAAACCAAAGATAGTGAAAATGCCTACGATTGGATAAAAATATGGGGATTCTACTAAAACTATTGGACCGCAATCTGATTACAGATTCTTGTGTAACTCAACGAGACACATCTAAAGTGGAGAATCAAGAATATGCCGCTTAGTTCTCGAGATATCGTATATCCAGATTAAGGTGGCTAGGTAGAAATGCGGCCCGGACCAGAAAAAATTTCGCCAAAGCCACACAGGACATGCGTAATGTATGTTTTATTTTTTTCTAGCGGTTGTAGTTGCGTTGAAATGTGGCCCAAGCAATAAGAAAAACGTCACCAAAGGCACAAAAAACTATACCTATAACTAATTTTTGAGATTCTATAAGTCGAAAACTGAGCGAGATACCAAAAAAGTTATTCATCACTTTCGATCTGTCTCTTCGAGTTACATAAGAATCCATCATCAAATTGCAGTGCCACAGTTATCGTAGAAAATCAAAAATATAATAATATGGAAGGAGAGGAAGATACAATTCTGTTGAATCAGAGACAGAAGGAAAATTTGTAAAGTAAACAACATTTGAACTGTAGTGCAACTGTCGAATGACATTCTTCATTTTGCAGAAGTTGTAATCATTTTCCGATCAGTACGAGCACAATTATATCTCACCTAATATATATATATACGAGGCGTATTTTTTTAGTAAGAACCGGTCGGCGATATCCTCTTAAATCTCACACGAACGAAATTGAGCGCATGCGCACACTATTCTGGCATCCTATGAGCACGCGTAGACGCAGTTATCGCCAAGTCAGCTGAGTGTACACTTCGTGGAGAGCAATAGAAGTGTTTAAGACGATCCACAATCCCGCCGCATGTGAAATAAGGTCAGTAATCAGATTCTTGTCATCAAGAAATGTGACACCGGCGGAAATTCATCGCCAGATCTGTCAAGTGTGTGGCCCCAATGCAATGAATGAAGGTAACGTTCGTAAGTGGGTAAGATTATTCAAAGAAGGTCGGGATAATGTGCACAATGAGCCTCTCTCGGGCCGGCCATCCGTAATCAAAGACGATCTTGTGCGTGCGGTAGACAACAAAATTCGTGAAAACAGGCGTTTCACAATTTCCACGTTGTCCTTGCATTTTCCCAAAGTTTCAAGGTCCGTCCTCTACAACAATGTGTTCGAGAAATTGGATTACAAGAAGTTGTGGTCCCAATGGGTTCCAAGATGCTTTCTGAGGAACACAAAACGAAAAGGTGTGCTAGTGCATTGACGTTTCTGACCCGATATCAAGAAGAAGGTGATGGATTTCTGGACCACATCATCACAGGAGACGAGACTTGGGTGTCCTATCTCACCCCGGAAGCAGCAATCAATGGAGAGGTGGCACACAGCATCTTCTAATAAAGGGAAATTCAAGCAGACAATCTCACACGGAAGATTGTGGCAAGTGTTTTTTTGGGACAGACATGGTGTTTTGTTGGTGGAGTTCATGCAGCAAGGGACAATAAACGCAGCTGCGTATTGTCAAACTTTGAAGAAACTTCGCCGCGCGATCCAGAATAAACTGCGCGGCCTGCTGTCTGACGGAGTTCTGCTGCTTCACGACAATGCGAGACCGCATACTGCTGCTGCAACGTAAGCTTTTCACTGGAAGCAATTGGATCATCCCCCTTACAGTCCAGACCTTACGCCAAGTGATTTACATCTCTTTTTGCACCTTAAGAGGTTCCTCGGCGGCAAGCATTTCAACAATGATGAAGAAGTGAAACATAAGGTTCAGGAACGGTTTTCCGCTCAGGCGGCAGACTTCTATGATGATGGTATGCAAAAACTCATCTCACGGTATGACAAATGCTTGAACAATAATTGCAACTATATGGAAAAGTAGCTGAAAGGTCGTAGAATGTCATGTTGAATAAATTACCAAAATATTTTTTGTTGTTAAAAGTTTATTGCCAACCGGTTCTTACTTAAAAAATACGCCTCGTAAAATGTTAACTCTAGATACGTGTTGTATACCAGAGTACTGGGGTCTTTCAGGTAAATTATTCAGCGTTCTACTTGGTGATTCATCCTGTTCACTGTACCAGCAACTTATTCTAATCACTAATAAGCTTATCTACAAAAGAAAATACTTCCCACACCCTTATGCCTGAAATTACTGATTATGGTGATGTCTTCCATGTATTACTCCTAACCCTGCCAATATCCTCCCTGGTGTTATCCTCAGAACATGTTTCATACTTTCTTCACCCACCACTTGCCTCCAACGACTCCCAGCACAGCTGGTTTATCACATCAATGATCGGCTGCTCCTCTTTGCACTCCCTCCAACTCCTGTATTTGATAGCTGTAAGGAATAAGGAACGTCACCACTGTCATCACTATTACACGGCAGTGGATGGACCTTGTGAGGTTATGGAGGAGCCTCTTCCACACACTCCCGTCTTACCACCACTTCTCTTCCAGAATCTTATCCCACTCTGGACTGTCACAGACAAGGTCTTTTTGTACATACTTCATCCAGCTGCTGTGAACTTCTTCATTGTATGTTTTGCTTCTGAATTTTCCTTTTCTGGCCGTCTAAATACTTGAGGAATTTAATTTCAGTCATTTGAATCCAGCTGTTATCCTTTCCAATCAGTATGTGAGGCTATAATCCATTATTTAGGATGGGGAGCAGGAATGTTAAATACGCAAATAATTTTGACGCCTGAGAAAAACTGCTGTCGCACAGTAGCTCTAAATAGAAATGTAAAAATTTTGACAGCTGTTTTAATCCTTTTTTGCTTCCAGTTGCATTTCTGTAACAAATAAATGTCTTGTGCATGTTAAGGCGCTACCACACTGAATCGCAGCAGTACAATAGGGCCAGGTTCGACTCCTATCCCCCACATACCCGCAGGGACAGCATTAGGGGGAGGGGGGAGTAAGCATGTCAAATGTACCCGGGTCCACTCGGCTGATGGGGACCCCAATCATTGGCTGTAAGATCCCCTCCCCCCCCGCTCAACAAGTTGTTGTAGAGCTAAAAAAAAGTTCACTCATTAGGTCTGAGGGAGGGCCCTTACTGATGAATTCGCCAAGGGCCCCCAACTGGTTACCCCGGGCCCCAAAATCCTAGCGCTGCCCCTGCTTTCCCGCCGTACTGATTGCTGTTTTTAGGCAGTTTTACTTCAAGACGAATGCTGCAGCAGTCCCCAAAGGCCACCTCATAAACTACAGACATGAAATACACTAACCACACAGAGAACTTAGTTACATATTACACAGACAGATGACAACTCTTCCATTTCCCAATAAGACAACAACCAGTGGCGTAGCTAGGTCAACAAGGGCCCCGGTGCAAAAAATTTATTTTGGGCCCTCAGGCCAGACGGGCGACCTTTTTTTGTTTTTTTGTGCTGGTAGGGGCCCCCTGAACTGAGGATGTGGGCCCTTGAATTGTTCTTTAGGGGCCCCCCTGAGCAGTGAGGTCCCTTAGTGAGGGGCTCCTGTGTTCTCAGGGGCCCCTCTTAGACGTCGGTAGAGCTAAAAAAAAAAAAAAAAAAGGTTGCCAGTTTGGAAGGCTCGTGAGCCCTCTAAACTGCACTTGAGGGCCCCTAGAGGTGGGTGGAGGTGGTTGCACTTAGGGGTCCCTTGAGATATGCTTGGGGGCCCCCTGACGGTGAGGGCCCCGGTGCACTGCACCGCCTAGCCCCATAGTAGCTACGCCCCTGACAACAACAGGTGTGCCAAGCCGGTAGTCTCACTGATAAATATAGTTTCAAAATAAGCAGGAGCCTCTGGGAAGAAGAAGTGCTGGGATTCAGCAGCAAAAGTGGAAAAAGTTGACAAAACATGATGATGATGATGATGACATTTGATACTGGGGAAAACTTTGGTCCCATAATGTCTCTGATAGTTAACTATAGAAGTTTGCAGCTGTTGTAATCCAATTTCTTATTTGCGAAATTAGCTTATTATCAACTTTCACAATACTGCAGAGATATTTAAAGATTGGAACAGCATATGCTAAACAGCTTAGCTCTTTCATGCAACACCTATTATGAAAGAAAAAAATGTATGTCGTGAACTTCTGCGTGTGCACATCTCCCAAACCACACGGCACATTTTCTAAAACATGATTATGGTGGACATCATGGGTGTATCCAGCGATGGGCGGGGGGGGGGGATATGCCCACCCCCCCACCCTAGGAGAAATATTTAGTCGCTTTCAGTATGCTTCTACAGTTGAAGAACTGGCTCATAAGCACTTTGGGAGATGAAAGATTGACTGGATTATGCCCAATGAGTTCATCAAAGTTTTGTGGAAGAACACCGTGAGATATTGACAAATTTATAGAAAATTTTTCTGAGAATCCGAGATGATTTTTGTTTACATAGAAAGCTATAACCGAGTTATGATCTTAATTAACTACATAGTAGGTCCTTAGATTAAGTGGTTGGATTACTATATTAACCAATAATAAAAATAGTTTCCTCAATAGGTTTTAGTTACATTTTGTAATAAATCATCATGTTTCATTTCCCACCCCACTTCCTTGAAACCGATATGAGTTGCCCCCTCCCCCCCCCCCCCAGTTCAAATCTTTCCCCCCTCTAGTTCTGATCCTGGATACACCCTTGGTGGATACCCAAAATATTGTATATGTTTTTGTTGCGGCCTTAAACTTTAGTGAATATTGAGTCATTTCCCCTATCCTTTGTTATTTACATTGTCTAAAAACCATCTCCCTTTTCCTTGTATCATCAATATGTGAATGTCTATTATATTTTTTTTTTTGAAACTACCACTATGAAAGTTCTCAAATGCCTGTAATTCAAATACCATTTCATGTTCCCATTTGACATACAACTGAAAATTTTTAAAATTTTGTGCTTTATCTACAAAGTTATCTGAACCACAACTACATTAAAATTGATTGCTATTCGGTTATATTGATTTAGGCGAGAAATTAAAGAAACAAGATTAACATTTGAATCCTTGTGGCAAGTACTAGAGGCAATGTAGCACATTTTCCAGTTGATGTTGGGTGCTCGGTGACTTCATACTCAAATGAAAGAATGCTTAAAAAGAAAGCGGCATCTGATCCATACATCCCTCTCTTTGAAACTAATACACTGCAACGGTACCCTAACGACATTCGTGATAGAGTACAAAAGTGAAACAATAAATACAGACACAGAGAACAAAGTCTAATAATAAAGTAGAACGTTAACACTCACTCAAGCAGCCTGAGGAGGAGAAGTTGTAGTGATTGTCGACACAGGAGCCGCACCGAGCGCCCCGCACTCCGGGCTGGCACTCGCACTCCCCGGTGAAGGGACTGCACTCTGCAGACACCGAGCCCTCGGGGTGGCACTCGCAGGGCACACAGTCGGCACTCACGTTGCCCAGGCCCTCCTGTCAGCAACAGCCATCCGGTATACCACTAGGCACGTGCATGTATCAGACAGATATGCTCGTGGAAATTATACAAAATATAATACCTTACAACGATCACATGTCCGCCCAGCAAAATTTTCTCTGCATTCACACTGCCCAGTGGCTGCATCACAACTGTCAGTCTTCAAAGAGCCTACCTCACTGCACTCACAAGCTGCAAACACACATTAAAATATAGTTGCTATAAAGAAGTGTCATGAAATTTGTAGTGTGCATGAAGCAGATTAGTTGGAGTGTGATTATTTCCTTTCAGGTAAATGGAAGTACAATTGGTAGAAAATATTACTGAATTGGCCGCATCAAAAGGTGTATAAAGACTAACAGATGGTGCAGAATATTATCTTTGGTGAGAGGGAAAGTAATGTGACATAATCAAAGTTGTAGTAAAACATGGTAGAAAGCAGGGATGGCCAACTTGCCTTGAACATTTTTGCAATCCCCTACATTCATCACACTTTTACAAAATATATTTATTTTATAACGGTCAAAGTAGTAAAAACCAATGTATTAAGAAAATAATTATTTGTACATCCACATGTTCAAAAAGTAACTGTTGAAATAATTTAAAAAAATGATTTTAAAATAATTAATTTGTGAATATATGACAGATATTGCCTGTTTTATTTATGAATCTATAGTTATGAGTTTGCAGAATAATTAAATTATATTCACTCCAAAAAAAGTCTATCGTGGATCTAAATCTGATATGGGAATAAATAATTTTATTGCAGCCTGTGTAGTTACATAATATATTTCCAAAGTGGCACCCAAGGTCATTTGGGTCGGCCATCCCTGGTATGAAGTAATGATGTATGTGTAGTGTATTAAGTGTTTCTTTTTAACATTTGTATAAATACAGTCACATTCTTTGCTTGGTAGTTACACGCCAGACAGGATATGTGAAACAATCACTATATATGTAGCTCAGTCACATGTGTGGGGTGTCCCAATAATCTTTCAGTCTCAGTTTCAGTGAATGTTTATTGCAATCATTCTTTAAGCCTTCATCATATCTAAACACAAAGACAACCATCAGCCTAGTTTTTGCAGGGTTAAGGTACAAGGTCAATATGGAACAAAAGTAAATACTGAGGTAAGGCAATTTATTAGGTACAGACATACAAAAGTAAAATTTACCTATGATTATAGTGTTCACTATTAATTATTAATTTTAATTTTGATGGAACACATACTCTAGTGGCAATTCTTGTCATCTAATTACCATTTTTATATTACTTTTTAAATTATCTGATATAATTAGATTAAATTCCTCTCCCAACTACTTTTTGCCATTTAAAAATTTTAATTTTAAATTCCTTCAGCATTTTTGGTAAATTATTCATCACTTCACTTGGTAATTTGTTCCAATCCCTGACACCATTACCAATAAAAGAAAATTTTCCCACTCTCTCATGCATGAAATATAGTGCCAGTTCGTTACGTGCACCATTCCTAATTGATACTGGAATTGACTACAACAATCAGGAAGCTAGGTCTTTTACAGTGCACTGGGGACCCACAACAATGCCTCTCAAAGCCTTTGGATTGCTTAAACAATTAATCTTATTCATGATAGTTCTTTAAACCTTAAAAAATGCTTTATCCTTACTCCAAATAATTCCTGCATCAAAA
Organism: Vandiemenella viatica; assembly: GCA_031002005.1. Lineage (NCBI taxonomy): Eukaryota > Metazoa > Arthropoda > Insecta > Orthoptera > Morabidae > Vandiemenella > Vandiemenella viatica. The sequence continues at coordinate 263,777,709 of JARYHS010009186.1, forward strand.
ATCACTGTCTCATCGCACAATGGAAATCATATTTGTCATTGGCTGTATAAAGAATCAATGGACAGCATCATGAGATGAACAGTAAATCAATTTTGACTTGCTAACTGTTATTGTTAGTTCAGTTAATTTTTAAATGTGATGCCAAGAAAGAGTTTTTTCACCATTAGACTAGAATATTCCACTAACAAATCTTCATCATCAATAATATCAAATTCCTTTTTGAGCCATTCCATTTTTTACAGGAAATAGCTATATTTTTTCTCCAGACTGAATTTATATTTGTACGATTATCAGTTTGATTTATACTTACGGTGACAGTCGGCCTTGGTAGGGTCCCCGTAGTGAGCTGGCAGGCAGCTGTCGCAGTTCCAGCCGTGAGTGTTCCCTCGACACTGCAGGCACTGTCCCGTCCGGGGGTCACAAGGTCCCCCACCACAACCACACGGCCGACACGACGAGCCGGGCTCCGAGGGGTTGCCAAAGTAATTGGCAGCACACCTACAATATGGAACAGCATAACCTCAGTCAGTTCAAGGAAATAGATTTTGAAATAATTTTATTCATTACTCTTCATTCGACAGTAGTAAATTAACTATATCAATTAAAAACTGAATCTGATTTAGTATTATAAATTTTCTGCCACAACAGTGTAAGATTGATAGTGAACATATTATTATGATCCTAAAATTAATTTTTTCAATTAATTTTCATGCCTCCATTGCTCAGTTATTTAAAGAATCTTGTATAAAAACTGTTTGTGTTGTCCACATTGATATATTTAATTATTATTATTTTATTTTACAGAGACTATATTAAAATGATCTGGATGAATTTCACATTGATGGAATACAAATTAAAAGGGTAAATAACTTTTGCTGTTTGGTTTCAATCCCAGAAAAAGAGGGAAAATCAAACATGGAAATTAATAAAAGAATCACTAATAAGTATAAAGTAATTGGAATGCTCAATTCAATCCTATGGAGCAGGAATGCTATGAATACAACATAAATAATTATATTCAAGTCCGTATTGAAGAGTATAGGATTATATGGATCAGAAAGCTGAATAATTAATTAAAAAAACAAAAAAACAAAAAAACAACAAAAAAAAACCAACATATTTACAAGTTGAAAGCATTAGAAATGGACTTCTGGTGAAGATAGCAAGAATATCAAGCAAAGACAAAATAAGGAATAGATAAATAATAAGGCTGATGGAAGTGAAAGAAGAAGTTACTGAATGAAAAAGGTTGGAATCATTTGGCTTTGTAAGAAGAACAGAGGATACTCAAATACCAAAACTAGTACAAGATTGGCTCCAAAATGTATGAACAGCAATGAGAAGATTTAAGACTGAAATATTGGGAGAAATATTTTGAGAAGATAAAGCAATTTTATGGGCACATATACAGAATGGATAACAATAGACTAACAAAACAGATCTTCACCTTACTAAGCAAATACAAATCCAAACCCACATGGTCACAAACTGAAAAGGACATGAAAAATGCTGGAGTGAAAACAGATATAATAGACAACAGAACACTCTGTAGAGAAGTAATTCAAAAGGCAGGTTTTCAGGAAAGACAGAAATACATAAAGGGAAGGAAATGGACCCAGGAAGTAAAGGAACAACACTCTCAAAGAATTAAGGAAGTTTGGAAGCAAAGAAAATTAAATACAAACAAACATAGCCAAAGTTGATTTATCGTACCCTCCAAATGTGTTATTCGGAAGAAAATAATTTACAGTTATAGTAATGATCTCCTGTTCTTAATTATTGGCTGTTTTGTTGCAATTGTGCCATGTGTCTTACCAATGTTAAGGCCTTTGATGCCAACTTTTATGCAATTCCATTCTTATTTAGAAACTACAAGTAACTATTTTGGTTTCTGCTACAGTGAAATTTAGAAACCATGGAAAACTGTATTGGACCAAATATCTGTTATCCAGAATCTGAGGTGAAAGACATTACAGATTACATTAACCAACTAAGTGCTTCATTCCTCACCTGTCTTCAACAATCACACTAAAATGGCATATCCTGTGCATTAACACACTAATTGTTTATTCTTACAAGTCCTTGACATTTAGATATTATCACAAATGTTGTACTCATTTCTACATCCTGTCTTAGTAACCTGCTTTCAGTAATAATTATACTTCCATGTCCTTTAGTGAAATCCATGATATGCCGTTAAAGAATTTGTTTTTAAAATGCAGTAACAATACATATATATATATACATATATAAAACAAAGGATATGGAAAGTAACACATCACTCACCAAAGTTGTAAGCAGCAACAAATGAAAAAACTTATGAGACAGACCAAAATATTGTATATGTTTTTGTTTGTATCTTATGTTTTTCACTTGTTGCCGCCTTCAACTTTGGAAAGTGATCAGTTACTTTCACAATCTCTTTGTAATGAGTTACATGGATAATTGTAATGTAATAATTTCTGTCCTGTCCACAACTCTCATGATTAATTTGAATAGTTCTTAAGTAACAATGAAAGGAAAGAAATGCCGTAAAGGATGGATTAAATACACCCAACACTCACCAAAATTGAAGGGAGGAGGGCAGCAGCAATACAAAACAACATACAAACAAAGAAAATACAATATTTCAGGCTAAAACCCTTCTTCAAGTTAACAGATGTAAGTGGCTGGGCTTGTGCAAGACTTGCATTTGACGCAGCCACTTATAGAATGCAATAGACCGTCGGGGGGGGGGGGAGAGCAACGATAATGTAACTGCGAGTATAAATCATAAGAAAGATTAAAATGGTTGAAAAAATAATAGTAAAAAAATATAAATAAATAAAAAATATATATATTTAAATTTTTTTGAAAAATATATGAATCTATTGTGCTGTGAGGATGGAAGACATTAATGGAAATTAAGGCCTGGGGGACGTATAGTCTGCAGGATGTGTTGATAGTTCTAAATAATTTGTTCATGTATGCTGTGGTTGGCAGGGGTAGCCCCTGCCAGTTTGTGTTTGAGTGGGAGGATTATTAACAAGGAAACAGATAATTTTACTAAAGCACTCTGCAAGTTCATTATTGATCTCACTGATACACAGAACTAGGTGAACGCCACGAAATTTTAATTATAATTGTTAATCGGAAACTCTGTGTCCGAATATTACAGCTTCTTTAAGGAGGAATCAGTATTATGTTCACATCCTGCAAAATAATTCATTACGAGAATTTGTGGTCCACCATCTTTGATCTGTTCTGCACAGCACACATATTCACTGTCCAATCATAATTAATATCACTCTCCAATCACTCGTTGCAACCTGATACGTGCTCAATGTTGTACTCCACGTAATTTGAAACACATGCGGACAATATCTGTCTCTGGTCACACTCCGCATCTACAAATATCTGTGCCACCCCACGGTTTGATTTCGACTGCCTCTGTTAAGCGATATTACTGTGCAACCATGGCACTACTTTAAGAAGGCAGAAGGGAAAGCAACTGCCACATTACACCTTGTTATTTATATTGCCTAAAAGCTGTTTCATTTTTCCTTAGTATCGTAACAATATGTATCAAAGATAACTTAGTAAATGACCAACCAAATAACCCGGAAATTGAAAGGTTTATTTATGCAGATGATACAGTCATCACTCTACAGGGCAGATCTTTTAAAGATATAGGGGGAAAAAAACCCAGCGATACTGGAAAATCTTGAAGGTTACTACAAAGAAAACCAACTGATGCCAAACCCAGGTATAACAAAGGTCTGTGCCTTCCACATTCATAATCGGCAAACAAGAAGACAGCTTAATTTAACATGGAGAAGGGAGAGACTACAACATTGCATGAACCCAAGTTATCTGGGAATAATGCTGGACCGAATCCAATCCTTTTTTTTTTTAACTGCTTTACGTCTCTCAACAGCGAGGTCTTTAGAGATGGGAAAGGATGGGGGGCAAGGATGGGGGCAAGGAATGGGAAGGAAGTCGGCCATGGCCTTTTGAAGGAAGCATCCCGGCATTTGCCTGGAGTGATTTGGGAAACCATGGAAAACCCCGAATCCTATCCTTTAAACAGCAATGTCTAAAGCTAAAAGGGAAGGTAAGCGCAAGGAATAACATCATTTGTAAACTCACAGCAACAGCTTGGGGAGTGCTGCTTGAAGTGCTGCACTCAACAGCCTTGGCACTTTGTTTCTTGTCAGGAGAATATGTGGCACCAGTTTGGGAAGCATCTGCGCACACCAGGCAGGTAGACACAGCTCTAAATGAAACAGTCAGAATTGTGACCGGATGCCTCAGGCAACCCAACATAAAAAAGATCTACCCCCTAGCTGGCATAGCTCCAACAGATATCCGACGAGTAAGAAAGATGACAACAAGTGTCCGACACCAGAAACCAGATGCACGACCAAGAAATTCCTGTACCTCACTTAAAATCTAGGAACAGTTTCTTAAAAACAACAGCGCCTTTGGAGAACCAATCCGAGATGAGCTGTATGGAATTGTGGAGGGGCACTCTTGACCATCAGAATAATTGCTTCAAGGAAGAACTGGCAGCAGGCAATAAATCAAAATATACCACATGACGGACACTGAACCGATTGAGATCTTGGTCTCCAAATGTAAATCTAATATGGTGGAATGGGGATATGAGGACGATGACGGATGTGACTGCAGGGAGGTGCGGGATCATGAACACCTGCTCTGATGCGACACTATGGGAACAGTCTGCTCGAATGAAAATCTGACTGAAGCAAATGACAAGGCAAGTAAAGCCACTGAATTTTGGGAGAGGAGAATCTGAGGTAGTTTTCTTTTCTGGATTTGGAAAATAAAGTAAGTAAGTAAATGTAAATTTCGAATAATACTTATTCTGCATGTAATGTAGAGCAGAAAGTGTGTGTCTATAGGAAGTAGGACCACTTACATCTCACAGTGTCTTCCAGTATACCCGTCAGGGCAGGAGGTGCAGACATAGTCTCCCCCCTCGTCTGCCTCGCAGGTGGGGCTGAAGTTGTTGCCGGGCTCCGACAGAGGGCAGGCACACGGCTTGCAGTCGGTGGCCGTGCCCTGGTCGGCGCGTCCGTAGTAACCGGCCGAGCACAGGTCGCAGTGCCGGCCTGTGGTGTTGTGCTGACAGTCCTGGAATTCAAAACTCATCATTACTTAATGGTTTTCTCACTCCAGAATAGAGGGTTGTTACAACTCAAAGTTAATTTTAAGTGATGTAAATATGGCCCTGTTTTCTTTGAAGTAAATGTTGAAACCACGTCATAAACGATAAAAGGAAGCCATATAAAGTACAAAGGACTGTGAACAGCTACAACGGGATTTCGACAAGACATATAATGGGGTTAGTCAACATGGAAGGATGATAAATTATTATTATTAATTTTAACTGTGATGGAACTAAAACTCTGGTAGCAATCCCCATGTCATCTAATTACCCCCTTTATATATAGTTAAATTCATTTCACATTTACTTTTCCAATTTAAAAATTTTAATATTAAATTCCTTAAGTGCTTTTTGTAAATTATTCATCACTTCACTTGGTAATTGGTTTCAATCTCTGACATCCAGACCAAGAAAAGAAAATGTTCCCACTCCCTTGTGCATGAAATCGAACGCCAGCTTGAGGTCATGGTCGCCTTTCCCCTTCCACACCCTATTACTAATTCTTCGACCAATATCCTTCCAAGCCCCATCACCAACATATGCCCTGTACACTTCCAGCACTCTCTTCACCCTCCTTCTTACCTGCAGTGACTCCCAATCCAGTTCCTTTATCATATCAGTTAGTGACTGTATCATGTGATAATTTGCACAGACATATCTAGCTGCTCTTCTTTGCCATGAAGTGTCAGCTGATTATTTACACAGATAGAAAAGAAAAAAATTTGGGCAGGTAGTAGGGAGATGTTTCAAAAATTTATTTATTGGAGAGAGTGATGTGTGGTAGTACTGACTATTACTTGAATATGCGAGTGTAGTGTGGCACCAACATTTTGGGTATCAAATACAGTAGCTGGAGGGGGTGCCAATCAGGGGAGCTCAATATGTTTGTGGAAATTATTGGTAAACGCAATCAGTAACTGATATGATGAAGGATCTGGGTTGGAAGATAAGAAGTGGCTGACAATAGTGCTTGTTCTATTGCAAGTCTCTTTTGAAACTTAAACTGTGAAACAGTTAGAATATTTTTATCTCTGATGCAAGTTTCTTCCAAAGAAAATACCACAATTGTACAAATATTCATTCCACAAAAAATTCCCTAAATTACAAGTTCTTCATGCACAAATTAAAAGTCAGATGTGTTTCCTAGAAAGTAAGTTACAATTTCCTAATAAAATTCTATTTCCTTTGTTCAAAATCCATATCTCTACTGGCCAATGTGCCACTAACTTGTTCATATACTGAAAGAAAACTTAGCTCACTGCTGCCTATGTGTCTTTCACACACCAAACAAGCACAAGTCCACCGTCTCCTCTTCAGAAACCAGTCAGCAACTGGATTTTTCGTCACTGAATTGGTTTTTTACCTTTACCTTTCCGAAGTCTGGCACTGCCATTTTACTTCTCCAAATCATAACATTTCTAACTGATTTCCCAAAATTTGCCAGTCTTCTCTAAACTTTCATCCGATTGTGGTCCTGATTTACGCTACATTTTTCTTATCTTCCACTTTTAGAAATTTCAAATACCTTAACTGTTATATAATTTTAAAGATTCCACCCTTTGATGATGAATAAAATACTATGAAACTTTAATTTTACCCTTAAAAACTCACAAAACAATAAAGTTATAGTATACTTTTTATGACTTCTATGCTTTTCTACTGACTGTTAATCTTAACACATCTTGAACAAGCAACTACAAGCAAGTATCTTACTTCTGAGTCATTTCCTCTCCATGTCTTCCATGGCATAATACTCTTAATTATTTTCTCATAACTTTTCATTGTAAAAATTTCACCATTAATTTTCTTTTTGATTATAATTTATTATTCTAAACTGTTCTTCCCTTTAAATACCTGGATTAGGTAACAAATTTTCTTGATTTTCACTCCCATCTCTCTGTTTATAATTTTACTAATAACATCTCTATCGAATCCTATTTTTTTCCCCAAAAACCAATATCATAAAAATATCTCCGCTTTCTAATAGATTTTTTAAAATAAAAATCCGTCTTCTAACAACTGGTTTTATTTTTAACTTTCCTCTACCAGACGCGTTTCGCCCTTCTGGTGTGGGGCATCGTCAGTGGCTATAAACAATGACGATGCCCCACACCAGAAGGGCGAAACGCGTCTGGTAGAGGAAAGTTAAAAATAAAACCAGTTGTTAGAAGACGGATTTTTATTTTAAAAAATATTTATGCAACAACTGCGGAACATGGCCTACAACCAAGTTAATGTTCTAATAGATTGTTTTAGTAATACCCCATTTTCTTTAACATCTTAAATAAAAAGCTATTAATAATTTTCTGAATCCTCCTCAAATTTTGAAATCTTTATGCATTAATTTTGGTTATTTACCATCCTTAAATTATTGAATTTGTTGATATTTTCTCCTTTGTAATGACTTCCATACATTTATTATTCTTTATGTAGCTGAATTTCACTTTATGAATTCTTATGCAACCATTTCTTTGTCTCGGTGTCAGCTGTTTCAATTTTAGTAATTGAAATAACTTCTTTCCACAGATTTACCCAGATACAAAAGCAATATTGCAACATTCCTTTACTTCCCTACATTGTAAAAAAAAATATTGCTAGGAATGTGAGGTATAGGCTTCATTGGCTTTAGCTGAGAATACGATACCACCATTTTTTTCTCACAAATGCGATCTGTTTTTTACTGTGCTTCAGGCTGTAAGTAACAAAATAGGATGGTATTATTATCTTTGTTGTAGAATATTTAACTACAGCACACTTAAGTCTACTATGGAAGGTCCCCTGAAATAGAGATTATTAAACAGATAATGTAGATCAAGCAATTCCATGGATCACAGTTTAATTAATCTGCTGGAAATATCATTGTAACCAGTTTGCTGTTAGAAGTCTTGATAACTTTTCAACTTTCTTCTGGAGTAACCAGATTTACATACATAGCTTCAAATTTTTCTTGGAAAATCTGAATTCACTGAGCTATTGGTAGTGATCTTTTTGGCAACAGATAAAAATGTTAATTGAATATATCAGCAATTTAAAACCTTATTCCTACTGAACTTTGCTTGATATATATGTTTTACAGGCCTGATTATTTTCTCCTGTCTCATTTTTTTTTACAATATGCCATATTGTCCATTGATGTGTTTACATTTTCTTTTTATTAATTTATATACTTGCTATGAATCTCTCCCTTCTCCCCACACGGCTGCAAACTATAGAGTATACTTAATCCAACATCTCAAGCCTCTTCCACTTACTGTACCGATGCAATAACCATTCATTTATTTATTTCTTCATTTATGTATCACTATTTTGGAATGAAATGGCATCTTAACTACTCAATGAAAAAGGGGCATGTTATATATAAACATTGTTACAGCAGATGTGTTTGGTGCATTTCTAAATGCATCGTCCTGCAATTAAGTTAATCAGATGCTCACCAAACAGTCTCCAGTGATGGGGTCGCAGGTGGCGGCATGTCCGTTGCAGTTACATTTACGGCACTCGTACCCAAACTCATCGTACGGAAGAGGAGACCCGATCTTGGCGTAGCCGTACTGACACGACTCGCAGGACAGACCTGTGTAGCCAGGAGGGCACAGACACCTCTCTGTCTGCTGCGTCACTGCCCCATCAGCACTCGATATGCCAACTTTTAATGATGCAGTATTCAGTCTGTAAAGGTACGTAAGAAGTGAAACTTATTTGCAAAGAGTAAAGTTATTAGATTTGATGTTCATCCAAGTTTAAAAGAATACACATCATTCAAAATATATTCCAAACAAACTGAAATTAATTATAAAAGAAAATTTGTCAACTGTATTCTATCATTTCATTTTTAACACTTAATCAAATGTAAAATATTAGTGCATAGAGCACACATCATCTTAATTCAATTGCAATGAACCACATGCTCTGGTGCCAATTAACCTTTCTTCTTGTTAATTACTATTTTTTATTTTATATATTAAGTTTTTTTCATGACAGTTTATATTTCTAAAGGTTCCTTAGTTCCTTCATTTTTGCAATGTAACTACAGCCTGTGATGTTTGTTATAAACTCCATGCAGAAAAAGGGGGGGGGGGAACAGAGGAAAGTAAAAAAGGAATGGTGTTATAATGTATCAAAGACTAATGTTGTAAATGGAAAAGATAAACAAGTATTGAGTTGTAGAGTCCTGATTTTACATTACTTGGGTGCAGCATTCTTATTTTGCAAGTATTGGTGGCTGTTATCTTCTAATGCTGGGGTATATGCAGGATTAATGATAGGTAATACAAATACCTGAATGACTGATTGAATGAAAATGAATAGCTAGAATTGGACAACAATTAATAATTTATAATTCTTTGAGTGAAATTACTCCACTCCTCTACTTTTATCCTTTGCAAATTTTAATTTTAAATTATTTTTGTGTGTGTGCTGAATTCCACTCCTTGACTCCCTTACCTATGAACAAAATTCTTCCCACCCCCTTGTGCCTGAAATCGAGTGCCAGCTTGTGGTTTAGATTATCCCTTCACTTCCATGTACTACTGCTAATTCTTCCAATAATATATTTCCAAGCCTCATCGCTAATATATGGTACACCTTATACACTCCCAGTAGTCTCTTCATTCTCCTTCTGTCTTCCAGTGTCTTCCAATCAAGCCCCTTTATCATACCAGTTACTGATTATGCTTTACGGCAATTTGCACAAAATCACCTCTCTGCCCTCCATTGGACCACTCCAATTCTTGTATTTGATACCCAGATTGTGGGTCTTACACTATGCCACCATATTCAGTCAATAATATAACCAAAAGTTTGTAACTCAGTTCCCTGCCTTCTCTGAAATTAATAAATACACAGAAAGATGCAACTAAGGAAAATGGAAGCGGCTTGTAGGCGATATAAATAAGAAAAGAAAGGGAAATTAACCCACCACATACCAAAGTGGACGGCTGCGATGAGAGGGAACACTTATGCTTACAAACAACTACACAATATTTCGACATCTGCCTTGTTCACTACTAGAAAAAATGGGGCATTAGGCTCTGTACGTGTGTACACAACGAACGTTACCTAATGACTAACGGAGTAGTGGGGGAGGGGGGGCAAGGAATAGACTATCGATATCTTGGCATGCAATGTCTGTGATAATATATTGCAGGCGATGGTAAAATGAACATATGTAGTAAGGGTACGGTATAAATGCGAAAAAAAAAAAAAAATAGTGATGGGTTAAGTGGATTTTAACAGTGGTTAAGTCCAGGTGGGTGTCTTGTATCCAGGATATTCTGGTACGCTAGTTCCCATCTCCGGAGTTCTGCTGCAGTGGAGCTGTCAGGGTAAACTCTGGCTGCTCTCACAGTAAAACAGTGGTTGAGGTTGTTGGAATCATGGCTGTTGGCATGTTCCAGTATTGGAAGGTACAGGTTGCGGTTGTGGACTGTTTTGTCAGCATAAGTGTTCCGTCTCATTGCAGCCCTCCACTTTGATATGTGATGGGTTAATTTCCCTTTCTTTTCTTATTTATAAATTCACAGAAAATAATTTGTATTTTGTTATTTTGCTCATGTCTGTTTTAGTATTCTTTATCATCCTATTATAAAAATTTACAAATTAGATGTATTCTTTTGGAGTTCAACTTATACTCTAGTAATATCAGTATTGAGATTAATTGAAATAAAAATAAAGACTGTTAATATTAACCCATAAAGTGTTTACATTCAATGATGTGTTTATGAGATTACTGTACCTTCCTTTCTGCTGGTCAGTGTTGTACTTCGCTCGAAGCAGCAAGTGCTTGATGTCTGAGAGGACACTCATGAACTGGTAGCGAGTCGCAGCCTCGCCCTGGTAGTCGGCCCTTGGTGTGTGCATTGCTATATCCTCAACGGTGTCTGGTATCAGGTACCAGCCTTTCTCTGTGAGGGGTGTGCTGATAACGGCACTTGACTCAGGAAATTCGCTCGCGCCGTAAGCAAGCCTCAAGCCATTATTTCCCTGTAAGAATAAAAGAACTCTGGAGCTGCTAAAATGTTGACAGATAAAGACAAAACAAGCCACAGTTCAGATAAAAAACATTGTCGACTACATGTTACTCTCTCATGCTGAGGACTTTGTACTCATATCCTGTGTTAAATTGAAGTCATTAAAAAAATTATTTTTTAAGGGGCATCCATTAATTATGTGAGGTGTGTTTCTGGAATTCCAGACCCTTCCTCCCCCCCCCCAAGTTCACATGAGATTTTGACAGTGAATCCCCCACCCCCCAATAATCAACCTCGTAGGTTTTTGAGACTTTTTTTGTTTAGCTCTCAAGCTTCCAAGGGCCATTATACCCCCCCCCCCCTCCCCCAGGTTGGTTTCCGCGTCATTTCTAGACCATATCTCCCATCCCCCCCCTCACCTGCCTAAAGTTGCATCATTTGCAGATTTTTTGTTTTGTGAGATTTCACCACAGACCCTCCCACCCTATTTCACTTCACATAATGGATGCACCCTAAAAAATTATTTTTATTTTCGCACTCTTCACTAGTGTTATTTTGAAAAATTGTGCTTACTTGTCTTTTCACTGTTTGAATTTCGTTTCTCTTGCTGCTAATGCCAATGTTCCAACTCCAGTTTTCTGAGTCCTTTGCCAGGGCTGCTTCTTGTTATATATTCGTCTCATTTATGGGTACTCTTGATGAACTGTTTATGTTAACGAGACGAGTTGTTGTTTCTCCACTATAGAGTATTCACTGTTCCAGAAAATGGTTTGCAAATTGTGGACCAATCTTGCAGTTCTAGTACACACTTCCACATTGGCTCAAATCATAGCCGCTTTCTTTGTTGAAGTTGTTACAATTTTTTTAAATTCCTATAAATTACCTAATTTTACATTCTAAAAAGTGTTTTGGTTTTGCAATGATTGTAGTTTTCTCCCACTAAATTCTATGTCTTCCTTCTACATGATGTTCTGCCACTGCCGATTTTGTGGTTTGTTCTAGTCTCGTGTGACTATAATGTTCTTTCACTACACTGCAACTGTGATTTGAGCTGAATGTGGAAGTATATACTAGCAAACAAACACATTGTAACAAATGCCAGAGTGCTCTATAATGTGCAAACCTCTCTGAACAGCAAATAATTTTTGTCTGGTGAACATAAAAAGTTCCCATAAACAAAACGGATACATAATGAGAAGCAGCCATAACGAAGGCCCTATGTTGAAGCCAAAACGTTGGCATTAGCATTAATATCAAGTGATTTTTAAATTGATATCTTTAATTGTTTTGCTTATATGTTTTTCAGATGGTTCATATATAAACCAAACAAACAAAAAATATATTATTGAGTCTTAGAAAAATTTTGAAAATTTTTGTAGAAGTGTTTTTATGTGATATTTATTAACCACTTCATTAAATTCTCTATCAAATATATATATACACGATTTTAGCTGAAGAAAATGTATATAACATTTTTTTTTTTTAAATTATCCACTTAGTTTCCTTTTCTTCTTAAGAAAACCATAAATATTATCAGCATAGTTGTCTTGTAATTTTTATAATGATATGTTTTTCTTTAATTGTGAAAGAATTTGTGGTTTATTACGTTCAGAAATAGAAAGGGAAACAGATTGTTTTTATGGCTTATGGCAAAAACTAGAACAAATCATCAGAAAAAAATCAAGAAATGTTCAGAGTTCATCTTTAATTTCATAAGCATTACCTAAGCAAATATTTTTCTGCAACCTCCCATTAAAGCAGCTATAATTATTTTCATACTTACAATATTTATATTGTAATTGTGTTTAGGGAGTTTAGAAATAAAATATTATGCTATTACAAATTACTAAGGAGGAAATCTTACAATAATGTGCTGAAGCAACTTTTAGCAGCTATCAATCAAAAGAGAAGTGTTAAATTGTCAAAAAGGTCCTGTTTTGTCAGAACAAATTCACCAGTCACTAGTCTCTTACTCCCATGGCTTCTATTCATGATTATGAGTTAGTAACAGAACCCTCTATTCATCAAACTTACACCCAATTTGAAACCTTCAAAAATTTGTCTATTACCTATTCTAATTTTAATTCTTAGAGTCATTTTTTCAGCCAAATGACATAAAAGCATAGGAAAATCACTGAAGTAAATGTTTATATATCAAAGGGAACCGTGTAAAAAAATACCCACAGTTTTTCTTTTAACTCATTTATTACAGTGTCAGGCCACAAATTTATATGATGACTCTTACAAGCAATGATTCTTTTCTGTTCCCATATTTGTGTAAACCAACAGTTATCACACTTAAAGCTAAAATGCTGTTGCTGAAAGCAAACTGCACAACTGTACAAATAAATGTAAAGTAGTTATGCCTTACATTAAACCTTCATTATCTCCATATTTAATTTCCACTCGATTCATTTGTCATTTTAATAATTAACTCTTGTAAAGTTCATCTTTTTGTACAAATTACTGATGTTTCATTTCTTCTAAATTTAATTTAATTTAATTGCAATGGAGCACAGGCTCCGGTGGCGATTTTCCTGCACCCTCATCTTCCCCCTATCCTGCAGCCACCTACATTTGCCCTCTACAAATTTTATCTTTAAATTCTTTCAACTTTTCAGTAAATTATTCATCATTTCTCTTGGTAACTCATTCCAATACCTGATACCCTTACCTAAAAATGAGAACCTTCCCACACCCTTGTCCCCGAAATCGAGTGCCAGCTGGTGGTCATGGTCATCTTTTCCCTTCCATGAACTACTTTTCATACCTACTCCAATATCCTTCCATGCCTCATCACCAGTATACGCCCTGTACACTCCCATGACCCTCCTCATCATCCTCTTGTCTTGCAATGAATCCCATTTCAGCTCCTTTATCATATCTATCACTGATTACATTCTGCGATAATTTCCAGAAACAAATCTAGCAGCCCTTCTTTGCACCTTCTCCAACTCCTGTATTTGATACTCAAAATGTGGGTCCCATACTACACTACCATATTCGAGCAATGGTCTGACCAAAGTTTTGTTACCCAATTCCATTACTTCTCTCATACATCCCCTTATCACTCTCTCCAACAAATGCCAAATTTTGAAACCTTTTCCTACCACCTGCCCAATGTGTCCTGCCCAGTTAAACTTGTTATCAAATGTAATGCCAAGATATTTACTTGCGATAGAAAATACTTATTTAAGTTCATTTCAAAACTAATTCTGAAAAGCATTGATAAAATGATAGAAAAGAATGCTATAAGCAGTAAAAACATTTTTCTCAGACCTTGGGAAAAAAGTGCATGGATTAGAGGTTCAAATAATGGGGAAAATGTATTTGGTATGTAAAATCAGTCATATATCTTACCACCAGTACAACGTGAGGGCCTGGCACAGGCTGTCCACTTGTATCTCCTCTAAGAACAACCCAGCTGACATTGAAGGTCAAATTTGTGCCGTAGCTTGTCAACTTGTTGCCACAAAAATTCTTGGGAGCAAGCCAGTAGTACATGTCGACACCTGGTAGTTCGTAGTTCCCGACGTACAGGTGAGACGTCCGCTTCTCCACAGATGGGAGCACCGTCCTGCTGACGGCAAGGTCGCTGACCAGCCACCCAGACACTGTTGATACCTGTCAGCAAAGAACATGCGCTTTGTGTAAAAACATAAAGAACAAAATAAGTAAGTTGTTGTTCCTGTAATTATGATTTATCAAATGATAATTAAATACTTCTTATGTTATTCAGTAAATAATTTTCATTTCAGTAAAGAGTTCAGTTGGATCAACCAAACAATTTTGACCACCTGCTTATTAGTGTGTTGGTCCATCTTTGGAGTGCAATACACGAGCGATTCGGCGTGGCATGGATTCGAGAAGTCCTTGTTAAGTTTCAGGAGTTGTCCGGCAATTTCCCCATACATTCATTTCCCCTCTTTCTTCTACCCACCTACTTTTGCCCTTTGTGAGTCTTAATTTTAAATTCTTTCAGTGTATTTGGTCATTAATTCCGATTCCTGACCCCCTTAGCTATCAAAGAAAATTATTCCCACACCCTTATGCCTGAATTTGAATTTTATTTTTTTCTCAAGATCATCTTTTCTCTTCCATGGACATCTGTTAATTCTTTTATATATATATCTTTCCAAAACTCATCACCAATATATACCTTATACATTCCCACCACTCTCTTCACCCTGCTCCTGTATTCCAGTGAATTCCATTCCAGCTGCTTTGTAATATAGGATACTCATTCTGTTCTGTTGGAATTTCCAGAGATAAATCTTGCAGCCCTACATTGCACCCTCTCCAACTCCTGTATTTGATACCTAAAATGTGGGCCCCATACTACTCCACCATATTCAAGCAATGGTCTGAACAAAGTTTTGTAACCCAATTCCTTCACTTCTCTAGTACATCCCCTCATCACTCTCTCCAACAAGAGAAGGATTTTGGTTCATATTTTTGTGTTCTTCATGTCCCTCCTGCAGTTGTCTGTGGTGAATGATGGGTCTGCATTCCCTATCATTCCTTGCTACCATGGCTTAACAACTTTTTTAATTATCAAACTTTTATACACATCTGCAGTCTGATAGAAAAGACAGCAACAAGAATAAAATTTCTGTTTCCACTCTTTTTATTTTGGTATCTTCTGAAGATAATAAAGGTTCTATTCCTAAAAATATTACATTACTCATTTAATTGCTTCTATCACTCCCAAATCATGCATGCTATGTAATTATTACTTTCTATATAAATTACAAGGAAAGGGAAATGACTCATCACTCACCAAAGTTGAAGGCAATGATGGGAGAAGAACATATGTCACAAAACCAAAAATTCTCAATATTTCGGTCTTAAACCTTATTCATGCTTTAATCATGTAAGAAACTTCGATGTGTGCACACCTCCCGAGCCACATGACTCATTCTCTTTAGCATGAATATGGTTTAAGACCAAAATATTGTGCAATTTTTGTGTTCGTGATATGTGTTCTTCTCCTGTTGCTGTCTTCAACTTTGGTGAGTGATGAGTCATTTCCCTTTCCTTCTAATTTAAATTGCCTAAAGCCGTTTCCTTTTTTCTTTGTTTAATCTTTCCATATAACAGTTTTCTTGCTTAAAGCTCAACTTACCTCATAGTAATATAGTGTTGCCTCCCACATCTTGGTATGTAATTTAGTAACCTTTCTATACGTCAGTTTTCTTTCTTGAAGCGCGTGTATAACTTACCTCGTCGTAATACAGAGTAGCCTTTTCGCATATGGTGCTGACGCCAGAACAGTAACACTCGGTGCAGCCGTGGGGATTGTTCTCGTCAAGACCGAAGAAGCCCGCCTTGCAGTGGTCGCACTGCTGGCCCTCCACGTTCGCCTTGCACACACAGTTCGTCTCACAGGAGGCGGCGTCCGAGCCCCGCGGGTCGCAGCGGCAGGGGACGCAGTCGGGGTAGCCTCTGTGCCACGTGGAGCAGCGGTCACACCGCTCCCCCGTGTAGCCTGGCTTACACTCACACTGCCCTGCCACCTAACAACAAATTGCAATTACAATAGTTTGTAATCTAGGAGCACATAAATGATAAGCACATATAGTTTAAGATCAATGAAGATCAGCAGTAATTCGAACTCTTCTTTTATAATGTTGACAAAGATCAAAAATAAAAATCAAATATTAACATAATAATTGTTTCTTAAAGGCTGAATTCTCTAGAACATTGTTTTTCAAACTGTGGGTCGTGACCTCCGAGGGGTCGCGATCGCAAGACAGGTAAACGAAAGAAGCAAGGGCTGCACAGTACATCTTACACTCTAATAAAAATACAACATTTTCAGTGAGAACACTGCGCCTAGTTATTTTTTAATAATTTTCTGTAGGTATAGTATCAATAGAAAATTAAATACATCATTTTTTAAAATAACTGACATAGTTTTATTATGGACATGGGAGTTGCCAGAAATTTTTTACTCGCAAAAAAGACGTCGCATATTCAAGAAGGTTAAAATACAGTTTGCAATGTTGTGTGCATGTAGTTAGTTTTATTGACTGGTATATACTACTTTAAAATAACTTGAAATATGTATTTTAAAATTGATGTTTTACCTTTAGATGTGTTTATAATTATGAAATATCTTCAAATTTCATTCTCTGATTTGAGACAAGGTGTTGTGCAACATTCGATATAAATAATCATGTGAAACAACCATGGAAACTTTGTACTGGCTGTGTAGTCATATAACCAAGCGCCAATAATAAAAAGAAGAAAGAAAAAAATATTTGTTGAGTAACTGCAAAGTTATGAAATTTGCTTCAAATGATAATGTTTTTGGATTTGGAAAATGAGAAGCCTTTCTCTTGTAGAACAGTGAAATAATGTAGCAGCCTATTGACATGACAATGACCACAAGTTTGTACTTGATAACAGAGCGAGAAAATTTTATTATGTGGGTAGGGGTGTCAGGGACTGGAGCAAATTACCAAGTGGAGTGATGAATAATATACAAAAAACTGCTGAAGGAATTTAAAATTTCTAAATTGCAAAAGTAGATGGGAGAGGAATTTAAGATTCAAATTATAGAACATAATTAAAAAATAAAATTTACTTACTTACTTCCTCTTCATGGATAGGCCAAAAGCCTGTTCCGACCTCATTCTTCCGACCATCTCTTCCTAGGTCTTCCAATGTCCCTTCTGCCTGTGGGATGGTACTCCAGGGCAAGCTTAGGAAATCTGTCCTTTCTCATCCGTAGGACGTGGTTCTTCCAGTCATCCCTTTTTTGGGTAATTCTATCATTTAGCGGGGAGATATTCAGTTGTTCCTTTATTTCCTCATTCCTCCTCCTATCATTTAGGGAATACCCTTTTACTGACCTTAAAAATTTCATTTCAGATGATTGAATTTTGCTTTTGTATTGCGTTTTATTTACCCATGTTTCGCTGCCATATAGCAGAGTCGATACGGCCATTGTTTTATAAAACTTGAGTTGAGTCTCCTCTCGTGCTTTACCTTTCAGTGTTCGTCGAATTGTTCCACACATATACTGAAATCAGTGAAGTATCTTCTTCACCTCGTTATCCTCATTAAAAGATAATTCACATCCGAGATAAGTAAAGCTGGAGACTTGTTCTATTGGCTGATTGTCTACCACTATTTTAACTCTGATAGGGTATTTCCCCTGCCATGCCATAACTTTCGTTTTTGCACGAGACAACTGCAGATTGTAATCTTTGCTGATAATGTTTAGTATATGAATTGCTTTTTGAAGTCCATCTTCATTTTCCTGGAGGATAAATTGGTCGTCTGCAAACAACATAGTATTTATGTAAGTGTTGTTGCTTATTTTTATACCCGGATGGACATTTTCTTTCCATTTCCTAACTAAGTCATCTATATATATATTGAAGAGTGTTGGAGATAGGCTATAACCTTGCCGCACTCCTTGGTTAATTGCTATTTCTTCTGTAAGTTTATTTCCTAGGTCTAAGACGATTTGTGTCCTTCTATACATACCTTGAATAACTTGTATTAAATGCTGTGGATATCTATTTCTTTGCATTATTTCCCATAGTTTTTGTCTATTTACTTTATCAAACGCTTTTTCATAGTCTATAAAAGCAATGAAAGTCTTTAAATTAAATTCTCTTCTCTTCCAGTAGTTGTCTAAGGCAGAATATATTATCTATGCAGGACCTTCCTTTCCTAAACCCACATTGTTCTTCTGATAGGAGAGCATCTGCTATTACTTTTAGCCTGTTATTTATTATTTTTGCATATATTTTGTATCCCGTATTCAATAAACTAATTCCTCGATAGTTATCACATGAATTCCTATCTCCCTTCTTAAAAAGTGAAATAACTTTGGCCTTCCTCCATTCTTCTGGGATGGTTCTCTTTTTCCAACACATATTAATTAAGTGTAAATATCTAAATTTCAAAATCATTCCCGCATACATAATCAATTCTAAGTTAATTGTATCTAGTCCAGGAGCTTTTCTATTTTTAAATGATTTTAGTGCTGCATCAACCTCCTCTATGTCTATAGGATCAATTTCTTTAGTATCCACATGGTCAATTCCTATTTTCTCTTCTTCTTCTTTATAATTACTATTGTACCATAATGTTCTGTAGTGTTTTACCCATGCCTCTTCTTCAATTACATTTATATTAGCACTTTCCTTTTCATCCTTGTTGAGATGTTTCATAAGTTTATAAGCCATCTCTTGTCTACCATGGACATCATCTTCCATTGAACTGATTAATCTATCCCATCCCTCTTGTTTCAACTTCTTTGTTATTGTCTTAACATTATTTCTTCTTCTTTTATATTAATTTTCATTTTCTAGGGTTCGATCCTGTATCATTTTTAGATAAGCCTTTTGCTTTTGTTTGACGGCTTCTGCAATTTCTTCATTCCACATTTTAAGTCCAGTTTTTCTTCTAAATTTCTTTTTCTTGCCAATAGCTTCATATGCTGCTTTCAGTATTGATGAAGCTATAGTTTCCCATTCTTTATTGATGTCATTATTTGTTGGGTTTTCCAGTAAGCACTGTTGTAATCGGCTTTGATATAGATGTTTTATTCCTTCATCTTTTAGAACGTAGGTCTTAAAAACTTCTTGATCTTGTTGTAAGTTTTTATTCATTCTTTTCCTCCATTTAGCAAGTATTCTTATTTTTGATATAACGAGATAGTGATCTGTATACATATCACTACCTCTATGTACACTGGTGTCTACTACATCTGGACCTAATTTTTTATTAACCATTACATAGTCAATGATAGACCTTTGTCCTCTTGCCGTCCATGTAAATTTATGGATATCTTTTTTTGTAAAGAATGTATTTGTAATCTTTAACTGGTTGAAGGATGCAAATTCTCTCAGTAGTTTCCCATTTTCATTTAATGTGTATTCACCTCTGTTCCCCATTACCTCTGGAATTGGACTATTTCCTACGCGGGCATTAAAATCGCCAGCCAGTATTAGGAAATCACTTTTAGTAATTCTGTCTATCACCACTTGAAGCTGTTTATAAAATTGTTCAGATTCTTCTCGTTTGTTTTCTTCTGGGGCATATATGGCGATCAAGGTTAGGTTGGCTCTCTCTACTTTCAATCTTAGAGTCAGAATCCTTTCACTTATCATAGTGTAACTGACAATTTTATTTGCACTATGATAAGTGAAAGGATTCTGACTCTAAGATAAAATAAAAAGGGTAATTACATGACAGGGAAATGCCACCAAAGTGTGTGCTCAATTGCAATTAAAATTTAATTAATTGATGAAAAGGAAATAATGTCTTCTGAAGACCTGATTATATTCTTGTTAATTCTTTGCCAACTGAAACTTCACTGGAAGGGATATAGTCTTTTTGAGCATCATTAATATACGTAAAATCTATTTAACCACATTTATAAAAATGAAGGATAGGTAAAATAAACTGATCATTTACCACAGATCAAATAAACACATTTATACTTTATTGAAGTAATCATTAACAAGGAAATGCTTTAAGATCATCAACGTTCAAACGACAATAGTGAAATTGTATCTGTTACCTACAAAAGGTATTCAGTGATACGAGGAAACAGCAATACACAATACTTGTTACAACTCTTAATCATATGAGATAGTGGTGTTATATGTTGCGGACAGCTATTGTGTGGACACAAAAAGCATGTTAAAGGTGTATCTGAAAAATATAACACTTGTGTTTAGTGTGTAATCATAGTCCTGCTACATCTATTTTTTTTTAATTTAATTTAATTTAATTGCAAGGGAGCACATGCTCTGGTGGCAATTTCCCTACACACCCATCTAATTTAGATAGCTTACTGATTTGCTTTTCTTGCGCTTAACTGAATTTACAGTAAATGATGACATTAATGAAAAAAAAAAAAATAGAGCTCATTTATATTCAGAACCGTGTCAATGACAATAATTGTTGCATATGTCAGCATCAGTGGTGTCAATCTACTATTCAAACGATTTTGTCAATTAGGAGCATCAGCTGTGTAGATCAACTAATCAAAGATTTTCCCTAAAATATATATATATATATATTTGGTAATCTTCAGAATGAAGCCACCGCTGATCACTTTTTTTTATTATTATTTTTATTTTTTTATGATAGTGAAATAAAATAAAAGGACAGAGAAAGAAACTAATGACTTCAACAGACAGAAAAATGTAGTAGGTTCACCAAATATGGTTATACCATAAGTGATAAAATATGTGTTGAACCTTCTGCTGTTGGTTTGAATTATCTAACCTTTCCATCTGAGTCCTCCTTGATGCATTTGCCTGTAGATCCAGGTGAAGTACAGTTACAAGGGACGCACGGGTTCGGATCTTCTCGAGCAACTCCAGACGGTCGATACCAACCGTCTGTACACTGTTCACAGTTCACTCCTGTTGTGTGGGCCTGCGAAAACAAAAAATTTGTGATTCACTGCAAGAAGGGTTCTTGGATCAGTAGCATACCACATTGGGGGTACCCATAATAATATTTATATATATTAAGGATACATAGAAATAAATTATCATTTTGTTTTAGGATATATATATATATATAACAATCGATGCAGTATTTGCACTCCCCCCCCCTCCAACACCACTATCTGTGCCATTCACCAGATGACCATCGTCATATATACGTCTGGCTCCGCTTGGTGTCTCACTTTTACAATAATAAGGCTAAACGCCGAAATATTGCATGTTTCTTGTGTTTGTTCTTTATTGTGTTAATTGTTCCCAGCTGCCTTCATCTGTTGTAAGTGTTGGGTCAATTTACCTATTCTTCATTAGTTTTATATATATAATATATAGGGGAATAACCACTGCTTGCCAAAGATTAAGATTGCTGCAGAGTCGAAACACAAAAAAAACAACATTTTTGCCTGTCCAAGTATTTAATGCATCCACTTTAGAGCACCTATGTTGTTTCCTGTTTATATAAATACAAACTCAGTTCACAACCCGAAGGTTGTTTTTATCCTCCCAATTGAAACACACTAAGCCATTTTGTTGAAGGTTAGATGGCCAGTTTCATTCCTCTGGGACCTATAACTTAAAGTGGAATCCGAATCACACATTATATACATATATATATTGAACAGGGAAACAAACCACCACCATTGCTTACCTTAGACAACAGTTGGATGGTGTTTACACATATGGAACACTATGATCATGTCATCTATGGTAAGAGGTGATTTTTTTCTCATTTACAAATTTTTTGTTTGTTTGCTATTTCTCGTTCGTTTTTCTGCATCTGCAAAATTCTACGCAGTGTTGCTTCTGATATGCGAAATGGCAATGATCACTGTAATCTCAACTGGCAGCTTGTTCAAAGATCTAGGAAATTAATGTTTACGAAATTATTTTTGAGGGGTTGTGGTGAAAATTAACACTGCTCAACACAATATTTGCAAGTCGATGTACATAAATCTTAGAGGGTTAGAAAGTGAATACCACTAGCTACCCAGTGGTATCCATGAAAGCCCTAGGAATGAGTTAAGCAGTTGTAATCAGACAGGGAAAACAGTATCTCTGAATATAGATACGAGAGTCTGGGTAGTTTACGGTCGCGGAATTCAAGATGGCAGAGGAAGCATTATATGGACGAGTTAAGTGAGCAGTAGAATGGTAGTGAACTGTGATTAAGTGCCTAGAAGTACACATCAGGACAAAAATAAAATGTGTGCATGAGGAAAAGTATCTGACGGTATTGTCAAGCAAGTTAGTGTATAAAGAAGCTTCCTAATTATGAACCTGCATCTTCGGTGGTGAAATTCGATTTCAACTGAATTAAGTGGTACTCCTTGGCAACTGTATATGTGATCGATTGTGTCAATTGAAATGTAACTGTGTGAAAAACTTCATTGTTTTCAATGGTAGCGTATAGTTATCGCATGTGTTTCATCAAGTAATGGAAGCTGCCTGCAAGTGACCTGAACAAGTTAATTTAATTACACGGAGGCGACCCGATAGTGAACGAACCAGACTGAGATTTGAGGTGAGTGTTACGTTCCTGTGCAGATGAGCAGAAACTTGCTGCAGCTTTGCTGTGGAAACTGCACAGACTTGTAAATGCAGGGATTATTAACCAAATGAGTATTGGTGGCTTTAAGGAACAGATGATTGCTGAGGAAAGTCTTGCATGGACATCTTTATGTGTTCTGTGCTTCCAACAAGTGAAAGAACTTGTTGCAATTGAACTTGTAACTGGTCAATTTCCACCAATAATTACAGCAAGGATGTTACAAAGCGTTAGGAAGGAATTCACCTCGTTCAAACAATGGTACAACCAGGGCCGGCGCTACGATTCTCGGGCCCCGGGTAAGCGATCTTAGGCCCGCTTCTCCCCCCCCCCTTACCCGAAAATATTTTTTCTTTACACTTAGTTTTTTTGGATAACTCAGAAAATTTTTATACAAAAATGTTTAAAATTATTGGTGCAGAATTTAAAATTTGTATTTGATTTCTATTTATTTAGGCACCTAGGCCGGGGGCCCCCCTTTGGTGGTCCGGGCCCCGGGTACTTTTGCCCCGCTTAACCCCCCCTAACGCCGGCCCTGGGTACAACAAAGTCATAAGTACATCTGCCACACTGAGTTAAAATCAGTGTAACTAATCTTAATATAGACCAACTTGTGCTGAATAGTCCTATATCAGAGAGCCGTGCAGAAAGAACATGCACCAATTGGAAACCTTTTTCAATAAGGTGCAATGTAGAAGATACCTATTCACATACAATGCATTGAGAACCACTGGATGTGTGTGATCGGGTCATACATTTCATCTTCCCTATTGCTCGCAAAGAGCTGTTTATAACCTCCGTGACTACTTTGAAGACTTAGGTGTTTGTACTGTCCCTTGCTGGTGCTGTACATTAGTTTGTTCCTTTCGTGTGGAGTGCTCTAATCAAATTTCTATCATGGTAATTTTTGGTTTGTACCTGCATGGAGCTGATATACCATCGCCCCATCTGCAGCTGGCATTGAGAAGTACAATAGAACTCCAATTATCCAAACTCTGACTATCCGAATCGCTGAATATCCGAATCGCTTAAAGCAATCAGATTAAGACCTGCATGGAAAACAAGTTGAAAGGCATATCAACTGAAGAAGAGAAGAAAAAGGAAAAAGAAGCTCAAGAAAAGGAAAAGGAAGAGAGAGGAGAAGATGGGGTTGACGTGTCACTTGAGGAACTCTTTTGAAAATTCGTGGATGGTCAGAAGTTACTGCTGAAGATCTAGGAGAGCTGGTGGTGTGTGATTCGTCAGACCCTGGCTATGAAATTGTAAATGATGATTAACTTATTGAAAGTGTTGAGGAAGAAGATGACCTTAATGTTGAAGTTGAAGCAGACATGGGACCATCAGCTACTCAAGCATTTGCCGGCCTTGAAACTGCGTTAAATTGGATGGAGCGTCAGCCCGAGTGTGACCACATACAACTTCTCACTGTCAAGTGGATGCACGACTTGGCTGCCCAAAAATGGATGAATACAGTCCATCAGCTTACTCTGACCAAGATGTTCAGCAAGCAATGCCTTTTATTTACAGTACGGTATTGCACATACTGTACTAATGTACAGCACTTGTAAGTGCACTTAACACGTAAAGATGTTGCAATTTAATTATTAAAAGCTCTTTTTTTTAAAATAGTTTTTTCTCTCATTTCAACAGTAATTAATTGAAATAGACACTTTTTCGGAAAAAATCCAATCATCCGAATTTCTGACTATCTGAATGGGGTCCAGTCCCAATTGATTCGGGTAATTGGAGTTCTACTGTATATTCTTCTGGCCTCCAAATTGTATAGATCAGTACTGTCACCTTATGTTCAGAAGAAACAATGTGCTTGTTCTGGATTGGGGGGCGTCCATAAATTACGTGAGGTGAAATAGGGGGGGGGGGTGGTAGCAAATCTCACCAATGGGAAAGGGGGGAATCAACGGAAATCTCACGTGAGGTTTTGTAAATTTTTTTAAAAAAGTTCTACAGTTGATGCGAAAGTCAATTTTAGGGGGGTGTATTTCGTCGAAAACTGGGGGTGTAACTGGCTTTAAAAGGATGAGACCTAAAACAAAAAAATTATCAAAAAGTTGCGAGGGCAATTTAAGGGGGAAGGGGGGGGTGCACAGACCAGATCGATCTCACCAGAGGGGGGGGGGGTGTCGGACCAGATCTCACGAAGTCTCACCAGAAAGGGGAACCGGGGGTTCGGAAATCCGGAAAAACCTCACGTAATTTATGGATGCCCCTTATGAAGTGACCGTCTTAAAGATGAATTCTGATGAGTTATTTTGGAAACCAGTGGCGCATACCGAGCAGTTGACACAGACGCCGCCACCCCTGTAGCGGCCCCTCGTGTCGAGACTGCGCTTGGCGGTCGCCACCTGCTCGTCGTAGCGACAGGTGTCGGCGTGCCCAAAGCACTGGCACCTCTCGCACTGGGCCGCCTCCTGCGGCGTGCCGGGTCTCCACGGCTGCTGGTGGAACAGCGGGCAGCAGCGGTCGCAGTGGGCCCCGCAGGTGTTGTGGCGACACTCACATTGCGGCTCCTGAAACATACAGCCAACATTCAGAATCACTTCTCAACTCAAACATACTATTAAAAAATTATACACCTGTCAACAGTCCATAATTTACTACTAATCTGCAGTCATTCTATGCCCTTGATAGGTCAGTGAATAAATCACTGCATCCAAGTGAAGTATGTGATTTTCGTCTCTTTCAGTCCTGTCCTAGTTTTGTAATCTGTTATGCCCCTATGATTCATAAGCAGTTGACCTGTAGCAGATCTCACATTTTCTGGGTATTCTGTTACTACACCTTCTCCTCAAGCACTCACTATCTGAATAGTTTTTAACTCTTGTCAAGTCAAATTACGCATTCACATTGCCTTGTCAGACATACTTCCGACAAATTCAAACTTACCTTAGTTGTCTGAACGTTCCTAAAACGTTTCACACATCAGTGACTCCATACGTATTAAATCTCCACTGCACTGGACCTGGGGAGGTACACTTCCCAGGTTCATGTAGCTCGATAATTCCAATAAAATCTGACCCTTTTTAAGTTGTCTAACTTATCTTCCCTATTTGGACTACTAACTGTCTACTCTCCAAGTAGTAGAATATCTCTGTCAGCTATAATGAATCCTTCCTGAGCAGATTCCACTCGATGATCCATTAGAGGACTGTTTTACCCTTGTAATATCTTACCCAGGAACAATTTAGCTTTCATTGTTTAATGAGAGAATATTATGTTCTTTTCGAATACTTTATCTGGTTTTTAATGCAGTAGTTTTCATCTCCTTTCGCTATCATATATCCATTC
Organism: Vandiemenella viatica; assembly: GCA_031002005.1. Taxonomy (NCBI): domain Eukaryota; kingdom Metazoa; phylum Arthropoda; class Insecta; order Orthoptera; family Morabidae; genus Vandiemenella; species Vandiemenella viatica. The sequence goes on from JARYHS010009186.1 coordinate 263,804,181, forward strand.
ATTAATTGTAGGTAGATGAATGCCTTTGACCATGTTTTTGTCACTTGTCTAGAACAGTTCCTGGATTTCGGACTAGTTTAGGTAGGTAAATGACTTCATTGTCAAATGTAAACATTAAATATAGGACAAGGAACTGTTTATTTCTATTTAAAAAGGATGGCTGCGTTTTCCAAGGGTTATGTGAGGAATAAAAACAACCTCACTCTTCGCAAATCCATTCGTCGCTTTGGCAATAATCAACTTGCGGCACTTCCAAAACAAAAGAAATAAGGTTTTTAGGGTCACAATTGATGACCACGTGATCTGATCTCATCATAGTTGGACCTATTAAGGTCGATTCAAACCAAAACTGTATTGCACAGATTCTAAAATACACAAAAAATGAGTCTTTAACGTCAAAGAATGAGTTTCTGGGATCACAGGCCATGACTTCGTGACCCGACCAGAGTGAAACATGACTTTGTCCTGTATTTGACAATTGGGGTTTGATATGCAAGATTTGAAGAATATGTTTCCAGTTTCAGGGCAGTTGGAAGTATAAAACGAAACAGAGACGAAATCTTTGTACAGCAACAATGAGATTCATTGACCTGTAGCAGTGGTTCCCAATTAGTAACATGCGTACCCCCAGGAGTACGTGAGGCTGCTTCAAGGGGTACGTGCGTTAGTATCTTGGATAAGGCAGTCACTAAGATCGATACCAAAAAGAAAAAAAAAATGGAAACATTTCTATCGTCACAATATACTTCAAGACGATAAAACTGTCTGTGATTGTGTTTGTGAATGAAATTTCTGTAATAGTGTAACTGTGCGAAGCACTGGACTGGGTTAAACGCAGCTGGGGAAAGGTGGACGTTGGCTGATGTAGGCGGTGCCGTGCCCCGGAGCCCCCAAGCTCAGGTCAGGGGGCCCCAACTTCAGCTCATGGGGCCCCCAAAGCTCAGGGAGCCCCTGCTAGCAAATCTTACAATACTGGGTAGGGCTAAAAAGAAAGGTCGCCCATCTGATCTGAGGGCCCCAATTATTTTTTTGCATCAGGGCTCTTGTTAATCTAGTTACGCTACTGAAGGCAGAGCTCTTTCTGGAAGTGGTACTCGATTGAAACTGATTGGGAACCACTGCCTCTGGCAGTCGTGCCGAGTGGGTACTGACGCTGTGTCCTTGGCTGGGCGCGCAGACACTGGCGTGGCCCGAGCAGACGCACTGCCCGCCGATGGCGATGTCCTTGATGGAGTAGAAGAGTCTCCTGGCGACCGAGCCGTCCAGCTGCGCAGACACCTGCTCCTCGCTGAGCGAGCGCATCTTCTGCAGCCGCAGCCTCACGTAGCGCGCCCGCGTGAACTCCAGCAGCTCCGCGCTCGACGCGTTGGCGCCAGGACGCCCGCTCACCAGCGACGTGTGGATCTGCAACACAGAACACTCCTCACAACTTCTTACGGCGGCATGCCTGATTCCAGGCGTACGCGGTACCCTCTTGTGAAGATGAACAGGGCTGGTTTCCCATTGCCTTCATATGTGCTACAGTGGGTTTGGGTACCTGTGATAGTGTGTGCGTTCACTATAGTGTGATATTTGGGTAGTACGAATTTAGAGATGAATAAACATCTACATCTACATCTATACTCTGCAATTCACAATTACTGTGGGTGGCAGAGGGTGCTAAGCACCAATCCTAATTCAGTGCATTCCAATCCCAAACAGAACGAGGAAAGAAAGAATACATAAATTTATCAGTACGGCATCTTATTTCTCGAATCTTGACCCTCCTGTCATTGCGACCTAAATAGGTTGGCGGAAGAAGTATTTCGTTGCACTCGTAAATTAAAGATTTTCGCATATTCTCCAACAAATTCAAACGAAAACGACGTCGTCTGTCCGCCAAACAATCCCAGCCCAACCCACGTATCAGCTCTGTGACACTTACATAAGGACTGTAACTAGCGGTCACGAATCGAGCGGCTCTCCTCTGTACATTCTCCAACGTATCAATCAATCCCTTGAGATACGGATCCCAAATTGCAAAACAGTATTCCAAATGCGGACGAACTAGTGTTTTGTACGCAATTTCCTTTGTATGAGCATTACAACTTCTCAAAATACGACCTATAAAACGTAGTTTAGAATTAGCTTTACCTACGACTGAAGTTATGTGCAAGTCCCATACTGTTACGCCTAGATACTTCAGGGAGTCTACCGTGTCAACAACTGAATTGTTAACTTTGTAATCGTGAGAAAACGGGGTCTTTTTGTTACTTATTTGCATTGCTTTGCACTTTTTGCAGTTAAGTGTAAGCTGCAATTTACGGCACCATTCCGAAATAACATCCAGATCGCGCTGAATTTCTAAGCAATCGTCAGAGCACCTCACTTCCCTATAAATAAGCGCAACATCAGCAAAAAAATCGCATCCTGCAATTAACGTTTTCACCGAGATCGTTTATAAAAATTAAGAAAAGAAGTGGTCCTATTACACTTCCTTGAGGAACCCCCGAAGTAACATCTAGCTTTGAAGAGGCTTCCCCATCAACAACGACCTACTGTGACCGATCAGTTAGAAAATCGCATATCCATTCGCAAATCTGATCAGATATACCGTACGCTCGAATCTTCGCCAAAATCCGGTTGTGTGGTACAGAGTCAAAAGCTCCAAGAAAATAGCATCAACTTGTGATCCTGCATCGATAATCTTCATTACGTCATGCGAAAATAGAGCCAGCTGCGTTTCACACGATCGGTTCTTCCGAAATCCGTGTTGGTTTGCTGTAAGTAACTCGTTTTCATCTAGAAACTTCATAACGTTGTAGCATATAACATGCTCCAGAATTCTACTGCAAACAGATGTTAGCGATATTGGTCGATAATTCCTAGGATCTCTCCGATCTCCTTTCTTGAAAACGGGAATCACCTGCGCTATTTTCCAGTCGGAAGGTACTTTCCTTCCCTCTATAGGAGGTGTGTAAGCCAGTGCCAGCCCATTTTGGCCTACTTTTCCGACGGGAACCAAAGGGACAGCCAGGCTTAGCGTATCCAGCCGACGGACGAATAATCACCAACAGTACTGCATGCCTTCACTCCATACGCACTGGGAAGGGATTTAAGTTTTAACTCAGGACTTTGGTGCACAATCTGGCGATCAGGAATTGTGCATCACCGCCTCTCCTACCCTGCCGGCCAACTCCAACCATCTTACCCCGTGTCAGCGAGGGACACCATCACGGTGCCGCAATCAACCGAGCCAATACGGCGGTCAATCCAAACTGAGGTGACGAAAGTCATGGGGTACCCTGCTAATAGAGTGTCGATCCGCCCGTTTGCCCGGCGAAGTGCAGCAACACGACGTGGCATGGACTCCACGAGTCGTTGGAAGTCCTCTGCAGAAATATTGAGCCATGCAGCCTCTATAGACGTCCATAATTCCGAAATTGTCACCGGTGGGAGATTTTGTGCACGAACTGATCACTCGATTATGTCCCATGAATGTTCGATGGGATTCATGTCTGGCGATCGCGGTGGCCAAATCGTCCGCTGGAATTGTCCCGAATGTTCTTCAAACCGATCGCGAACAGTTATGGTCCGGTGACATGGTGCATTGTCATCCTGGAAAATTACATCGTTGTTTGGGTACATGAAGTCCACGAATGGTTGCAAGTGGTCTCCCAGTAGCTGAATGCCATCTAAACACAGCCCACACCATTATGGAGCCACCACCAGCTTGCACAGTGCCTTGTTGACAACTTGAGTCCATCGCTTCACGGGGTCTGCACCACATTCGTACCCTTCCATCAGTTCTGACCAATTGAAATTGTGACTCTTCTGACCAAGCCACTTTATTCCAGTCGTCTACGGTCCAACTGATATGGTCACGAGCCCAGGAGCGCCGCTGTTGGCGACGTCGTGCTGTTAGTAATGGCCCCCGAGTCGGTTTTCTGCTGCCATAACCCATTAAAGCCAAATTTCACCGGACTGTCCTAACGGACCCACCCGTCGGACGTCCCACATTCGTTCCTGCGGTTAGTTCACGCAGTGTTGCTTGTCTACGCAGACGTCGCTGGTCGCGCTCATTAAGTGCCGGCGGCCGACCGCTGCGTTGTCCATGATGGGAGGTTATGTCTGAACTCAGGTATTCTCGGCACTCTCTTGACACTGTGGATCTCGGAGTGTTGAATTCCGTAACGATTTCCGAAATGGAATGTTCGATAAACAATGGATAATCCCTTAACTTTCGAAATGCCTTATTATGACCTAACAAATATAAAATTCTCCCCTTAGCAACACTGTCACGATTTTAGAGTTTTATTCACATTTTGATTTTTTTTTTTTTCGTTCGTAACATGGTTTCTGTTTATGATATGCTGTATCTAGCAATGAAGATATTAGTAACATTAATTCATATTTTTTTATCCTAAAAGTTGCAGTTAACATTCAAACTGGCGATCTTTCGCTGTTGATACATTTTTAAGTGATGTCGTCGGACATCAGAGAGTTGATGTAACATTTAACATAAGATAAAGGCTAAAGTGTAACCGGGTCTAGTTGTATTTCTTCATTTTGCCTGTTTGTACATTTGTTTATTCTGATTTTTATCTATCTATAATTCCATGGTTTCCCCAAATCACTCCAGACGAATGCCGGGATGCTTTCTTCAAAATGGCCATGACCGAATTCCTTACCGTTCCTTGTCCCCAGTCCCATCCCACTTCTAATGACCTTAGCCGTCGACGAGGCGTAAAGCCATAAGTTAAAAAAATAAAAAATCTATCTATAAAACATAAACAATACCACAGAACATACATGTATTTTTACAGATTACATTTTATTTGCGTTTTGTGTGTGTTCACTGGAGCTGAATTTTCTTCATTATGTTTTTTTTCTTTTCCTTCGTGTGATTGCGCTTTAAACACAGTGTCCTGCCTTTTCTTCCCAGTTGTTTTGCTAAATATGATTGTTAATGATATTAGTTTTAACAGTGACGCAGGCCGCATGTATCACGGTAAATGTGTAGCTATTATAGATCAGTGACCAGACTCAAAATACTGTCAAGCGCTTATACCTAGCTCACTTAAAAAAAAATAAAAAAAAAAAAAAATTACAAATTTTCGCAGTATTTCTTGCTTCCGCGGCCTAAGTGAACGAAGAGAGAGACAATAAGTTTTATTATCTGTAAGGTTTAACATCCTCATATGCTGCCAGTTTTAGCGGAAGAAGGTGAAAAGTTTCAAAAGACAGTTGGAACATTCGATAGACACTAGGAAGTTGGAGTGCGCCCCCCCGTGGCCGAGTAGGTTCCGACTTCCCCGCTGGTATTGGCAGCTCAGCGAGGCGTGGCGCCGCGAGATTGCTTTCTGCTCCATCTCACGGCGCCGTTACAAATCACTAACGTCACTGTCAGGCCCGTGTCAACCCTGAAATCCAAGGCAACACGCTCGTTGTATCATCTATGGCCACGCGGGACACTGAAACGCACCGAGCAGATGACCAGTAACAGATTAAGGTACCGTAAGAGGGGGTTACTTTGTGACTGAGGTTTAACTTTGTGACACACGGTCTAGTTTTCGTATTTTAAATCTCCCGCCATGTCAGCAATGCCAGGAACATCACTTTGTAGGACTTACCGTGCCTCTTATCAGCCGCTGCCCGAAGCTTCCCCGTCTCATTGTTCTCTCAAGTAATCGTATTGTTGAAAGGTCTTTCTGTGTACTTGGGCCAACATCCGAAAACTTTGTCTGCTGAAGCGTTACACATCTGAGAACCAGCTAACACAGGTAATTTTTCTTTGTTGTTATTATGTTAGCTACGCTGTGGAGTAATATAATGTTCGTGATCTGATATTTACTTGAGATATAACAACGAAACCAAAATAACGACACTTTAAGGGGCTACTTTGTGACACAACTATACTGTTACAAAGTAACCTCACACGTTTTCCATTTAACTATTCAAGCTATATATTGTATTTTCAGTGTCAAGAAGGGCATAAAACAGTATGAGAATATATTTTCTCTTTTATTTTTAGGTAAAAACATATCTGGGAAGGAATAACCCCACCCGATGGGGTAACTTTGTGACAATTTTTAACCTAAATTTCTGTTTGCTATCAAAGACCTAGATTAAGCTGCCAAAATGTTGTAATATTGTTTTATTAAAAATTTAATATATGTATCATTGGGTAATTTTGTGAAAATGTTTTTTTCTCTTGCATTTCTAGGCAAAAACGCATCTGGCACAAAGTTACCCCGCCCGATGGGGTAACTTTGTGACAATTTTTAACCTCAATATCTCAGTTTGCTATTAAAGATTTAGATTTGCGCAATATTTCATTATATAGGAGAAAGATACATCAGTGTTTTGTAATACTCAGTTTTGGGAAACTTATAAAATAGTTGAGCTGGTGTAGGAAAAACGCTAAAATTTGTCACAAAGTAACCCCCTCTTACGGTATCTACCACAGGTCCGTGGTAGATACCACCACTCCTGATTGTAATCATGGATGAAATAATGCAGAGGGTGGCAGTGAGGATGGGAGAGGAAAACATGAAGGTGATAACTTTTGTGGATGATCTGATGATCTGGCGAGTTGAAGAAGAGGAAGTGCAGTGGCAGTTGGATGTATGGACAGACAGTGTGGAGGAATATGGCCTGAAATTTAGTGTAAAGAAATGTGAGTACATGGTAAAAACCAGAAAAAAAGAATAGGATAACGCAGGGAATTGTGATGGCAGATGAATAACTAAAGAAGGTAGACAGGTTCAAATACTTGGGGAGAGTGTTAGAGGAATTTGGAGGAAATGATGGCGAGATAAGTGAAAGAGGAAGACAAGCAGAGGCGTTCCTAAGGAGCATTAGAAGCCTGATACGGAATAAAGATGTGCCACAGAGAAGCAAGAGAGTAATCTATCATAGGTACTATGTGCCTTATGCAACTGAAACGTGGACAATGAAAAAGCGGGACATCAGCAGAGTACAAGCAAGCGAAATTAAGTTTTTAAGAAGTGGAATGGGAGTTACTAAAATGGACAGAATAAGGAATGAAGTGATTAGACGCACCATGAAAGAGGAACCCCTACAGGAAAGGGTAGAGAGGACCAGACTGAGATGGTATGGGCATGTCAAGAGAATGGGGGCTCAGAGAATCCCAAGAAAAATCCATGAAATTAAGATGCATGGTAAACGACCCAGAGGAAGACCAAGAGATGGATGGCTGAAAGGAGTGGAGGAGGGTGTACGGAAGAGAGGAGAGGACTGGAACAAAGTGGTGACAGAGAGGTGGTGGGATGAAAGAAGGAAATGGAGAGGCTTGTGCATAATGCAGACCCGGCCAGAGGCTGGAAACTGTTGAGGATGATGATGATGATCACAGGTCCGTCGGGAAATTCTGCGCTTGGAATGAATGATGTATGTAAGTGCCTACGTACAGAATAGTCTAACATGTAGCTGCATGATTTCTACGTCCATCTGTTTTTTTTTTATTGTAATGCATTTTTATGTATAATTATTAATAGCAGAATACGGTTCTGCCGGGTTGACTATCAATATAAGTTATAATTAATCTCAAAGAGAAATATGTGAAGAACATAAAAAGTTTGGTTTGCCTGTGTAAAAGTGGCCACACGTAGGGATTTCCAGCTGTTAAAGATACATAATAGCGAGAGAGAGTTAGCGCACCAGACCGTCTGTCATCCAGATTTGGGTTTTCCCTGGTTTCCCCAAATCACTCCAGGTGAATGCCGGGATGCTTCCTTCAAAAAGTCATGGCCAAATTCCTTCCCTTTTCTTGCCCCCCATCCTCTCTCGTCTCTAAAGACCTCGCTGTTAAGAGACGTTAAACACTTTTTAAAAAATCACATAGGTAACCCAAGCTTTTTTTATGTTCTTTACATATCTCTCTTTGAAATTAATTATAATTTATTTTTAAAAAAAACAGGTGAACTATTTAATTTTTAAAGCTTTAATTAAAACTACTTGCGGCCATATCTTGATAGGTAACCTGCAGAACCGTATTCTACTATTAATAATTATCCATGAAAATTTTATTTCCATTAAAAAATAGATGGACTTAGAAACTATGCAGCCGATTCTCGGACTAAAATTTATGCGATTTTAATTGAACTCCTGAATCGAGTAGCCGTGGAGAAGTGACCATGTCGCCCGTGCCGTGCCGACGCGTCCAGGGGAGATACAAAAAAATACAATGTGCCATTCAAAATTAACAATTCATCTGAAGTGGAGACTGTAGTTCTTAAAGTGGTACCTCAAACATCGATTTGGCTGCTTATAAAGGGAAAAAGGGTTTATCATGAAAAATCACCTTCTAGAACTCCACTTGATTAAAATACGTTGTAGCTAGCGTCTGGACGTTAACCATTTAGCTCAGCAACTATCGACGAAGGGATAATGCCAGAAGTGTTGCTGACACTAGCTGTCTCTAGAGCGCTGGTAACGATACAAAAGTATCTCTGTACTATCGATACTGACGCGGCGAGTGTAGGATTTCGGGAAAAAAGAAAATATGGCGCCAGTTCACTTTCTACATCTATACTCTGCAAATCACAAATACTGTGGGTGGCAGAGGGTGCTAAGCACCAATCCTAATTCTGTGCATTCCAATCCCGAACAGAACGAGGAAAGAAGGAATACATAAATGAATCAGTACGGCATCTTATTTCTCGAATCTTATCCACAGTGTCAACAACTGAATTGTTAACTTTGTACTCGTGAGCAAACGAGGTATTTTTATTACTTATGTGCATTGCCATGCACTTTTTGTAGTTAAGTGTAAGCTGCCATTTACGGAACCATTCCGAAATAACATCCAGATCACGCTGAATTTCTAAGCAATCGTCGGAACACCTCACTTCCCTATCAATAAGTTCATCATCAGCAAAAAATTGCATCCTGCAATTAACGTTCTCACCGAGATCGTTTATAAAAATTAAGAAAAGAAGTGGTCCTTTTACACTTCCTTGAGGAACATCTGAAGTAACATCTAACTTAGAAGAGGCTTCCCAGTCAACAACGACATATTGTGACCGACCAGTTAGAAAATCGCGTATCCATTCGCAAATCTGATCACATATACCGTACGCTCGAATCTTCGCTAAAAGTCGGTTGTGTGGTACAGAGTCAAACGCTTTCTGAAAATCCAAGAAAATAGCATCAACATGTGATCCTGCATCAATAACTTTCATTACGTCATGCGAAAATAGGGGCAGTTGCGTTTCACATGATCTGTTCTTCTGATATCCGTGTTGATTTGTTTTAAGTAACTCGTTTTCATCTAGAAACTTTATAACGTTAGAACATATGACATGCTCCAGAATTCTACTGCAAACAGATGTTAGAGATATGTGTCGATAATTCCTAGGATCTCTCCGATCTCCTTTATTGAAAACGGGAATCACCTACGCTATTTTCCAGTCAGAAGGTACTATTCTTTCTTCTAAAGATTTAAGAAATGTATCTGACAGAAATGGTTCTATTTCTTCCGCGTATTCCGAAAAAACTCTTACTCCTATACCATCGGGACCCGGCGCTTTCCCCCACTTCAGGAGCTTTAATTGCTTTATGATACCTACACTATCAATTTGTACTGGATCCATCTCAAATTCTACAAGCCGTGGAAAAACTTTGAGTTTAAGTAAGGTGCGGACGCTGTATTTGTGCTTGTCTGGTACTGTGGTGAAGCAATTCCGCAGGACTGTCCGATAAGTATTCTAATAATCTCTCTTAGTGGTGGCTCCACTTTAAAAATTGTTAGACGCACTGTATTGCGTCTGAAATAGAAACTACTTGATCTTACTGTATCAACATATTAACATTACGCCCTACACGTGACATGATTCAGGGGTTACAAGAACACAAAATGGGTTCGCAAAAAAAGGCAATGAATTTAATTAAGCAACTAAATGGCTCAAAATCTGACATGTGAATAGTTTTTCAGATGGTTAGCTCAGTTGGCTCTTTCACACGAGTCTCTAGCTAGACAGGGTAGCTGCTCAGGGGTATTTTCCGGGCCCTTGATATGTTGCAATCTGTCGCACTTTTGGAGGCTCATTACCGGGTCGGCGTACTGCGGTCGATACTGCCGGTGACGGGAAGCGAACCACAGACCCACAGAGGATGGCGGTAGTCTCCCAGTTCGTCTTCTCACATCGAAACACAGTCCAGAAGCGCCTCTTCTCCCCTTCCAGCCTTGGGGCAGCATTCCATGGAACAATATAAAAGAATATGCGAGTGTCGTGTCTCTATTGTTCCTAGGCTGGCCGTGTTCCTGTTGTTATCGACGGCTTCACGAACTGGCTACCGGCCGCAGCTCGCCGAAAAAACAGCCCTACCTCGATCGTTGCACACTGCCTCGTCTTGGGAACGCGACTCGTTATAGACTGCATAAAACGTTCTCGGGCTTCCCACCGGCGGGACATGTCGATTTGATGCGGCATTTCCGAGCTGATCTCAGACAACAAACAATGTTAATATTTTGTCTACAGTTACAGACAATTCGCAAGTGACGCCTCAGTTAGAACAGAGTTCATAGTTCTCGCAGTCGCTTTGTTTACTCTCCTCTTCATAAGCATTCTACCAGGATTACATGGACATTAATAAACAATACTGCAAACATCTCTATCTTCAAATTTGGGTGATTTCAGTTAAATAGAAATATTTCATCAATTTGATTACAACGTACCGATTAAAACTATCAATTAGTCACGCTACGGGGACCCCGATTTGCGTGCACAGACCAGGATCAGTTTTAGTGTTGCCAACTTAGTCGACCCCCCCTTTCAGATATATTTCCACTTCATTTCAGGAGTATTTACGTTAACTGTGTAGGAACCACTGATGTTAATTAATTTTTATTTCATTTCTTGTTTAAAGGGTACAATGACAGTTGTCACTTTATTCCTATAAAGCTTTGACATTGCCTAATAGAATGGTTATATTATCGATTAAGGTTGCTAAGAAATTGAACAAGCACTTAGCCACAACAAAGAAAATCTAATTGACATAAATGGTTCAGTTCAATAAAAGTACAATGACTTTGAAATACCGATAGACGTTATAAAACAAATTGGTAGCAAAGAATCGTATCAATCTGAGATGATGGTAACTACAAAAAGATTTATTTGACACGAAGACGATTTAATATAGAATAGCAATTGATCAAATAATTTGTTGATTATTCGTTGATTTACTAATTGCATATTGTTTTACTGATTATTTATACAGCAATTTAATGTGTAACAATAAAGGTCACTGTTTAACCTATTTATCCATTATTTTCTTTCGAAATAACCAAACATTTGTTTAGTGTAAACTTTCTGTTAGTGGGATTTCTGGTGGTTTTAGAAGTTGAGTCTGGTGGGGAGCTAGTTTAACGGTTGGCAACGCTAATTCAGCTCTCTGGCTCTGCGCATGACGTCATCACAGGAGCACGGTGTCTTGCCGGAGCGTGTAAGCTTACGGGCGCGTGCGGTATGATGAACGCCATCTTGATTAAAACATCGTGTAAACTGTATCAACATGGCTGAATGTGCTGTCGCCGGCTGTACGTCTTACAGCAGAAAAAAAACTGACGTTATTGGTATCAAATGTCATCATTTCCAAAGGATTTACAACGTAACAAAAGAGGGATATATAAACGTTGCGGTAAGGACGATTACAATATAATAGCTGCATGCTACTGAAAGTTTGTTGCAGAGGTTTATGGTCGTGACTTGCAAGCGAAATTACTGAATTTACCTTCCAGAAAGTATTGAAAGCAGTTTCTGTTCCAAGTGTTTATCTTCCTGAAAATGCTTTTTAATACCTCTATCATTGTTATTTTACCGACCAACATCAGCAAAAAGAAAGCAGCAGAACTGATATATATCAAACAAGGCAGATAAAAAAAATTGCAGTTGTATCCCTTACCGCTGTGTCGACTGAAAAAGGGGGGGGGGGTGAAATTCACCAGGGCGCTTTGACGTTTGAACATAGTGATACTGGCAAAGATATCATTATTAATTACAATGCAGATCATACGCCAGTGAGAACAGTGAGCATTTTCCTACACACCTACTCATAATTCAAACTTATTTTTATCTTAAATTCCTTCACAGTCTGGGATGCATGCTCATTATCTCCTTAGGTAATACACGGGGTGATCAAATGAAAAGGTACGAAACGACACGGTGGATACAAATGTAGACTTTATTCAAAATATACACCTAAGGCCTGAGCACAACGATCCCACTGATGAACAAGCCGCAGGATTCCTTGTTCCCAGAATTCCTGTGACCGTGACGAGACCCAGTCCTTCACAGCGTCCTTGAGTACGTCGTCCGAGTTGAAGCGCTTCCCTTTCAGGTGTTTCTTCAGTGGACCAAACACATGGAAATCGCAGGGCGACATGTCCGGACTGTAGGGCGGATGGTCCAACGTCTGCCACTTGAACTTGGCCAGTTCCATGTGTGTGACTCTGGAGACGTGTGGACGCGCGTTATCATGGAGCAGAACCACACCCTCCGTGAACAGCCCCGGTCTTTTGTTCTTGATGGACCTGCGTAGGCGTCGGAGTGTCTCACAGTACACATCCCCCACCTGTACGCCATCCTGTCCTCATACGGACTGCCGCATCATTTGGACGCCGCTTTTGATAAGAGCCTCTGCTCTCTACTGCGCATGCGGGCGCCGGCGCATGCTCCGATCCCAGTCAGAGACTCCAATCGCATCCCGAGATGTCTCGCTACGTTCTCCCATGGCAGAATATGCAAATATTTAATTGTTACGTTTTTACGTGGTTTCTTACCTTTTCATTTGATCACCCCTTGTATGTTAAAGTTGAAATTTGTAGAGGGAAAATGTAGGTGGGTGCAGGAAAGTGGGGAAATGGGTGTGTAGGGAAATTGCCACCGGAGCGTGCGCTCCATTGCAATTAAATTAAACCAAAAATCAGAGATCAGCTGGGTGGACAGAGTAACAAATAAGGAGACAATGAGCAGACCATGAGCAAACGAAAGATAAATTGGTTATTTTGCATGAAAACGCATCAAAGTAATATATATATTTTTTTCCCCGATGGCACTGTGAATTGTAAAAGCAAGAGAGGTGGTTCAAGATCCAAGATGGTGGTTAATTTTAAAGTAGAGAAACAGAACGGCTGGAAATGGAGAGCAGTAGAGAAGATGTAGAGAAGACATACCGTTTTCAGAACTGACTAAGGACAAAACAGTTATTGCGTAGTTTAAATATTTTGTACCTTATAGTTACAGCTCGCATTAAATTAAAAAGAATAGAAAACTATTTAAAAAATACAAACATATTTCTGTGTGTTAGCTTCAAAGCAGAGAAACTTGTTAAGTACTGTATATTTGTGTTTGTATGTGTGGATGCGTGTTTGCGCGTGTGAGTGTGGATGCATGTTTGCGTGTGTGAGTGTGAATGTGTGTCCTTGGGTGTGCGTGCATGCATATTTCTTTGTGTGTGTATGTGTGTGCGTGTGTGTGTGTGTGTGCTTGTCGGCACTTGTGTGTTCGTGTGTTTATATGCTGTATGTGTTGGTGAGAATGTGTGCACGCGTGCATGTGCACGCGAACGTATTTGCGCTTGACATACACGTAAAGGCGGGTACGCATCAATACAAGGCAACGCACGAACGGGAGCGAGGCGAGGCGGAACGTACGTACACTTTGGTTGCACGAACGCAGTTCGCCGAGGCATCGAACGAGGCAGGAATCCGTCCATTCGTTTGTTCTGACATGTTGGTAGAGTTGTGAAGTCACAGCGTGGATATGGAGCGCGGTGGCAAATTAACAGTGGCTAGAGCTGCATTCATAGACATTTCTAGTTTAGTTAAAAAGAGAAATAAAGTAAGGTGATGGGCAGCTACACTTTATTGGAATAGAATGTTCATTAGTGGTAACTGGTAAATTATTTTTCAACACTATGATGGAAGAAGAAGAGAGTGGCCATTTTGGAAACTTTGCAAGGACGCCATCCATTGACTATATAGGGCCTATTTCTATGAGATTCGAATCGGGAGAAAATTTCGAAGAATGATACAAATTTTCGAAAAGCAGTAATTGCTGCAGAAAGGTTAGACATAACACTGAGATAGCTGGCGATTCATTTATTAGCTTGCAATATGTCTTCGACGTATCAAAGCAACTGATTTGAAGAATTATACCAGAAGTATGCAGAACTATATAAATATTTTACAATTGTACAAATGGAGAATACTACCGGCTCACATTGGAAGTGTTGTAGTTTCTAGAAGACAGCTGGACATTCTGAGACACTGTAATTCGATGTATTGAGAAGACGAATGTTGTGCTTCGTCGTAATGTAACATTTTTTAATTTTTTTTTTCATGACGCCAGTCTCTTCTCCAATAGGTGCATTTATTTCGCGGCAAGCATCCCCTTTTTTTATCGCATTATGATAAAGTTTATCGTCTTCTTCGACAATATGGGACGTCTGTCATACTCTTTAATAAAACAGAGTATCTTTTCGTTGTCCCAACTTATGATTAAAAATACATCAAAACGAAATAATTACGAAAAAAAACCTTATAGTGGTTTCATTTAATTTCAACGAACAGTATGTTTAAACCGGGGGTCCCCAAACTTTCTACCCCGTCGACCCCTTGATACGATATTAGCCTTCTTATCGACCCTCACAAGTATTTAATAAAAACATTAAATCATATTTGGCATTTCAGATGGTAAGTAATAAGGAGCCCTGCATAACAACTCAACAAAATAATGTATAAAATCCACCCAATAAAATTAATAGAAAAACGAGAGACTTTATACTATTATTATAATCTCAAAAAATAGGAACAAAACTATGGATAGATGGAATAAATTTCAAATAAAGACCTATCAAAAAGAACAGATGGTTGTTGCACTGTTTTAACTTGTCCCATAGCGATGAATCCACCTTCCTAAGGCACTCTTCAACTCTCAATACTGCAACTATCACCTCTTCACAACCACCTCACCTCAGTGAGCAAAAGTAATTGGTTCAAAGTTACATCATTTACTTCACATGACTTCACAAACAGACGACAGTTAAAAGGATGAGCTTTACTTTTATTTATTGACCTGACTTTTAGTAGAACATTCCTTTTTTTTCCTGCACAGTTTAATTGATGCTCTATAGTATTAATCGACCCCCTTTCGATCCCTCTGTATTAATCGACCCCAAGGGGTCGCTATCGACCACTTTGGAGACCCCTGGACTTTAAACGATGACTGAGTGCCAACGTGACAGCGTGAACGAGGGAGGCAGACGTGCGACTGGGAATACCCGTCCATATAGCATGGGGCACACACCCGAGTTCTTTTTGAAGTACCAACTCGGGACGGATGGCGTTCGTGCCGCCTCGATCGTTGGGCGGTTTGCCTCATCTCGGCTACGCGTACACACTAGTATGCTCGCCTCGGCTCGGAGCCGTATGAGCGTTGCCTCGTTCTGGTGTGTACCAGCCTGTTCGCGTGAATGCATGCACGTATGTGCCGTGAACGTGTAAATGTGCAGTTTTGTGCGAGTTTGTGTGCATTCGTTTGAGTTTGTAAGCGTATGTGTGTGTGTGTGTGTACGCGAGCATCCAGACGTGTTTGGACGTGCGTGTGTGCCAATGAGTGCGCGCTCGTGTGTGTATGTGTGTGTCTGCGTGTATAAGCGTATGTGCGTGCAAGCATGTGTGTGTGTATGTGTGTGTGTGTGTGTGTGTATGTGCGTGCTTACGTGTGTGTGTGTGTACATGAATGTGCTGGCGTATGTGTGAGCGTGCGCCGTACCTCTCCGCCCTCGATGGGGTTGAGCTTGGAGTAGTAGGAGGTGCAGATGACGTGTGAGTCGGTGTTGTAGGCGGGCCTGCCCGGGGGTGGGCGGCACTCCATAGCGACTCCAGCACTCGTCGTCTGTCTGCGCGTAGTACTGCCAGGGCAGGAACAGCTCCCCGTCCAGGGAGCGCTCCAGCACCCAGCTGGCAGGCCGCGGCGAGATGGCCGCCTTCACGATCACGTACCACACCTGGTACACCTGCAACACAGAGAGCGTCCTGTCACCGGTCGCCATGTGCAACACCAGAACCTTGCGGCGTATCTCGTTTAACTTTTCTACTGTCTACACAAACTTACTTCGGGAATGTTGATGAGGAAGAAAGGCTACGAAGATTCAAATATTTTAACAAATTCTGAAAGCTTTATTAAACCTGTCGTCAGTGAATTTACCTTCAGGTTAACATTATTAGTGAGGGTTGCTAATCGGAGTTCAAATATTTCAATATTAATTTTAAAATGATTATGGGATAAAATTTCATATGTTAATCACCAGTTGCAGTTGGAAAAAAAAGAGAAATACTAAATAATAATTATTCACAAATTATTAAAGGAAACCAAATTACAATTTTATATGTAAAGTTATTCCGGCATGAGACATGTCAAAACACAAATCTAAATATGAACAAAATTATTGCACTATTATTAATAAAATGAAAGGTTATTCAGAAGATAAAAGTCTTAGAATACGTTATAAATAACACGTTTAATCAGTACGTAGTCAATCAGTATGATTCCAACAACACCAGAAAAGAGATACTTATCAGACTTCGGTTTTATCCAAACGATGGTTTAGTTCTGGTTGGAAAATTTTGAAAACAAGTATTTTATCAGATTTAAATTTTATCCAGGCGATACTGCTTCTGGTTCCAATAACTATAACGACACATTCATCCCTAAAACGTTCAAGCAGTAAAGGGCGATCGAACTTGTTCAGAATCGACCTTAATCACAATTCCACATTACTCAGCTGAAACCAAATAGTCCCTCTATGCACCGAATAAGCCCACTCCGTAACGTTATTTTCTGGGGGGGGGGGGGGCGGGGCGGGGGAAGGGGGTCCTACTACAGAGTATCAGATTAAGATGATTACAGGTAGTTAAGCGCAGAACTAATTATGTCATTCTGAAGGACGTGGGTTCGAAGCCCCGTCAGGCCATCCATATGGTTTCCCCAAATAAGTCCAGGCGAAAGTCGAGATGGCTCCTTCAAAAAGCCGTGACCTAATTCCTTCCAGTTCCTTGTCCTCAGTCGTTTCCCGCCTATAATGACCTCGATGATGTCGACAAGGCGTAAAGACACAGGTAAAAAAAAAAAAAAAAAAAAAAAAGAACCAATCTTTTCAGCTAGTAATAAAGACGAGAGCAGCCGTCGATTTCGCTACTCAAATCGTGTGATACATTTCTTCGATAGTGTAATTTTTAGCTGTCCAGACACAAACACACAAAACAGTGACAACATGTGTAACGCACATGTAGTAAAGTGGACACAATAATAAGGTATTCTTTACTTTATCCATTATAAATGGACTTATGAAAGTGTGTTACAGTTTTCAATTGACGGGTAGGCAAATAATTGTACTGCAACACAGTTACTTTTGATGATGTTTTAATTTACACTGCGCGTGACGCGTTTCGAGAAGTGATTCTCATTTTCAAACACAATATTTAATGCATTTGTAATGTACGAAGTATCTGTGTTAGTTTCTGCTGGACATTAGTAAAACTGTTGGAGTTTTCCTGGAAATAAAAATGTGGAGTGTTGTACTAGATCAAGAATTTACAACTAGGTAGATGTGACATAATTATCTAATCAAACTTACGTTTTTGTATGTTTCTTAAAACACGTCACCACAGAAAGTCACACGTGCACATTCTCATAACATGAAGTATTAAAAATATTATAAATTATGTAACATCATCTGCTAAGTCCCAACATATATGTAATTTTGTTTATTAGATATCAATCGCATCTGCAAAATCATACGCAACCTCTGCTGTATAATAACAGATATCCTTAATCATTTCATGTATTATCTTTGTTTTTTCCATGTTAGACGTACTGAATCATCTTTGCTTTGTTTATATGACGTTAACTTTCAGAGAGTGTACATACCTGTATTTAATGTTGTGAGAATGTGCACGTATGAGTTTCTGTGGTGCCGTGTTTTAAAAAATCTACCTAGTTGCAAATTCTTGATCTAGTACAACACTCCACATTTTTATTTCCAGGAAAACTCCAAAAGTTTTGCTAATGTCCAGCCGAAACTGGCACAAACACTTCGCACATTAAAAATGCATAAAAATGTATTAATATTGCGTTTGAAAATGAGAATGAATTCTCGAAACGCGTCACGCACAGCGTAAAGTAAAACATCATCAAAAGTAACTGCGTTGCAGTAAAATTGTTTGCTTACCAGTCAATAATAAGTTAGTTGGTCCTAAAAACCAATAAATCTCCTTAGAGTATCGACGTAGCTGTAGCCATTGACAACGTAGTTCAGTATCCTTTAATCGCTGGAATATCCACAAAATAAAGCTCCAGCAGTGAGTTGAAATGAGTATCACTCAGCCGCGGATATGGCATATTAACCATCTGCACTTTTAACATCCTCCACCAAATCTCCGAAGAAAAGTAGCTTAAGAAAAAGAATGGCACAATCATTTTAGAACACATAACTTCCAATACATCTGTACTGCCAACGTCAAACTTAACATAGATTAAAACCGAGCTTGGTGGGTGGGCGGTAAAGCTCTGGCCTTCCATTCGGGAGGACGCGGGTTCGAATTCCCGACCGGCCATCCAGATTTGTGTGTGTGTTTTTTTGGTTTTTTTTTAAGGTTTTCTTAAATCACTACAGGCGAATTCCTGGATGGTTACGTCAAAATGGCAGAATTTCTTCCCGTCCCTTGTCTCCCATTCTTTCCAGGCTCTAATCACCTCAACGTCGATGAGACGTAAATCGATGAGAAAAAAATTAAGGTCCAGGTATTCAGTGAGGAAGTTTGGTGAGGTGGTGGTCTAATATCAGTTCAACATAACAGAAGCACGGCGCTCTCAGTGGACCAATTCCAGTCCTGACAAAAAGCAAAAATTCAAGACCCTGCAAGACAGCCTCCTGGGTTCAACCTGCTAAGCAAAACCTGGACAACACTGAAACGAGTGAGAACAGGCCACGGTAGATGCAACTATTGGATGTACAAATGGGGAATGATAGAAAATCCTTCATGTGACAGCGGTAACCACCAGCAAACGATCCACCACATCGCCATGGAATCCACACTTAAGAGATTCAGTGGGACGATCCAGCAGTTTTGTAAACTATTACAGAATCATTTCAATGACCCAATCTCTTGATCTTTACTCAATCTGAAAAAACAGCCAAGTCTCATTTCATGCACTGTAATTCACAGACAAAGAGTCAACACCCGCATCTTATACCTTCCAGTACTGCAACGTGCCAACTACCACAATTCTAGCAACCACAATGACTGTTTCACTGTGACAGCAACCACAGTTTTCCCCAAAACCACCGCCGCTTCAGAACATCGGAGATGGGGACTTCCATACCAAAATATCCTAGATTCCAGAAACGCACCTGGCCTCAACCACCGATAAAATTCCACATTCTCACCCGTCAATCATTATTTTTAGCATTATCATTTAACCAGTAACAAATTTCTTGAAAATTTATTTGTTCGCTTTAAAACTCCGTGTCCTTTTGATATGTATATTAATTTTTAGCAACACCGGCGATATATATATTTATATATATATCGACTTAGTCTTTCCCGAAATATCGATAGTCGACTTCTTAGCACTTTACCCCAACCACCTGCTCCCCCACCCTCTCTTCCGCTGCCCAGCCAGTCATGTGGTAAACTACGGCGTGCGCACACCTCCCGAACCACGTGACTCGGTCCCTAGCACATGTATAGGGTGTAAAACCGAAATATTATGTATGTTTCTGTTTGACTCGTATGTGTTTCACTCGTCGCGGCATTCAATTTTGGTGAGTGATGGGTCATTTTCCCTATCCTTTGTTATTTATAATTCAATATAATTACTGTTTTTGTCTCCTTATGCCATACGAAATGAATAAATAACTAAACCAGTGATTGAGATAAGCAACCGTGCGCCCGCCTGGCCGGGCATGTGACACTGCGTGTCTATAGGCGGCTGATAAACTTGTGCTTCCCGCTGTTCCTTGATGTGAGGCTCTGTCCGCGCAGCAAGTCCACACCTAAATCCAGGAACCATCAGAGAAATTCTCTCTACAAGAAAAGAAAGAGTTGTTACGTCCCCTGCTGCGTCTTAATTTGAATACTAATGGACTGGTGAGGCGAGGAGAGCATCGTCACCCCACGGCTCGTCTCCGGGTCCAATTCTCTCCGCTCCGAGAACAAAACCTGCGCGGGAGACAGGCTGACAGACATTCCTGAGATAGCGGGCAGTGGCTGACTGGTTCATCACGCATTCTGTGGGAGAGAGCTCCGCTGTCTCTTCAAACCTAATTACTAGAGATAAAATGGATATCCACCAACTATCCGGTATCCGGCCAATATTTACTATCCGGCCGGATACCGGATAGTAGGTCAATATCCTGCGCATATCCGGTGGGTATCCGATTCTCAATAAATTTCGAAAATTGCATAAAATTTTCCTTAAATTCACAAATGCTAAGTATATAATAAGTCTAAACACAAATAAAAACACTACGTCTTCAAATCAAAATACTGTTTATTATTGTTTTTAACATAAAAAAATTAGTTCCGGTTCTGAATGAATACCAATTTCTCTGTAATAAGAGGTAATTATCAGTTTTGCTTGTCCTCGTATACAAGTCCAGGTTCAAAGGAAAGTCTTCCGCTATATACAAAACTGCAAGGCGCTCAAAAATAAAGTCTATCAAATCTTGGCTATAGGAAGATCGCAATCAATTAGGTTACATCTTCGCTTAAGGAGCCGAAACGACTTTTTAATTCAGTTTTTAAAGAGAGTATCATATATGACAAGTCAGGAGTTCTTTTTGCTTTCTCATCCTTATCTAACGATTTTGATATAGTCAATTGCTTTTCTTTCAATGTCGAAAACGAACTTGTTCCGGGGATGGCTGAAGGCAGTGTAGGCTTTCGTCATTTCATGAAAGTTTACTGGATGTTTCATTTTCAAGTAGTCTGTCATGGCAGAGGTATCTGGTCGAAGACAGAAAAAAATACTCACTGTTTTTGCCTTAATTCCACAAAGAGAAAAAAAGAAATTATTAAAACTTCGCGTCAAAACGTGCCTCACGAAAGGCAACTCAGAATCGAAAACTTATTATCATTATTTATATCAAAATATTCCCAAATAGGTGATCCATTCTTTATTGCAGACATATTTATTTTCCTAACCTCAAATAACAACGTCGAGTCGTATATTCGGACAAACAGCTATCCGTTTCGTTCTGCTAATTACGGTCCGTTCGGTGAAATAAATTTGACAGTGCTGGTCATTGTCATTGTTGGTTAGACACAGGGTTATTATTGCAGATGAATCGGATATCCGGCCACTATCCGGTATCCGGCTTAGATTTGGTGTCCAGGTGGACACCGGATAGTAGGCC
>JARYHS010009186.1:263826606-264031335 GCA_031002005.1 Vandiemenella viatica
TTACTCGTAGATGTGTTTAAGTATTGCTCACTCAATTCTATAAAAGCTGCACCATCTCCATACAAAAGTATGAATACTTAATTATATATATAAAAAAGTTTTTCTTCTTGTTTGGTATGGGCTGCCTAAGCACCTCGACATTCAACTGTTTGCGCAACAGTCGCGGGTCGACTGGCTGTGGTGATTATTCCTCTCCCGTCTTCTTTGGTGGTTTGTCCTGAAGCCTCATTTGCTTAAGCATATTTCAGAGAGACGTCCGATCTTCTAAGTCTCTTTCTATTTCCCTCTCTATTCAAGTTCCCACACGTCCCAGTCACGAGGAACAATATTTATTTGTTTTATTGTCTACGCTACGGTTTACAACGAATAGACTATTCGGTAGAATGAAAAAAGTGTAGATTTGCGAGGCTTGCACGTATTATTAATTTAACAAGTCAGAGGAGAAGTAACTTTGAAATCCAAGGATACATGCACATGACGAAAGACACGAAGCTGTCCAACGCTGTGTACTAGCGAAATCCGAATAAATATATTTACATATTTAAAATAAATCATCAATGCAATGGAAGATTTTCGTGGTGGGAATAAGTAGTTCCCATGCTTCCAGGATTGTCCCACCTCATGGTATTAATGTCAGCCCGAATGCTCATGCTAAGGCCGAAACACATGTAGGCGTAGCATCAGCCCAGCACAAGAATAACAGGGTAGAGGATGCTCAGGCCTCGCATTCGGGAGGACGCAGGTTCGAATCGCCGTCCGGGCATCAAAATTTCTGATTTTCATATTTTCCACAATTTTTTTCCCCTTGTGGCTTTACGTATCATCGACGTGGAGGTCATTAGAGGCGGGAAAGCACTGGTGATAAGGGACGGGAAGGAAGTCGGCCATTATCTCCTAAAGGAGCGTCCCGGTATTCACCAGGATTGATTTGGGGAAACCATGGAAACACTAAAGCTGTATGCCCGGACGAGTATTCGAACCCGCGTCCTCCAGAACTAGGACTTTTGATAATATATCGATATATCGAAATATCGATATTATTTTTTGATAATATCGATATTTATGAGTTACATTTTTTTGACGATATATCGATATTTCGATACTGAAATCTGGATATCGGCGTCGATATTTTGTAAAAATAAGTTATCATTTTTCGTTTGCTCTGGATGACACTATGTCCCTCAAATTTCTGTTAAGCATCGAGATCAGCACGCTGAAGTAAATCTTACTACGTTTCTATAATTCATTTGAAAGTGATAGTTACCAAGTCTACTCAGATGATGACAACAGTGAAGGCAAGGCATCGCTTACCCAGCACGAATCGAACACCAGTCGATTGTTTGAAATGAGCGTGCGCATTGTCTAGGGAAGTCCAATTTGAAACTAGTGTCTTAGCAGGAATAGTGGGAAGTGTAAATAACAAATAATTGCTAATCAGAGAGCAAGATAAGTAAGGCAACTCAGAATAAGTAACAACGTACAATATTAAATGAAATACCACAAAAAAAAATCTTATGAAAAAAAGTTGTGTAACTTGGCCATTAATGCATACTATGATAGCTAAACTTCTACCTAAAGAAATGCCTCAACTGTATTGCTTATCAGTCTAAAAATACACAAAAATGATTTGCCGCGAACCTATTTCGATTCTTGTAAATTTTATCAACTTTTATGAAAATTATGATACGCATAATGGTCAAATTTAAGAAAAAAATCAACAATCATCTTCACCAAGACAAACCTTTCGAAAGTGAAAATTTGATTAAGAACAGAATCACGCGCCTATTTATCAGTAGACAGCCTTACATTTACAAGATATGTTTTTTATAAAATTGCATTTGTAAAAGTGTCGATATATCGATACTTTTTACCGATATGTCAACAGCCGATATTGATACTTTTAAATATCGATATATCGAAGACCCGATATTTTTTAAAATATCAGCAGCCCTATCCCGAACGCGAGGTCTGAGCGTTAAGTTTCCCCAAATCATTCCAGGCGAATGCCGGGATGGTTCCTTGTAAAGGCCATTGCAGAATTCCTTTCTCGCCTCTTACGACCCCTACGTCGACGAGGCGTAAAGCCGTAAGAGAAACGATAGAAGAAAGCTGAAGTAATTTCGCCGTAACGTCAGATTTGATCCCTGTGACGGTGCTGTCTGTGAAAGTATACACGTAATATAACTTTCCGGGATTATTATTTTGAATTATGTAATAAACAGTTCATAGTTCGACTACGAGAAACAATTTAGGTTTCGTTGATCGAGATTCTCTACGGATGTAATTGGAGTTTTTGTAACACTGCAGTCCACGGCCGGTAAAAACGAGGTATGTTTCATATTCACGCGTCGTAGGGAACCTTAGGAACAACGAAAACAGTTTCTTTACAATCCAGGGTACTAGGAAGAACACTCTGGTGTGATATTGCATAGCTGAGAAAATTAGGTAACAGTGTCTCCAGTTTCGTATCTCTTCAAAGGCGAGTTTCTTTTCGCAACGGAAATTATACCGAGATACGTACCAACCGTATCGTATTATTCTGAATCGAATTAAAATTATTCGGAATTAAAACCGATATTCAACTCTGATTCGTTCCGTCTTTGGATTCTAATTTAAACTGTAGGTCCGTATCACCGGTTTAGTTAAGACAAAAGACGGATAAGCCTCAGATAAGAACCCCTGTCACTAGGTCTTTAAGACCACGCGAAAAGATTATTATTCAGCTGCAGTTATTCAAAAAGCTATTCCCCCCTCCCCCCCCCCCTCCTCGCAAGTGCAGCTGCAGATAGACGCTGATTTATACTGACGCTTTAACATAATGTTGTGACGTTAAACCATCATTATCATTGGTTTGACTCATTTCTGAGAGTCGCGATACCAACTGATTTTCTCACTGTATTTGTAGTGAATATCCTTAGATTGTAAATATGGAGGTCAAAACGTCAGTGCGAGTAACTCGATTAGAAAACCTGAACGCATCTCATTACCTGATGTAAAATATAAAAAATAAAGCGAACAAACTTACGTGCAGCAGATTCTGTTCTGTAAATGTCTTTGTCGTTGTACGACAACAGAATCGCCACGGTCTTGTGTTGACGTTCGTAATAAACTCGCCATTTTAAGTCACAGAAACAGAATTTGGTTTTGCCATCCGTCTTTAGATCTGAGCAGTCTTATTCAGGACACTCTCGCATCCGTGTGCGGTTTAAATAGCTATGAAACTTCGCTTCCTATCTTGTGCTAACCTCTTCATCTCTACATACCCCTTACAACCAACCTCCTCAATTATCTGTTTTATATATTCTAATCTCTGTCTTCCTCTACAGTTCTTACCTTCGACTGTTCCTCCACTAACAAGTTAACCAATCCAGCATGTCTCAAAATATGACCTACCAGCCTGTCTCTTCTTTCTGTAAGCTTCTTCCATAAACTTCTTTTCTCACCCATCATTTCCAAAACTCGTTCATTTCTTACTTTGTCTGTCAACTTAATTTTCAGCATTCTTCTGTAGCACCACATTTCAAATGCTTTCTATAGCACCACGTTTCAAACGATTCAATTTTCCTTCTTTCTACCATAAAGTTCTGTGCTCCACACATAGAGTTTTAAAAAGCACTTTATGATTCCGAGATTAATATTTCAAACTAAAATATTTATCTTTTAAGACTCTTTTTGCTGGTACTATTCTGCTTTTAACTTCATTGCTGCTTCGGCCATCAGTTCTAATTTTGCTTCCGAAGCAGCGGAATTCATTTACTTCTTCTATCGCCTCCGATTGTATTTTTATATTTAATCTGCTGTAATTGGGATCATTTCTGCTGTATTTCATCACTTTTGTCTTGCTTTGATTTATATTCAGCCTAAAATCAGCGTTCAGTATATTGTTTATGCCATTCAGTAACTTCTCAATATTCTCAGCCTGTTCTGCTAACAAGACAATGTCATCAGCAAATCGTAGCATAATGATTTTTTGTACTTGAACACTTATGCCATATTTAAATTTTTCTTTCACTTCCTTTAGTAACTCATCTTTCTGGAAATGACTTCTAGTAATACAGGTAATGAAACTCCTGTTAATATTCCACTTCTAATTACCAGATGGAGGATTGTAAGCGACGGTAGAGGGGGGCTTTTTCGATCCATTCGATTTGACAAGCTTCTTTCTCTCGCTGTTTCACGATTTGGACGTTATCTCCGAGTCTTCTCTCTGTCCGCCTCTCGCTAGCTTCGTTCGGCAGCCCGACGATATGCTCATTAAGCTTATCTTTTCTTTGTAACAGAATCCACATCAAACGTATATTGATATCAAACATCAATTTTTTTGCTACAAGCAATTATCTCCCTTGATACCTAACCAAAACTGACAAATGTCATTTAAAAGATTACGATATCCGCTTTGTTAAACAAACATCATATTTTAAGAAAGTAATTTTTCCAAATTAGACCCCTAAAGGCCAACAATGTAAATATTTCTAAAATGCTTTTTTTGTTTTTTTTTTTTTTTTTTTGTTTGGTACCACCAACCATCTACCTCCCTTCATTCCTAACCGAAACCGATAAATGAAGTACCTTTTTTAAAGGTTAAGATCTCCGCTTTGCTGACATCATATATTAAGGAACGAATTTTTTGGATTCGATTTTAAAGGGCAAAAGTATCAATATTTTTGCAAAACATTTTTGTTTCACGAGCCATTTATCTCCCCCGATATTTATCCGATATAGATAAACGAGGCTTTTTTTTAAAAAAAATATTAAGATCTCCGCTGTGATCATAACATATTAAAAAAAACTGCATGGCGCAATTTGACCCTTAAAGGGCTAAAGGACCATTATATCTATAATTTATTTTTTGTCACGAGCCATTTATCTTTCTTGATATTTAAGGGGGGGCCCATTGATGACGTGAGGTGTTTTTCTGGACCGCCCCCCCCCCCCTCCCTACTAATCGACCTCGTAACTTTTTGAGACTTTTTTTAGGTCTCATGCTTTCAAGAAGGTAAAACTCCCACTTTTGGACGAAATACTGCCCCCCTCCCTCTAAAGTCGACTATCGCGTGATTTGTAGACTTTTTTAGCTTTACAGTCCTACAAGACTTTTAAAACCTCACGCGAGATTTCCGTTGACTCCCCCTCCTCCTTGGTGAGGTTTCGTGAGATTTCGCAAGAAACAGCCCCCCCCCCCCCCATTTCACCTCACGTCATTATTGGACGCCCCCTAATTGAAATCTAGAAAAGTGGTATTATTTTAGAGATTAATATCTCCAGTTTGGTAGCATCATATTTTAAGAAAGAAATTTTTCGAAATACCACCCTTAAAGGCCAAAAGTATCATTATTTTCATAACTTTTTTTTTTTTTGTTTCTTGATATCTAACCGAAAAGATAAAACAGGTACTTTAAAGATTAATTTCTATGCTTTGGTCACATTATATCTTAAGAAAGGAATTTTTCGGAATTTGACCCTTGAAGGACAAAAGAAATAACCGTGAAAGTCGCGCGTATGAGAAACTTCAAAGCCACGGCGCTAGATAGCAGCAGCTCATATCACAGAGATATTAATAAACTGCTTCAGTGGCGTCCACTTTTGTTACGTACCTACTACGCTGAACAAATAAACAATTGATACAGATGGGGCGGTTCCCATTCGTCCTGTTACAAACCATCAACATTACTAGCCATCGTATTCGCGAAACTAAACTTTCCGTGGCGCTGAACATCAAATTGCAACCCGTTCCGCCTGTGGACATATGACTTAACAGGTAGTCTGAACTACGGGTCATACATAGGCTTAGATTCCATCAGAATCGCCAACATAAACTGTGCTGAAACGTGATACCTACGGCTCACCACTGAGACTCCATTCCACTGATTCACTTGGCCGCTGGTCGGATAATGAGCTTAGTGAACTCGGAAGCCATCTTATTTCTTGCTTTTGGCGCTACAATTCGTTGACCTTGACCTTATTGCAGGAAGGAGAGGATTGAAGAAAGGGAACGGGAATGAGTTCGGTGATGACCTTTTGAGGGAACAATTCCAGCATTCCCCTGGAAGGATCTCAGAAAACCTTGGAAAACCAAAATCTGGATTGCCGCACGGGGATTCGAACCCACGTCCTCCCTAATGCGAGGCCAGAACGTAAACGCTCACCCATCAGCCTCGATTGTTTTTATTTTTAAATTTTTTTTTTTATTTTATTTATGGCATTTGGCAAGTAGCCAAGCTACATACATATTTGTTTACATATTTAGGTATTTACATCTTTAACTGTATGTATATTTTACTATTTGCCTATTTAACTATATACATTGAAATAGTCATGCAACCTTGTCACATACATTTAGATTTACATCTTTACATATTTACCTATTCATATATTTAACTATTTGCATATTTCAGTATATACATATTTAGGTATACATACACCCATGTCACATACATTTGTATTTATACATTTATCTATTAACACCTTTACGTATTTACACATTTAACTATTTATATGTTTAATTATACGCATATTTAGACATTTACTTGCGAACCAATATTTACATATATAGGGACAAATTATCTTGATCCTCGGGTTTTGATGGAATATGGGTAAGCCTCGATTGTTAGTAGAGGGAGTACATCTACATCTACATATTTACTCTGCGACTCAAAAAATTGTAGGTGGTAGAAGGTGCTAAGCACCAAAACTAATCTCTTCGCTGTCCATTCCAATCCCGAATGGTACCAGGGAAAAAAGAATTCATATTAGCATCAGTGCGACACCTTATCTATCTAATCTTATCACCCCTGACATTCCGACTAAAATAAGTTGGTGGACGAAGTGTTTCACCGCACTCGTTCAAACGAAACGTGCGTCGTCTATCTACCAGAGACTCCCAGCCTAGTCTACTTATCAGTTCTGTGACGCTTTCATAAGGACTGTAGCAAGCGGTCACGAATCGAGCGGCTCTTCTCTGTACTTTCTCTATACAGTCAATGAACCCCTTACGAAACAAATCTCAAATGGCACAACAGTAGTTCAAATGTGGACGCACAAGAGACTTGTACGCTATCTCCTTTGTTTGTGTATTATAATTTTTCAAGATTCTACCTATGAATCGCAGCCTTGAATTAGCTCTACCTACTAATGAATTAATGTGCAAGTCCTATTTCTCGTTCCTTTGTACGCCCAAATATTTTACTGAATGTACCATATCAATAACTGAATTGCTTACTTTGTATTTCCGAAGAAACTGATTATTTTTGTTAATTATGCGTATTGCCTTGCACTTTTTAAAATTTAGTGTAAGTTGCCATTCGTTGTAGGTAACAACCAGATCGAGCTGAATTTCTACAGAAGCGGATCTATGAAATTTTGGATCCGGGGCAAAAACTTGAGATTGCAGCACTTCAAAGATTAATTTGCCGCTCGGGGCAGTACAAAACTTTTGTTTGATTTTGCCGCCCACTGTACGTTGTCGCTAGGGGAAGTAGAGCTAAAAAAAGGTCGCTGCCACAAGAATTTTCCATTTACCGCCCTTCAAACAGGATTTTGCCTCCCCCTGAAGTTGCCGCCCGGGGTAAGCCCTCCCGTTTGCTCCCCCTAGATCCCGCGCTCAATTTCTACGCAATATGCCGCATTCCTTACTATGACCGCTGATGTAAGCTAGAAGTCACCGCCTAAATTACCTTAATAGATGTCAGTTACTAATCCAATCTAGGCGGTGACTTCTAGCTTACATCACCTGAATCTTCCGCACCTGATGAAGACAGCAGAGTCAGCTGTCGAAACGTTGTGATTTTTTATGACACTATCCGGCTGAACACGGATGAATCTCAAACTGCTGTTCACTTTGTCTATCACTTGTCAGCTCCCACGGTCATCAGCTGCTCCAAAGATAGTTCCGTTTCGTAATGGGAGCGACTTGCTTATCGCCGAATCGAGATTCAGTTAATTGGTCGCACATTAACCTACGACCGGGAGCTATTGGCGGCTATTCCAGGGACGATCAATCTGAAGACATGTTATGAAACTGCTGCCTGGACAAACTCTCTCCACCCGGGAGACGAAATGGTACACAGGACCCCGAAAATAAAGTCTACATTGCAGAACGAAACAGAAAATAATAGAATCTGCTAACTGAAGATATTGCTCATTCATATTTAACCAACTTTCGTTTCTCTGTACCCAAGTCCTAAGATCAAAATTCATAAAAGGTTGGTTTTGAGGGCTGTTACAGCGTAGTCCATATCAGGCAAAATGATTAAAGCAGAAAAATAAAGAATATAAACCAAAAAGTTATGAGAATTTCCTACAAAGCAAATTCGTGACAAAGGTTGCGCGAATACAGATATTGGTGTTCTGAATAGGTTTCTCGTCTTATCAAGCCGTCACTGCTTGTTTAGAGACTCTGATCCGTGTTCCGTAGAGGAGACTGTTTTGAGCAGCGACAGTTTTAAGTGACGGGAGCTCTTTGTGGTCCATACCTCAGACAGACGTGACTTCTGCCACCGGGCGGGAAACATGTGAGGTCAGCTGGGTCCCATAAACAGGCACGCTTTATGTGGCTTCCAAGGTCTGGTCAGGTTTGGCCGAGATCCAATATTCCAGCAGCGGACACTTTATCACGCCGGCACATTATCGGGAACCGGCGCGTAAAACATTCTGGAGGGCTCGGGAGTCGTGTGATTGGTGGTTCGCGTGGCGCACAATAGCGGACGCTGGCGTGCTAAATAATACGCACCAGTCACGAGGCGGCTTCGGGTTTGAGTTATGAACAATAAAAGGAAAATACATCCTGGTAGCTGTGACGAGCTGACGGGAGTAAGAACCAAGTGTTCAGAAACAGGCGACCAGAATGTCACGTCTAAATCCGACCATTCAGAGGCTCCCTAAAGCTTCAAACATGAAACTATTTTTAAGGTTTTGTGTCAGCACGTGAAATGACTAAAAAGTTAAATCATTTCGTAAGGGAGCGTGGCTCGGTCGGGGGGGGGGGGAGGGGGGGGGTTGGCTGGAAGGCTATGCTGCGCTACGTGAGGGGGGGGGGGTCCGAGCCAGGCCACGTAGCTTTCCATACATGTCACTTTTCACAATTCAAATGAGGTACAGGACACACAACAGCATGTAAAATTAATTTCCTGCATTTCATTATCGCCGTATGTAAGTTACAATAGTCTGCGAAGAGAAAACGGTAAAAAATTTCTCCTGGAATCAAAGGGAAAAAAACTACGTGAGGGAGGGGGGGGGGAGTAATCGACCTCGTAACTTTTTGAGACCGAGAGTGGTGGTGTAACGGTTAGCGTTCTGGCCTCGCATTCGGGAGGATGGCGGTTCGAATACCCGTCCGGGCATCCAGATTTGGGTTTTCCATGGTTTCCCAAATCACTCCAGGCAAATGCCGGGATGCTTCCTTCAAAAGGCCATGGCCGAATTCCTTCCCATTCCTTGCCCCCCATCATTTCTCGTCTCTAAAGACCTCGCTGTTGAGAGACGTTAAGCAGTTAAATAATAGTAATAATAATAATAATAATTTTCATAATATGTCACGTCCTCACATTGCAGCACTTTCACTGTGATGAATTCCTTTCATACCAAGTCTTACAATCCACGATCTAATCCAAATACGTTTACTTCTTTTCTTTTTCTTCAATAAAACACAGATTGTGACAGCTGCTCGCACTGCGGCTCCACAAGCAGACAAGTTAGTTCGTTCATTTAAGAGAACTATGATGACAAATTTTATGTAATGCAATGGGCCTGATAAAATATCATAAAATATCTCATAGAAATAAAATCTTTTATTAAAGATCTTTGACAAAGATCTTTTACAGTGTAATGCCGGCCTTAGTGCGGCAGATAGTGCACTTTGCCGAGGTCAGTGATTAGTATCCTTGGATGGTAACCTTCATATGACGCGGCTGGTGTCATTGTGTGCCGTGTATGGACCGATGCAGCTTGTGGAAAATGGCGGTAATTATAGTAGATTGACTCAAAGCGCGTTGCACTTCAGTTTCGGGTGAACCATGAAGCGTCTCTGACGGGAGACCTGCGAGATGAAAGAGGTTCTCAATTAAATGAAATGAAATGAATTCTTCACAGGAGTTCAGCGGGATAGTGTCGTAAAGAGACAACGTTTCGACTATCAGCTCGGTTGTCTTCCTCAGGTCTATTACTTCAGATATTGTTACCTGAAATCACGAACTAGACAGTTTGGGAGTGTGCAGGCTGTTGGGTACTGCGGACAGTTGTATCGATGATGGATGGTTTGCTCTACCCCACACCCACACACAGTAGCTGAATCTTAAATATAAATCAATTTCGACAAATTTTGTTTCGTCCTTTCTTCTCTGCCTATTTAGCGCTCTCCGTGTTTTCCAGTTTCAGGACAGCTGACAAGCAGAATAGTGGTAACAAGAAGGGACATTGTTAGGAACGAATGCATTAGGCTCGCAATGAAAGAAGAAGACCTGCATGAAAGGATGAAGAAGGCAACATTAAGACGGTACGGGGATGATAGGAGAATGGTGGAGAGTAGAATAATCAGGAAAATTCATGGAAGTGAACGGCCGAGAGAGAACAATGGAGTGAGGGGAGTAGAAGATTGCGTGTTGAGGAGAGGAGAGGGATGGACCAAAGTGGCAACGGATAGTTGGAGAGAAGGAGAGGCAGAGCCGGTCAGTTTTGACAGTAATGTTAAACTTAATGCAGCTTAGAAACACTTTCCGGCGATGTTGACACGAGACGCTAAACTGATGTGAGAGATAACCAGGGAGGTAGGCAACTAGCGCTGCGTGCACGCCCGGCCGGCAGCTAACTCGCAGGGACTCGACTGGCCGATAAACTCGGCGCGTGTGTCATTCACTAGCATATGTTTAGAAAAATACTGATTGCGAACGCGCTGTTTTCGAACCACTGACGAATAGTGACAACGACCGGAACTTAAATAGTAGTAACACCGCTGTAGAGACGATATGCAACGGAAACAAATATTGTCGCTTATATCACGTGTTAACAACTTGAGATTTGCTGATGACATTCTGCTGTAGCATTACACCCCCCGCATTCAGCTCTTCTGCTTTTAGTACGGGTGGAGAACATGTTTACAGACGCCAAAATCTACGAAGCACGTCTTCATGGATGGGAAGATCAATGTTCACTGATATTTTCGTGAACTCACGGATCACATTATTAAACCTCCTTAGTCCTGGTGGTTCTATTTGGCTCATTTTTAGATTGTTTGCTGATGATGCGGTTATTTATAGGGAAGTAAGGAATTTGGCCGATTGTTTAGAAATTCAGCGTGATCTGGATGTTATTTTGGCATGATGCACTGAGTGGCAACTCATACTAAATTGTAAAAAGTGCAAGACAATGAGCATAACTAACAAAAAGAATCCGATTGTTCAGAAATACGAGGTAAAGATTTCACTTATTGATATGGTCGATTCTATGAAATATTTCGGAGTAACAGTGCAAAGGAACATGAAATGAGACATACACATTAATTCGTTAGTAGGTAGAGCTAATTCGAGGCTGCGATTCATAGGTCGAATCTTGAAAACTTGTAATGAACAAACAAAGGAGATAGCGTACAAATCTCTTGTGCGTCCACATTTGGACTACTGTTGTGCCATCTAGGATCCGTTTCGTAAGGGGTTGATTGACAGGGTAGAGAAAGTACAGAGAAGAGCCGCTCGATTCGTGACCGCTTGCTACAGTCCTTATGAAAGCGTCACAGAACTGATGAGTAGATTAGGTTGGGAGTCTCTGGTAGATAGACGACACACGTTTCGTTTGAACTTATTGGTAAACTTGCGTACTCCCACTTTCACTTACGAGTGTAGTGAAATACTTCGTCCACCAACCTATTTGGGTCGGAATGACAGGAAAGATAAAATTTGAGAAATAAAGTGCCGCACTGATTCTTGTATGAATTCTTTTTTCCTCGTACCATTAGGAATTGGAATGCACAACAAAGAGATTAGGTTTAGTGCTGAGCACCCTCTGCCACCCACAGTTTTGTGAATTGCAGAGTTTATATGTAGATGTAGATCACAGACAACCAGAGCTAAGGCAGGTGTCTAGTTGACGGTTGATTTAAACAACATTCATTTCAGTTGCATGGTGTCTATATAACAGTGCTGCCACTATTAAATTTCCAAACTTCGTGAAATATAAAACTATATTATTCCTTTAGGAAAGAGGAGTAAGCGCCTAGGGTTGTGCTTTCTGAAGAGTAGGCATGAATTGGCCGGCGCCGGAATTCATCCTCCCTTTCCTTTCATCTTTCATTCGTTCACAAGAAACACAATACATTGAACATACCAAGTGTCACAATCAACCACACGAAAACAGAACACTTTGGTTAGTGGGTGGCTAGGGGTAACCACCCCGGTTAAATCCCCCCAGATAATTGCCATGGAGGACTAATTCCCTCCACGATATCCTCGAAGCCTGGAGCACCGTTTAATGGATATAATCATCGTCATTGTGTTGTAATGCAACATGGCGCCCAGTTGTATGTCTGCCCACACTGCCGGCAATTGCGTGATGAATGGCGAAGACTCCAAGGCCCAATCTACGCCGCAGCTGAAGACTTCCTCAGTTGTGCCAGCGCCAAGCGAGTGCTCCTCAAGTCGATTCCTCTCAAAGGGAAACAGGGACTGACCAGAGCATATGTCAGGGACACCAACAGCGGTGCTATAGAAGGCATATTAATTACGAAAAAACCATGCTGTGTGAGAAAATAAATTTGCGTAGGGGTCTCGCAGAGATGGTGTAGCAGACTTCAAGAATTAATTAAATTAATTGTGTATGGAACGCACGATCCGTTGGCAGTTTCCAAACGCACTCCTTCTAATACCTGTCTACGTTTCCCTCCTACGAATTTTAAATTCTTTCAGCGTTTTTTTTAATGTAAATTATTGATAACTATCATTGGCAATTTACTCCAAACTCTGACTCCGTTACCTAAAGGTGGGGATCCACCAAGCGCGCAAAACGTTTGAAACGTTTTCGAACTCAGAATTTGTCCGGTGGAGACGAGAACAGCGCGCACGAACAAAGATTTGCGGGTGTTTGCAGGCGTTTCGGCCGATGTCGGTACATCAAAGGAATTCGTTGTTCGTGCGTGGACAGTGCCCGTTCGGTGGAGATAGGTTCAACAACAGTGGTGCGTGTTCCGAAGTTTCAGATTTAAGTGCATTTTAAAATCTAGAAATAATATAACTATGGACTGCGATAGTGAAAAGTGTTTACTCTTAATTGAATCACACAAATCAAAGCCACAGATATGGTAGAGCAGTCACAAATATTACCATAACAAAATCAAAAAGCACGATGCCTTGAGCGAAATTGCAACAGATATGGGAACCACTACTAATGTTGGGTGCGCAGACTTCCGCGGTCGTTGTCAATGTAATCTTGGTTGTCCGGGTTGAACCGCGTCAATTTGTCGAAACCTAACGTTTCGGCCATCATTTTGTGGCCTTCTTCAGAGTCATGCTTGATCAGGAAAACGCGGGACTCAGGCCCCATCGGACCGGCCACGCTGGCGGCGGTAGTTTGAGTGACGTCACTCCAAACGGCTAGCGCGTTCTTCGGGAGCTATATATAGGCGGCAGCAGTTCCAGCCGTGACAGTACTCTGAAGAAGGCCACAAAATGATGGCCGAAACGTTAGGTTTCGACAAATTGACGCGGTTCAACCCGGACAACCAAGATTACACTATTAATGTTGTTTAGGGGAAAGTAAATTCTTTGCTCTCATCATTCAGAAGAGAAAAAGTTAAACAACACAACTCGACGGTGACAGGAAAAGGTGTGTAACTTTATAAATTATTTTGCTTTATGTTTTATATTATTATTATTATTTCAAAGTAAGTAGGGAAATAGTAGCATATATTTTAAGAAACCACTCCTATCTTCTGTTTTTGAGTCATACAGCAGTTTTAAGGAATTTCCTGTTTTAAAAATGCTATATCCAAAGTTTGGGATTCCTCTCTCTTATTTCCGCTTCTTCACTTAAAACACACATAACACAGAAGATGCAACGCTAGCAATAAGTTTTAATCTCGAAGCCATTTGGACGCTGTATGTAGCAGTTGGAATTATGACAAATGTTCGCACACGAACTGTTGTTTGCGAATATTTGGTTGGTGGAGACAACAAGCCGAATCATACGACTGCAAACACACAAACGTTTGCAAACTATGCGCGCTTCGTGGAGACGAGGCTTAAGAAAGAAAATATTCCCTCAATCCTAGCCTGAAGTCCATCTAGCCAATTTGTACTCGAAATCATTTTTCCTTCAATCCAACACTCTTGATTCTTCCCCCAACATCATTCAGCGGATCATCACCAATATTCTCCTTTCCCAGCACTCTCTTCACCCTTCTCCCGCCTCCCAGTGAACCCCATTCCAGCTCGTTGTTCGTATCAGACCAAGCGTGGTGGATGGACGGTGAGACTCAGGCCCCGTATGCGAGAGGACGCAGGTTCGAATCCACTTCCGGTCCTCCAGATTAGGGTCATTCCAGTTTTCCCAAATCACTCCAGGCGAATTACAGGTTGGTTTCTTCAAAGAGCCACGCCAGAATTGCTTCAGATCCTCTCTGTCCTTAATTACCTCAACATTGACGAGAAGCCAGGAGCTTTATGATATCAGTTCCGGATTGTGTTTTGCGGTGAAGGAAGTGCGTCTGGCCGTATTGGCACAAGACCGCGATGGGTAGGTCGGCTGTCTGTTTGACAGTGTTTCGATTTGCCACGCATGCGCCTGTATCGAGGCTGCCATGAATCTAACCTGGTAATCCTGCCGGGTATAGGGGACCTGCAGCTTAAAGTGGAATCCCAACCACGGAAGCGTTCTGACGTACTTCACATTACACAGCAAGCTATGCCAGAAGTGAAGGTCGGGTTCAAGACTTGTGAAAATCCGCACCGAGACAGGGATTCGAACCGGGGATTCCTTAACTACTGAGCCACCAGAGCGCTCACTGTTTTGCGGTTATATCCAGAGACAACTCTAGGAGCCGTTCTCTGTACTCCCTTCAACTGCTGTATTTGATATCGAAAATGTGGGTCCAGAACTACACCACCACATTCAAGTAATGCAGTGACCTAAGTTTTGTAACCCATTTCCAGCACTTTTCTGCTGAATCCCCTCATCCCTCTCTCCAACAAATGAAGGATTTCGAAACCTCTTTCTATCACCTGGCTAATGTATCGTACCATTTGAGTATAACCCATCTGCGTGTATTGTTTATATGTTATGCCCGTCTGTTCAGGGTTCTCCGTTCTCATCCTATTATACAGGTTATCCAGGAATCAAAGGATAATCCTGAAAATTCGCATAGGTCAAATCATTTCCTAATACATGACAGAATTTTATTTTAGCAAAAGTCTCACCATTTTCGAGATATTGATTTTTTAATATCTTTTCGAAACATATCACTTCGTTCAGTTTATTCTTGGTCATTTCTAGAAATTAAGACTTCTTGAAACATTTTAAAAAAATATTCAAAGATATTTGAATCATCTAAAACAATGGCCCCATCCATCACCAGGTGATAATGATGAAAAGAATCCAAGTCAATCTTCGGCTAAGAGGTCCGATAAAAAAATCATTAATAAAATAGCCGGAAATTAGTTAGCAGGACGGGTAGGAACGTTTCTTAAAACGTTAAAACTAACCTTATTAAAAATCTTGAAAGGTATAATTATTTTATACGTGTTTAACAACGATTGTTTTATGGTAGTTCAGTCTGCTAAAGAGACCATTGTGTATTTGAAACACGTAGCAAAAAAAAAAAAAAAGAAAAAAAGATGATATATGAGGTTATAAAGGTTTTAAGAAAAAAAGAACATTGGTTTAGATCACTAAATTATCTTTGAGTAAATTAAAAAAAAAAAAAAAAAAAAAACGGAGTTCTAAAAGTCTTAATCTGTAGAATTGGCGTGGAATAAGCCGAACAAAGTCACATGCTAAAAAAAAATAAATTAAAAAATCAAATACACGAAAGTGGTTAGACTTTTACTGGAATAATATTTTTTCACGTAGTGGGACATGACGTGTCCTGTCTTCGCTCGCAGGATTATCCTTTCGTTCCTGGAGTCCTGTATAACGCTGTTTGCCACCGTTGGCTGTGGATCGTAGAGATGACCAGTGGTGTCCTGGACGGCTCGTTACTGTGTGTGATCGGAAGTGCTGATCACAGCGGGAGACCAGCGACCGCACCCACACCAGCAGCGGACAACGATCAGCAGTCTTAACCGCGTCTTATCTCTGACTCAGAGAAAGACACTAAGCATTTCCGGCTATACGGCTACCTAGGTTCCTGTACACACATTATCCCCACAACATTTCTTATTAATTTTTTTCTTGTCACGGCCACGAGGGATCAGTTGAAGACCAGCTGCGTGATTACTACAGAAGAATGGAAAGGGTAGTAGAAGAGATAGTAGGTCAACATCAGTATGGATTTAGGAAAAATCGCGGCACAAGGAACGTGATTCTGGCGTTAAGATTAATGCTTGAAGAGGCCCGAGCGTGGTGGTGTAACGGCTAGCGTTCTGGCCTCGCATTCTCGAGGATGGCGGTTCGAATCCCCGTCCGGGCATCCAGATTTGGGTTTTCCATGGTTTCCCCAAATCACTCCAGGCAAATTCCGGGATGCTTCCTTCAAAAGGCAATGGCCGAATTCCTTCCCATTCCTTGCCCCCATCCTTGCCCCCATCCTTTCCCATCTCTAAAGACCTCGCTGTTAGAGAGACATTAAGCAAATAAAAAAAAAAAAATACTTGAAGAGCGGATCAGGAAAAACAAAGATACTTTTATGGCGTTTGTTGATATAGAAAAAGCTTTCGATAGTGTTAAGTGGGACAAGATGTTCAAAATTTTAAAGAAGTCAGGTCTAAAATATCGAGATAGAAGAATACTTTACAAACTATGTAAGAATCAAGTGACTATAATAAAAGTAGAGAATCATGAGAGACATCCATCAGTTACAAAGGGCGTGAGACAAGGTTGTAGTCTATCCCCGTTAATATTCAATTTGTATGTAGAAGAAGCAATAAAGAAAGTCAAAGAAAAATTTCCATGTAGCATAAGTGTTCAGGGAGAAAAAGTCAGTATGCTACGATTTCCTAATGACATTGTCTTGTTAGCAGAGAGGGCTGAGGATATTGAGAAGTTACTGAATGACATGAACAAAATACTGAAGGAAGATTTTGGACTGAATACAAATCAAAGCAAGACAAAAGTAATTAAATGTAGCAGAAATGATACCAATGACAGTAGATTAAATAGAAATATAGGATCGGATGCAATAAGAGAAGTAAGTACGTTCTGTTACTTAGGAAGAAAAATTACAATGGATGGCCGAAGCAGGTATGATGTTAAAAGCAGAATAGCACTAGCAAAAAGAGCCTTCACGAAAAGTTTCTAATATTGATCTAGGACTTAGAAAGGAATTTTTAAAGCTCTATGTGTGAAGCACAGCAGTTTATGGTAGAGAAGCATGGACTTTAGGAATACCGGAAATAAAGAAAATTGAAGCATTTGAAATGTGGTGCTACAGAAGAATGCTGAAAATTAAGTGGACGGACAAAGTACAAAATTAACGAGTTTTATAAATGATGGTTGAGGAAAGAAGTTTGTGGAAGAAGCTTTCAGAAAGAAGAGACAGGCTGGTAGGTCATATTTTGAGACATGCTGGATTGGTTAATCTGTTAGTGGAGGGAACAGTGGAAGGTAAGAACTGCAGATGAAGACAGAGATTAGAATATATGAAGGAGATAATTAAAGACGTGGGTTGTAAGGGGTATATAGAAATGAAGAGGTTAGCACAGGATAGGAAGGGATGGAGGATTGCATCAAACTGGTCGAAAAACTGATGACAACAAAAAAAAAAAAAAAAAAAAAAAAATCATCCTGCGAGCTGTTCAGCAGGCGAGGTAAGTGTTGGGTGCGAATTCTGCCGGGGACACGTGCCAGGAGACAGGGACGGAAGCTGGTGCGGGGCGTTATCAGACTCCAAATATTGGTGGACGGCAGCTGCGGGGCAGATAGGCCCACCCAGCGCGTGAAGCAGCAGGGCTGCCACCACAACAAACACACACCCAGCGGCCGTCAACCCCACTGATCAGAGCTGACACAACACTCAACAAAGCTATCAAAAGGTCTGTGATCAGGTTTGAGCTTCAAACAGCAGTTCCTCCATCCATAGCGAGTCTGCAAGTTGCCGTCGACTGACCGGGCGTCTTCATAGTTTCCAATCGAATTAAACTGTATTACGTCTCTCAACACTAGAAGTAGGTTAGTACAATATTTAATTGAAATTGCGATGGAGCACACGTTACGGTGGCAATTTCTCTACACTCCCATCTTCTCCCGTT
This sequence comes from Vandiemenella viatica, assembly GCA_031002005.1. NCBI lineage: Eukaryota > Metazoa > Arthropoda > Insecta > Orthoptera > Morabidae > Vandiemenella > Vandiemenella viatica. The sequence goes on from JARYHS010009186.1 coordinate 263,844,990, forward strand.
CCTGTACCAACCTGCATTTGCCCTCTGAAAAATTTAACTTTAAATCTTTTCAACGTTTTCGGTCATAGTCATCTTTTTCCTTCTATGTGTTACTTTTAAATCTTGTAACAATATCTTTCCATGCCTCGTCACCAGTATACGTCTTCTACACTCCCATGACCCTCCTCATCCTCCTCCTGTCTTGCAATGAATCCCATTCCAGATCTTTTATCATGTCAGTTACTGATTGCATTATGCGGAAATTTCCAGAAACAATCTAGCAGCCCTTTTTCGCACACTCTCTAATTCCTGTATTTAATACTCAAAATGTAGATCCCATACTACACAACCATATTCAAGCAATGGCCTGACCAAAGTTTTGTAACCCAATTCCTTTACTTCTCTCGTACATCCCCTCATCACTCTCTCCAACAAGTGAAGGATTTTGAAACCCTTTCCTACCACCTGTCCAATGTGTCCTGCCCAGTTAAGTTTGTTATCAAATGTAATGCCAAAGTAATTACATTTCAAGTCTTCCACAAGCAATTCTTTCCCTACCTTGTAATCTCAATTTTGTATCATTAAATCGATTTTTTTCAATACTTTCTTAAATGTTTAATTTATTGTTGATATGATTATTAAACCAGAAATAAATAATCATTTTGGAAGTGCTGTCTTAATTTATAAATTTAAAATTACAAAATATGTGACGTCACACCAGGGGAAAGGGGAGTCCCAAAAATGTGACAACCTGTGACATGGGGGGGGAGGGGTCCAAAAACCATGAAATTCGTGTGACGTAATTTGTGGATGGCACCCAACATAAAAACAACCACGAAGTTGTTAGGTAAGCGAAGATGGGAAAAATTTTGTGCAAAGAGAAATATATATATATATTACTCTTTTTTAGTTATGGTTTTACGCCTCGTCTACGTCGAGGTCATTAGGGGTGGAATGGGACAGTGGACAAGGAACTAGAAGGAATTCAGAAGGAATTAAGCCATGGCCTCTTTAAGTAAGCATCCCAGCATTCACCTGAAGTGATTTGGGGAAACCATGGAAAACCCAAATCTGTATCCCGGACGGGGATTCGAACTGGCGACCTCCCGAATGCGAGGCCAGAGCGTTAACCGATCAGCCACCACGCTCGGTATATTATTGTTTGGTAAACGAAACCTCCGTTATGTCTCCACTTTAAAAGTTGCGGATGCTGAGGCGAAAGTACGATTCCACGCGGCAGTTCCGCAGTTGCAGAAGTGGAGTTCCGTACTACACTACATCAAGAACCATGTGGAACGTAGGTGTCGACTAATATAAAAAGCTTATTTGTATTTTCTGTCAGGAGTGTAGCTACTATGGGGCTAGGCGGTGTAGTGCACCGGGGCCCCAAAGCGCATCTCTGGGGGCCCCCAACTGCAGTTTAGAGGTTTTTTTTTTTTTAGCTCTACTGTCGTTTAAAGGGGCCCCTGAAACACAGGAAGACCCCCACTAAGGGCCATCGCTGCTCAGGGGGGCCCTTAACCACTGCTCACGGGGCCCCTAAGGGCAACTCAAGGGCCCCCTCAGCTCAGGGGGCCTATACCAGCACACGAAGCAAAAAAAAGGTTGCCCATCTTGCCTGAGGGCCCAAAATAAATTTTTTGCACCGGGGCCCTTGTTGACCTAGCTACGCCACTGTTTTCTGTATCCTTTCCAGAATGTGGGTCAGTGTTCGGTCAAAGGGATCCTCGCCAATAGGGACAGGAATGTGGATAAATGCCGGGAAGCATTGGGCCATGGCCTTTTTAAGGAACCATCCCAGCATTTGCCTGCAGGGATTTCGGTAATCGACAGAACCGCGAGTTCCGCGCGTTACCGACCACCTGTTGAGTTTACTGTGTATCGTCACTGGAGCGGTACCACTGAGCCGGTATTCCGGGAACTCACTACTAGAGGTAGCGAGCTGCTGATACGACTCTCATAAATCAGGCTACTTTACGGTCAGCGGCTGACACATCAGCTCCTTCTGAGTCACTCGGCGTCGCCCGCCGCAGTGAAGTTTAGCGCCTCCTCCGCTGACAAACTGTCGCCCTGGCCGACCTCTCACAAGCCGGCTGACAAGTTCAGTTGAGACATCACAACCACTTGGCTCCGTCTTTACGACGTCTTCACCGAGCATTGTCTCCGTACGACGAATTTCAGGCTGTTAGTCACACTGATTAAAATCTCCATTACCCGGCGACCCAGGCTCGGTGGCTGCCTGCACGGAGTTACTCCTCGAAGACAGCTTTACTGAGAAATTCAACTGGCGTGCTTCCACCCTGCATCCCTCACACATGGAAGTGTATGTCATGTTGCGCAGCACGGCACGGACAGTCAGAAAAACCAATATTTTAATAAAAGAAGCTGGATTGGCAGAAGAAACAGTGAAGAATTTGACAGTCCGAGCCCCAAGACCACCAAGATTGTATGGCCTACCAAAAATAGACTATCATGTTCTTTTTTTATTATTACTTTACGCCTCGTCGACGGCTAAGGTCATTAGAGGCGGGATGGCATTGGGGAAAAGGAACGGGAAGGAATTCGGCCATATCCTTCTTGAAGGAAGCATCCCGGCATTCGCCTGGAGTGATTTGGGGAAACCATGACTACATTGTGTCTACACTGATCAGCCAGAACATTATGCCTGCATACCAACTATCGATGTAAACCCGTCCAGGCGATAGCAGCGTCACCTGCCAAGGAATGACTGCTAGTCAGACACACGCACGGTGCATGTAGTATCTGTGAGCGTGCTATCCGTGTTTAGAATGGGGAAGGCGCGCGAACTATCTGTGTTTGACCGAGGGCAGATTGTGATGGACCGGAGCATTTCGAAACTGCTCGATGTGTCATGTATTCGAGGAGTGCTGTGGTGAGTGTCTTCAACAAGTGGCGAAACTAAGGTGAAACCACGTCCAACAGTTGAGAGGTTGGGCGAACACCCCTCATTACCGATGTCGGACGTCGTAGGCTGTGCAGACTGGTAAAACAGGAGAGGCGGCGAACTGTGGCGGAACTAACATCAGACTTTAATGCTGGGCAGACTACAAGTGTGTCTGAACACACAGTGCACCGAACACACCTAACGATGGGCGTCCGCAGCCGGCGACCCTTGCATGTGCCAATGTTAACACCACGGCATCGGCAACTACGACTGAAATGGGCACGTGACCATTGTCACTGGACGTTGGCACAGTGGTAGAGCGTTATATTGTCTGATTAATCCAGATACCTTCTTCATCATGCCGATGGGAGGGTGCGAATCCGTCGTTTTCCTGGGGAACAGCTTCTACATCTACATATACATATATACTCTGCAATTCACAAAATTGTGGGTGGCAGAGGGTGCGCAGCACCAAAGCTAATCTCTTTGCTGTGCATTCCAATCCCTAATGGTACGAGGGAAAAAAGAATTCATGTAAGAATCAGTGCGGCACCTTATTTCTCTAATTTTATCTTTCCTGTCCTTCCGACTCAAATAGGTTGGTGGACGAAGTATTTCACTACACTCAAAAGTGAAAGTGGGAGTGCACATGTTTACTAATAAGTTTAAACGAAACGTGTGTCGTCTATCTACCAGAGACTCCCAACCTAATCTACTAATCAGTTCTGTGACGCTTTCATAAGGACTGAAGCAAGCGGTCACGAATCGAGCGGTTCTTGACACCTGTACTGCGGGACGATGCCAAGCTGGCGGCGGCTCAGTTATGCTCTGTGGAAACTTCACGTGGGCATGCATGCGTCCAGTGGAGCTCGTGCAAGGCAACATGACGACCAATCAGTATCGTACACTGGTTGCAGACGACGTACACCCCTTCATGACGACCATGTTTCCCAGAGACAGTCGCATTTTTCAGCAAGATAATGCGCGGTATCACAAGACCAAAAGTGTGATGGAGTGGTTCGAGGAACACAGTGGCGAGTTTCAGTTGATGTGCTGGCCTCCAAACTCATCAGATCTGAACCCGATCCAACACATCTGGGACGTGATCGAACGTGGCGTCAGAGCTCATCGCTCCCCTTCCTGGAATTTACTGGAATTAGATGACTTGTGTGTGCAGATGTGGGGCCAACTCCCTCCAGCGACCTACCAAGGCCTCAATGCTTCCATGCCAAGACGCGTCGTCCCTGTTATCCGTGCCAAAGGCGGACATACCGGCTATTAGGTAGGTGGTCATTATCTTCTGGCTGATCAGTACATGTTCAGTGTGTTGTTTGAGTAGTGAATGAATAAAACATGAAGGGAGGGCTACAGTGGAACCAGGTCCCAGCCTGTTCAGGCCTACTCTTCCGAAAGACTTAATGGGGATCTACCATGCTTAACGTCCGCTTCCGACGGAAGAATCACTATGTACAGTGTCGTATGACGTCACTCCATACCGCGCAGAGGTTTGCGGTTTGAGGTTTGATCCAGGACTTTTGGTGCACAGTCTGGTGATCAGGAATTGGGAACCACATCTACCCTACCCGACAGTCCAAGTCCTGTGATTAAAATTTCTTCCACCACCACCGAGACTGGAACCACCAAACCTCGTCTCAGCGCCGCAAACAACTGAAGGGGCGAAGTTAGGAGTTACGTAAAGGAATTTGGAGAGGAGTATTTTTCTACAGACGAAAGAGTTCGTTTCTAAAAATTATTTAAAATTAAAGTGACTCCGAAAAAAAACGATATAATTTAAAAAAAATTAGCTTTCAACAGTGTAGTGAGTGCAAGGAAGCAAATTACGCTGTCTACATGAAAGACATACACTAGTAGATAAAATAAATGATGTACAATTGAGAATATTTTGATGTATAGGAAATTTAAATTTGTCATTTCTAGGTCACATTTACCCGTTTTTAAGATCATATTTCTCTATTTTTTGGTCATAAAGATCCGAACCCAAGCCATCATATGACATCATCTACAGAGCTGTATGTTGTAGCGTTGACTTTCCGTGTGGTCGCTTCACTCTTAATAACCTGTCCTATGGGATAGTCCATAAACCACATAGCTCCATTTTGGCCTCCTGTGAACCCCCCCTTCCCCCCTCTACTCCCACCCCTACTCCCCCCTACTCCTCCCCTACTCCCCCCCCCTCACGTAGCTGGCGTGGCTTTTGCCTCTAGCCCCTCCCCCCCCCCCCCCGTAGCACGTAGCTTTTTTCCTTATTGATTACAGAAGATATTTTGTACCGTTTTTTCTTGTTAGACTATCGTAAATTACATACGGAGATAGTTAAATCACAGAAATAATTATTCATACAGTGTTGTGTGTTCTGTACCTTATTTTAACCGTGACAAATAATATGAATAAGAAGTTACGTGGCTAGGATTATAAACCACCCCCTCCCCCCCTGTTTCCCATGTAGCACAGCGTAGCTTACCAGCCAACACTTCCCCCCCCCTCCCCTAGACGGATCCACCTAGTTTATGGATACTTTCTAATGAAGCTGTCTGGAAATTTCATGTCATTCGGCCAATCAAAATTCGAGAATTCGTTATATTCTGGAGTTTGGAGGCTGAGGAATCTGACCCGTTGCTCGCTGCTGGGTGGAGGCGGCGGTGGAGTAGTTTTATGGCTGAGCACTCGCTGACCCGCATTCTGTCGGCGTTAATTGGGGCTGACTCATGCATTAGTCAGCCGTCAGGTTCGCGACTTACGATAGGCCAGCATCACTTGTTTTCTGTTTCTGGAAGTGGCCGTAGACCTTCCTGGAAAAGCGTCAAGCTTGAGACATTTCTCTACCGGCCAGCTCCCGTAGCGAAGGGTCGCCGGTTCGACTCCACTCTAGGCAGCGGTGATTTTAATTAAGCGTTGCGTTCGTCGTATTTCCACATCTACATATATACTCTGCAATTCACAAAATTGTGGGTGGCAGAGGGTGCTCAGCACCAAAGCTAATCTCTTTGCTGTGCATTCCAATCCCAAATGGTACGAGGGAAAAAAGAATTCATATAAGAATCAGTGCGGCACATCATTTCTCTAATCTTATCTTTCCTGTCATTGCGACTCAAATAGGTTACCGAGCGTGGTGGTGTAACGGTTAGCGTTCTGGCCTCGCATTTGGGAAGACGGTGGTTCCAATCCCCGTCCGGGCATCCAGATTTGGGTTTTCAATGGTTTCCCAAATCACTCCAGGTAAATGCCGGGATGCTTCCTCCAAAAAGCCATGGCCGAATTCCTTCCCATTCCTTGCCCCCATCCTTTCACGTCTCAAAAGACCTCGCTGTTAGAGAGACGTTAAGCAGATAAAAAAAAATCGGTTGGTGGTCGAAGTATTTCACTACACTCGTTTGTGAAAGTGGGAGTACACATGTTTACCAATAAGTTTAAGCGAAACGTGCTTCGTCTATTTACCAGAGACTCCCAGCCTAGTCTACTAATCAGCTCTGTGACGCTTCCATAAGGACTGTAGCAAGCGGTCACGAATCGAGCGGCTCTTCTATGAACTTTCTATATAGTGTCAATCAACCCCTTACGAAACGGATGCCAAATTGCACAACAGTAGTCAAAATGTGGGTGCACAAGAGATTTGTACGCTATCTCCTTTGTTTAGTCCTATGGAAATCCCCGCCGATACAAGGATTCGAAGTGAGGACCTCCAGTCCTGAGCCACGAGGCCGCGCGGAATACTGGTGGAAGGATAGAACAGCTTATTCGTTAAGTCACTGATCAGGAAATGGCCTCTTGCAGCGCGGACTTGTACGCAGAATGGAATACAATCAATCAGATACCGATAATAGTGATGATTTCTGCATTGCCAGATGATCCCCTGGAGGGAGTTTCTCCTCATTGCAGTTCAGCTGGGGTGGTTTGGACGTGTAGCTGGACGTCTAGTTGTTTTGTGTGTATGACTGTACTTGAGTGTAATTTGTGTTGCTGATATGTCAAACATAAAGGAAGTGAAAGCCAAAGCGCCACACAGAGTGAATCAAGCCTGCGGACTAGAGACAAGACTAGGCCTGAACTACACAGCCAGGCGAGCCCCATGAAGCCCGCAGCGTTAGTTATACTAGCCGCCGCCGTAGCGCTGCCTGTCTTATAGGGAATTTCAAATAAGTAACTGAGTTTGAATTTATTTGCGCTTATATTGTTAAAAGTAAGTGTAAATTTCAAATAAATAATTGCATTTGCTTTTATTTGGACTTGTTAAAAGTTGCACGAAAATACAAACGACACAGATATATTATAATGAGAGTCAGAGATTAAAAAAAAACCAATGCGACGATACTTTAAATTTAGATGTTGCTTTTTGTTTATTTACGACGGTTACATTAATAAATTCATCTAAGGAAAACAGCAGCCGATGTCTGCTCTCTATTTTATGTAACGGTTAATAAAACCAGATCACCAAACAATTTTATTATTATTAATTTTTTTTTGACGGTAGATTAACAGTGAAGTTTGTTAAAAATTCAGAGAAATTTTTCACAAAACGTAGATGATCACGAAATATATCAGTCAAATATAAATATAGTTATTCGTTTTTTAAAATTGTACTTTAATTCTAAAAATTTTCGTAAAAATAAAAATTTCCACCATTTAAAATCAAATTCAGTTATATAAAAACACCATAACTAAATACTACGAGAATTTAATCATGAAAATTTTACTCACACCATGGAAAATACCGAAAAATTAATTGTTCTTTGTTTTTACTTAGAAACTTTTCCGGAACAAATTCCTACCACCACGTTATTGGCATCCGTCATTGTTGATGGGCGTTTAAACTAGTATGAGGATAGTAGTAAAAAGATACAAAATGTCTATCCGTGTGAGGTATAGAGTCCTTACTTAGAATTAAGACCGTTATTGTGAACATATCTGCGTAAATATAGAGAAATAAACTGCAATATTATCTCTGAAAATATTAGTTTAAAGGTTCAAAGATATCACCAGAGGCGAGAAGCAGTATCTTTGGTGGACGAATAATTAAGAAATAAAAAAAGGAAGGATGAAGTAGGGAACAAACTGGTTGATGAAAGCCATTCATATGGAGTGATAAAGTTATAGAGAAAAGGTTTCGAGAAATGGAAGCCTAAAGGAAAATTAAATAAATCCTTGTAGGTTGGTAAAACCCATTAATGTTTCTATATGATATGCAAATAGCCTGAGGGCAAAGAGAAAATGTTTTCTTATGTTATCTGTGAATGTTTGATGTCAGTCGAATATTACGTATTGTGAAACTTAGTAAAGATAAGTACTAATTATTAATCTTAATATAGTTGCTAGACCGTAAAATAAATTGTAATATTAATGTGTCAAAAAAAATCATCGTTGAGTAATTTAGGAGAAGTGTACTAGATGGTTAATTAAGAGTACATTGTGAGTGCGATTCCAAGTGTTACAGCGTTAGTGACACACCATATATTGGTGGCCAAATTGGTTAATATGTGGTAAAGGAGAAACAGGTAAGGATATAAATCAAAGATTACGTAAGTGTGTGCACGGATAGGGGTCAAATGTACGATTATCGTCATCGCCAAAGTTTACTGGTGGCGAAAACCGACCCAAGAACAGACGTAAGAACAAACGATTACATCCTGTCCCAGCAAATACGGCTCTGTTACTTGATGATTAGTCCTCTGTTAAGGGCTAGTCACAGGGTCGGTGTGGCAGCGACCTCTTTGCGGTTCTGCCAGTGATAGCAGACAGAATCGCGCCCAGGTGATATAACATGAGCTCTCGATAGATCCGGGTCGATCGTTAGTCTGTGCCAACGTCAACACAGCTGAGAGCGTTTGGAGAAACATGTTTGTGAGACGGAAATAGTCCAGTCTGCTCCCCGCTGGAGCCACTCTGTACCGCTGGAACTCGCGGCTACATATCATGGCTGCTCTGCGTGAGCAAAACAATACGTATTAATTCATAATATCCTTATAGCTTCCATAACTAAATACGGGGCATAGTCGAGTATGACATAGTGACACTGGACATTTAATCTACAAATGTTGGAAGTATTGTCTCAACAAGTCTGTTGGGTGAGTGGTTATCGCTCTGGCTAGGCATCCGAGAGGACGTGGATTCGAATCCCAGTCCGGTCATCCACAGTTCCAATTTTTATCGTTTCCCTAAGCGAAGGCCCGGATAGTTACTTCAAAGAGCCATGGTAGAATTCCTTTCCGTCCCTTGCTCCCCATCCTCTTCCACTTCCAATGACCTTGACGTCGATGATGCATATAGCCTTGGACAGTAAAATAAAAAAATAAAAAGGTTTACACCGCTCTGGTAGCTCAGTGGCTGAGGCGTCTGACTGGAGATCGGAAGGTTCCCGGTTCGAATCCCTGTCTCGGCGCGTATTTCCGTAGATCCATAACCCGACCGTCACCTCTGGCACAGCTTGCTGTGTAATGTGAAGTACTCCAGCAAGCTTCCGTGGTTCGGGTTCCACGTTAAACTGTAGGTCCCCTCCAGGGCTGACAACCCTAATTGTAACGCTGATGTGTACTCATCCACAGCAAATTGAAGACGAACTAACCGAGCGTGGTGGTGTAACGGATAGCGTCCTGGCATCGCATTCGGGAGGACGGCGGTTCGAATCCCCGTCCAGGCATCCAGATTTGGGTTTTCCATATTTTCCCAAATCACTCCAGGCAAGTGCCGGGATGCTTTCTTAAAAAGGCCATGGCCGAATTCCTTCCATTCCTTGCCCCCCATCCTTTCCTGTCTCTAAAGACCTCGCTGTTGAGAGACGTAAAAAAAAAAAATAACTAAGGCTTAACATAGTCGTAGTTGGCCCAAACGAACATACAGTAGGCTTATAACCTGCGATTAGACCATTTCCTGACCAGGTTTTTCTTTAAACTGATAAGTTTTCCAACATCCCTGAAAGTCTGCAACATCATCACGAACACGTCCTGTATACTTCAAAACTAGCATTAAAAAAGAGGAATTCACGTACTGTTATTTTTCAATCCAATGTCTCTTTTTTAAATCACTGGTGCAACGTCTCCAGTTGCTTTCATATTCGTCGAGGGGGAAAAAAATATTCCTGGACCCCGTGTTTGAATACGTCGGGAGTGCCTGCCTACTTTCCAAACGTTCTAGACCATCGCTGGAACATTTACTCCATATATAGAGGGTTAGTTAGCTTTTTCACTAATAACTGTCAAAAATAACTTCAGTATTGTTTGTGAAGGCCTAAAATGGGTAAGTACTCATTCTCAGGTATAACCCTGTGCTACCAACCTCGCCACTTCTAATAGTAGGTGCTAGATTCCACTTATGATTTGAATTTCAACGTCTGTCCCAACTCGTTGACACAGTTTTCCACCGAGCGTGGTAATACGTGGGAGAACGCGGGTTCGAATCCCGTCCGGACATCCATTTTTGGGTTTTCCGTGGTTTCCCCAAATCAATCGACACGAATGCCCGGATAGTTCCTTCAAAAAGATCGCGGCCGAGTTCCTTCCCGTTCCTCGGCCTGGTCCTTTCCAGCATGTAATAATATCGACGATGGCGAGGCGTAAAGCCATAAGAAAAAACTCAGTTTTGATATGGTTTGCTGGCTGTAAACTTGCGATCAATTAAGGCAGATGACAGGAGCCGACGCAGTGTGTGGCGTCCTCTGTCGGTCTCTCCGATTGAAGTGATTGCAGAGTCCCCACCAGACCTCCCGCGGACTGGCCCCTCCTAGCGTTGACTCGCTCTCCCGTCCCACCCTCTTCATCCGCCTCCAGTCTCCCGGGTGCGGTGTCAGAGCACTCCCCATCTTGTAGATTTCCTCTTGTTGGACTGAGGATCATGGTACGTCAGGTAGAATCATCTGCTCCTTGGCCGGCCTCTAGGCCTTCTACCCTTCAGTTCCCTTTCCAGCCATATCCTTGTCACTCCCGCTGGGTCCATCTGTTTGACATCTCCTATCTGCGAACGAAAATTTAATGTGTACTTAAATCAGCGTTTACTATGGAACGACAGTATCAAGAGACCTAATTTGATTCATTTAAATGGTTTATTTCATTTAAAGAATTTTTAAAAGGCCTTAAACAATTTCTATAGTAGTTTTAAATCGTTTCGGCACTTTTTCGATTAGCTTTTTCAGTTGGTCGACAGAGTATATATACGAGTAGTTACAATATGAGAGTAACAGTTCCCCCCCCCCCCCCCCCCTCCCTTACGTTTCATTGCTACCAGGTGAATCCCAGGAGGCTGGCTGTTGGAGGGTCCCTCAGACCCTCCAACAGCCAACTTAACCTAACGGAATAAATAAAGGGAAGCATTACCACCAGGGCCTTTTGAAGGAACCATCCCGCCATTCGTCTGGAGTTACTTCGAAAACCACGCAAAATCAAGATCAGCGGATGGGAATTTGAATCCTCGTTCTCCGTAATCCCAGGCTGCATAACGATTTCTGCAGTGTTTTTCTTTCCTTTTTTTACAAATTTTATTCATCTTTGCTGAAGGCTGGGAGGCGGCTTGCTGGAGCGTCTCTAAGATCCTTTTCAGCCGAACTAATCTACTGGGAGTGAATGGGGAAGGAAGTCGTCCGAGGCGTTTCAAAGGAACTAGTGATGCTTGATATACATCGATGAATCGAAAACATCGATGTTTACTATTCGATGCATCGATTCAGTCCGATACATCGCTTACTTTCAATACATAGAACGCGTTTTTTTTTTTTTTTTTTTTTTTTTTTTTTTTTTTTTTTTTTTTTTTTTGTTGTTGTTGAAGCGATAGAATTAGTTTTAAAGCAAAATGAAAACAGTAAATGGTTTCGCTATACGTTAATTTTATCATCTATAAAATCAAATTTTTTTCTTTTAACTTGGATAAACAATTTAAAAAAATGGGTAGGATAAGTTTTAAAACAAAACAAAAACAAGAAACTGTAAAGCTAAACGTTATTTTGTCACCTACAAAATTACATAACATTTTTTTGTTTTAATTTGGATAAAACAACAAAAAAAACTACGTAATAGGATAAGTTTTATATAAAAAAAAGGGGAGTGTTGTGTTGCTGTACGTTATTTCTGTCGCCTACAAAACCACATAACTTTTTTTTACTTGGATAAAACTACAAAAAAAACTACAATTTGCTTGAAATTTCCCGCCACTGTACAGCGGACGTCAGAGTATAAAAACTGTTTACAAAATTTTACAAGATATCTTATAAATATTTAACTGTGGTAGCCAGCTCACTACCATCACTTTTTTCAAAGGCTGTACATGTTTTAAATCAACAACATATCAGAATACAAGGAAATTGGGTAAAAAATAAAATCTTATTAATGCAAAGTTTAGAGAGAAAAATTGGGATTTCTAAATCGGATTAGATTAGTACTCCAATACTGTTTCTCTTTCAGCGTTTCCTCGCATTCCTTGTATTCAATCTTTCTGTTCGGATTTCTAATTCAGAAATACCAGACATTCCAAGACCGCCATTGTAAAAGACTGATTAAAAATATTATTCTAATAAATGTCTTGTTGTCTACTTTCCTAAACTTTACTATTGATGTATTCGTTGAGGCCAACCAGGACCACGTTAAGCCTTCTTGCAAAATATATATATATTTATGTCGATATTTTTATTCGTTACATCGCGAACATCGATGTTTTTATTCGATGCATCGCGAAACATCGATGCAACGTTTCGATGTATCACATGGGAGAAAACATCGATGTATTTTCTGCATGAGCATCCCTAAAAGGAACCATCCCAGCATTCGCCTGGAGGGACTGCAGGAAAGTGCGGAAATCCACAGCCAGGATGAGCGACAGCAATCCTCTCGAGTGTCAGGTAAGGTGGCGAATTTGCCCTCCTTCCAACTAGGTGTTTTTTTCCAATTTTTGAAGGCTGGGAGGCGTGGTGCTGGAGGATTCTTTTCAACCGAACTAAACTACGGGGAGGGAAGGGGGACCGTGACCTTGTAGGGAACCATCCCAGCATTCGCCTGGAGTGACTGAAACCACGGAAAAACCCCAGTCAGGGTGGCCGGACGGGATTTGACCCCCGTACTCTCTAATGGTGGGTAAGAAGTCGAAAATGCATGTTTTATATTTCGGTTCCAAGTTCCAATTCGGTCTCTTTTTATTTATTTTTTTACATTTCATTCTTCCCAGCTGAAGGCTGGGAGGCGGGCTGCTGTAGAGTCACAGGAGACTCTTTTCACTACGGGGAGGGAGGGGGATGGAAGGTCGGCCGTGGCCTTGTAGGGAACCATCCCAACATTCACCTAAAATGTCTGAGGGAAACCACGGAAAACCTCCGACAGGATAAACCTCAGACAGGATAGCCGAACCCAGTTTAACCCCGGTCCTCCCGAATGGAAATTGTCAGTGCGAAATCGCACTGCCCAAGCCTCGGTGCAATTCGGTTTCTCCCCTGGGTGCTACTTGTCGTAAGCGGTGAACATTTCGACTGCGAGAAGCAGTTGATGTTTCATTAACTGCGATTCTGTCTGACTGTCGAACGCGAGCTCGGAGTTGGATGCGGTTCAGCCTAACCATGGTACGGGGGTAAAATACAGTATATTTCATTTCGCTAAGTGAAAAGTCACAGTCATGACGGCAGTCTTGGACCCGTTGTATCTTCCCCAAGCAGTGTAGTGGGGCTTCAACCCGCGGAGGGGTTATATTGTCAGTCTTATATAAAAATTTTAATAAATATTGACCGTTAAAAAAAACGAATATAATTACAACCATCTTCTTTCGGCTGTATCGTCTAGGCAATGTCAATAATAAATAAATAAAAACCCTCTCCTTTACTGGTGGACAACTAGCAGGTCCCTCCGGGAGACGAAGCAGGACCGACAGGGACAGGTAGCACGCCGGTGGACTGCGGTGGGCGGTCCAGCGGCTGATAAGGACAGACCTCCCAGGACTTCATTACGGACCACACCCCGCTCTCTCAGCGCTCCATCGACAGCCGAACTCACCACACTGGAGCCTGCAATGAGAGGGGACTGGGTCACTAAACCTCGCTCACACCAGCGCTTCAATACGACGGAGTAGTACGTAATATTATTTAGCCGTCTGTATGGTTCAGTGCTCTCTAGATGAGGCAGCCACGCACGAACACAGGCCGTCATGGCGGCGGATATTAGGAGATTTCTAAGCGGATTTTCGCATTCATCAAGGCAGACGTCGGGACCGTCTTCAGTCTCTGCCTCACTACATATTTCATAAACAAAAAATACACTTGTCATACGCTGAGCATAGTTACATGTTTCACACACAAGTGGCAACTTCAAACTTTTTTTTTTTTTTACTGCTTAACGTCTCTCTAACAGCGAGGTCTTTAGAGACGGGAAAGGATGGGGGGCAAGGAATGGAAAGGAATTCAGCCATGGCCTTTTGAAGGAAGCATCCCGGCATTTGCCTGGAGTGATTTGGGAAACCATGGAAAACCCAAATCTGGATGCCCGGACGGGGATTCGAACCCGCGTCCTCCCGAATGCGAGGCCAGAACGCTAACACACTTCACTTCCTCCGTTAGAACTCAGAACGACCTGACAGTACTTACTAAATGCTTGGAGTAAGCAAGGGCATGCGGTCGTGAAGCCATAGCTCAAATCTGACACCGAGGGTGGTGGGTGAACGGTTAACGTTCTGGCCTCGCATTCGGGTGGAAGCGGGTTCGAATCCCCGTCCGGGAATCCAGATTTGGGTTTTCCATGGTTTCCCCAAATAACGTTGCAGTGAATCGCGGAGTAATACAAGGTCTAGTTACTACTTGAAAGAACACGCCAATGCAACTGTTTAGTTTATTTATTGCTGCGTCGTACGCGTTTCACCTCTCATCCAGGCATCATCAGCGACGAATCTGTGTTACAGTTTTTATATACGGTTTTATATACATATAATAAAACTCCACACATATATAACTTACATCACACATACATATAAAACATTCTAACAATACCATCACACATACACGCACGCTTCAAAACTCGCGCTATTGGCACGAGACATGACATATACAAACAAGATGGCCACAACAGACAACCGAAGGACGCGAAAGCGCACCAGACACGACATAAACAAACCAGCTGGCCCCAGAATGATGAAAACGCACAATAGTGTAAATACGATACAGGCAAACCAAGCTTTGTATAAAGAAACGGAGATGTGCATATGCATACCATATTAACGAATGTAAATAGTAAGTAACTATTAGCTATAAAAATATCTCATAAAAAATATGCTCATAATTTGTAATAATAGGATAAAAATATATGTAAAACTGTGTATAAAAACTGTAACACAGATTCGTCCTGATGATGCCTGGATAAGAGGTGAAACGCGTACGACGCAGCAATAAATAAATTAAACAGTTGCATTGGCGTGTTCATCAACTAGTAATTAATTAAGCAACTATGGAAACATTGCCTGCAACAACATCGCATTTACAAGGTCTAGTAGTTGTAACTTTAAGATAAATTCTCCGTATCTGGTGACACTTCGTGAGATCTGGTCGCACCCCTCCCCCCCTCTAAATGACTGAAATGACGTGAGGTTGTAACCCCCCCCCCCCATCCCCTACTAATCAACCTCGCAACTTTTGTAGACCTTTTTTTTTTAGATCTCCTGCTTCCAAGGGCGGTTACACGCCTCCTAAGGTCGGGTTCTGGACGAAATACTCCCCCAAAGTTAACTTTCGCGTCATTTGTAGACTTTTTTTTTAGCTGTACCTTCGTACAAAAATTTCAAAATCTCACTTGAGATTTCCGTTGACTCCCCCCCCCCCTCCCCCTATTTCACCTCACGTCAGTAATAGACGCTCCCTTAATAAACAGGACAAATCTAAACCCACATGGATCAGTGAAACTGAAAAGGACATGAAAAACGCTGGAGTACATATGTAATAGACAACACAACAGTCTTTAGAGAACTAATTCAAAAGGCAGATTTTTCAGGGAAGACAGAAATACGTAAAACGTACAAAATGTACCCAGGAAAAAATTAACAACATTCTCAAAGAATGTACAAAGTTTGGAAGCAAAGAAAATTGAATACTAAGAAACATAACCAAAGTTTACTTATCGTACCCTCCAAATGGGTTATTCGAAAGAAGAAGAAAAAGTTTATGAGACTGTGATTGGGGAACGTCCCAACATTCGCCTTGATAAGCCGCAGTCAGGACGGCCTGGACTCGTGCCCGGTACCGTTGAACCTCCCCGATCCACTCGCGGTGTATTGTTTGGAACTAGTGTGGTCAATGCTTGCGGCCCTCTTCTTGAGTAGAGATCTGACTTATCTGAGATATAAATATTTGAAATACAGATACAAAATACGTATTTCCACCTTGTATCTGAAATACTTTTCTTAATCTTTATTTTGTATCTTGTATTTAGATATTTTTTTCATTATCTTTGTATTTTAGAAATACTAAATACTATTTATGAAAGCGTCACTGAATTGATACACAGATTGGGCTGGGATAGTTTAGAAGACAGGAGACGTAGCTTGCGTTGGAATTTATTGGAGAATATGCGAAAAAATTTAAATTTCCAGTGCTATGAAATACTTCTCCCGCCAACCCATTTTGGTCGCAATCACCGGAGGGATAAGATTCGAGAAATAAAATGCCGTACTGATACTTATATGTATTCCTTCTTTCCTCGCGCTATTCGGGATTGGAATGGGCGGGTTTAGGATTGGTGCTTAGCACCCTCTGCCACCCACAATGTTTGTGATTTGCAGAGTATGGATGTAGATGTAGATATTTACGCCTTTTTTTATCTTTTTCATATGAAAAATACATAGACAACAGTGAGAACGCATTCGTAAAAATTAATAACCTACATCAAAGGACAAGATTGTATGGTCTACTTACCTTTGTCTGCATTTATTGTGAAGAACTATGAAAACCGTAAACAAACACTGACCCGCCTACCTATTGTCCCTTGTCTTTAATCCTCGCCAATTTTTATAATATAAAATTATGTTTGGTGTTGCGAAGTCGAATTATTATTATTGAATCATAACGACGGTATTGAAATGTAAATAAATAAATAAATGATTAATACATTTTGGTATAAGGTATCTAACAAATTTAATGTCTTATATACGGTACTGAATTAAATGTATAGTTTTAACTGTTTAAGGTTACTGTATTATCACCTATAGTAGGAACTGTTCCGTTTAGAATATAACAGTTTGTTATTTAATTAGTTCTGAAACCTTAAAATAGCTACTTGAAAACTTGCCAGTAATAATAATAATGATTCGTAAATAACTGTTGGTGTTACTCTCAGTAGAATTATACAATAACAATGAGTGATCAGATTTTTGAAGAACTGGTTTTATCTTACTTAAGTCTCATTTAAAATTTTAAGGAACATCTTGTACATTTTAGACAAAGAAACATGTTTCAAAATAAAAATAAATTTGTTTTATGTAAAAAAAGTATTATATCTTGAAAAAGTATTTTGAAAATACATATTTTGTATCTTGTAGTTCAAATACGTATTTTGTATCTTGTATTTCAAATACCATTTCCAAAAGTATCTTGTATGTGATATCTCAGATCCATTTCTTAAGAGTATCTTGTATTCCAGATACCTTTTACGAGGTATCTTGCACATGTCTATTCTTGAGCGGCTCCCTGTATGTAGGTCGGCTGCTCAAAGGACAGGTCCCCTAGGTCGTGACGCGGAAGTGCGGGACACAGGGTCCTTTGAGGGACGGCGTGACTGCTGGGCGGAATTAGGGACACCCGCTCACAAAGGGCAACGCTTCTAGTCACACATCCAGAAACATCCAAAACGAATACAGCGTTTGTATTTTAGTCACAAATAACAGAGAACATTGCCGAGTTTAGCAGCACTGCATTTATGATCGTCTGATTTCGATGAGTTTTACTAATCATTGCAATGGTCAACTTTGTACATATGGTTTTGCTGACTACAAGCATTTTATACCTACTGCCAGTTTATACTTAATGGAGGGAGTGAAGTGTTGCCATCTATCAGCGAAATGTGTAACTATGTTCTGAGTGTGATAAGACATCATCATCATCATCTCCTTCACCCGTCTCCAGTTTCCCTGGTGCGGTGTAAGAGCGCTCGCCACCTTTGGCCGGCATTACACTGTAAAAGATCTTTGTCCAAGATCTTTTATAAAACATTTTATCATATTTATTTTTTCAAAGATATTTTATGATATTTTTTCAGTCCCATTACACTACATAAAATTTTTCGTCATAGTTCTCTGAAATGAATGGAGTAAACTTTTAAGCTTTTGCAGACCCAGTTTGTGCAACTGTCACAATATGCATTTTATTGAACATAAAGAAGAGAAGTAAACATATTTAGGTTACACCGTGAGATTACAATACTTGTTATGATAGGAGTTCATCAAATTTTAGTGAAAGAGCTGCAATGTGAGGACATGCCAAATTATAAAAATTATGGTTGATGCTGAAGTATACGTGCAATAAATTCATACCACAATATTTTCATAAATTTCTACATCAGAATTATTTCCCCATTGTGTGTTTATTTTTACGGTGTATGTGCCATGGGTTGTACTCGATTGATGGTGATGGATCTACACCATTCTACAATATAGCACACGCATTGGTCTGCGCATTACTTCTGTTATTATTCCAGAAACCCGTCAAATACTAATTACTTAACACATTAATTTTCTCTTTTTACGTCTTCTACAGTACAGCCTTCTATCATAGCACTCATTAACTTTTCGTAAGTTTTAACCTTTTTATTCCTAATCTTATAGTCTATATGTTTCTGAGTTTATATTTCCTCCTGTTCATACTCAGAAATAAAGACTTTCGTGGATTCTACAGTCATAACCAACTTTGGTAACGTCCCTTACGCCATTTTCTTTGTTTACGTTTGCAGGGTGGTGAAATCTTTTATAAAATGTAATGGCAACGTCTTACATTTTATAAAAGAAATTTTATAAAAGAAATCTTTTATAAAATATGCCCCATTACACTGTAAAATATTTTATAAAATATCTTTTATCAAAGATCTTTGACAAAGATCTTTTACAGTGTAATGCCGGCCTTTGTCTGTTTCCTCTTCTTGGATTCTCGTAGACCATGATGCACCTTTATCCTGTAGGTCCAGTTTCACGAGATCACTCCATCTCCTTCAGGGCTGGCCTCTTGGTCTTTTACCCTTCAGTTCTTTTCCCAGACATATCCTCGCTGTTCTCGTTGGGTCCATCTGCTTGACATGTCCCAGCCGTCGCAATCTTGCTTTGGCAATTCTTTCTTGAAGGGTTTCATTGACTGGGATGTGTTCACAGATCACTTCATTCCTGATCTTGTCTCTTCTGGTTCTCTGTACCACTCATCGCACGAACTTCATTTCTGTAGCCTGGAGTCTGCTCTCTACGTGTGATAATTGTATTTGTCTATTAGAAATGTTCAGGTGAAAATGATAGCCAACCAGTTGCATCAATTAGGGTTATTTAACCTTGACCGCGGTTTCGACGATCATAAGATCGTCTTCTTCAGAAGGCCTCTTGGAATCACATATACTCAGAAAGGAGCCAAGTAACTCTCGGAAGATGCAACTGGTTGGCTATCATTTTCACCTGAACGCAGCCATGTTCAAATTTTTATTAGAAATGTGATTTAAATGTTCGGAAGGACGTCTGGTGTCTGCTTCATGTAAGTTTTTCCGAGCATTTAGACGCAATTAAATTTAAGTTAAAAGTTTATCGGCAGTGTTGTTGTTACCCGTTATTTAGATGTTGAAGAAATTCAGTCACATGGCTTGGTGAAACTTTAAATCATTTGGCGACCGTACAAAAAATCCTCATAATCAGAAAAATCACGAAGTTTCCGAATACCTTAATAAGCCGAATCCTTTAATATGTGGGGGGCGATGGTTGAGTGTACGCGCAGGTTAGATTGATTCTTATTGCTTCTGGATTAATGAAGAAGCATATGACAGGCTATTTATTTAATTAAATAATTTCGTTTCTGTTAAGAAAGCACTGGATAAGGCAGTATATATTTCGGAGGAACTGATACGGGAAATCTATCTTAAAGTCACAATTATTAGACCTGCTATTACTCCGCGATTCACTACAAAGTGGGTGGCGAAGGGTGCGTTGCACCTGTCCTAATGTGCAAATGTAAGGGCATGGGAACGGATAAATGGAACATAAGAGGATGCGCGCATGGGGCATCTTAAGCAACCGTCCCGGCATTCAAGTGGAATGACAGTAAAAAACCCAGATCGGACATGTAACCAGGGTTGACAATCTTACTTTTCTATGATGTTTCTACACATCTCTGTTTATTCAAACGAAATGGGTATTTTTTATGGTTTTGAGGAGAGAGTGGTAAGTAAACCATTGGTGATGGAGACTTCTTATAAGCTCGATCACCGGTAGCTCGCCTCGGAACAGGATCCGTTTTATAGTGCGGCAGCAGATACCACGCGAGTTTAACGACCGTGAAAATATTCTCAGCTTCATTACGAGGAAAATTTGTGGTGCGTAACGTCAAAGACAGAACAGTGGGAAGCCAACCGTTTGTGTTCCTCCGAGGCTGGAAATAGTGCCGACTGCTCAATTAACGTTAGTCAGTCGGCGTGTGGTCTGGTCGGCGCTTAGCATAAACACTGAGCGCTGCGGCGAGTAATAGCGGACCCAACACTGCGCCCTGAGGACGTCTCGCTCACAGTGATGGGAGTTGATTAATTATGGTTTCGTATAGTTTTCGTAAAGTTTATTGTGAATTTGTGTATGTTTGTCTTATAAATGAACATTTTATGAATAGAAACTATGTAAACTATATGTAATATGATCATGGACAGTATTGTGTATCAAACATTATTTAAAAGTTCGTAATTGTAAGTGCTGATGCGAGCTGCGATGTTTGGAGCACAAGTTGTGAATTTTTGACTGGTTTATGTTGATAATTTTGTGTGTAAATGCACGTAAACAGTATTAACTTTCATTTCAAGGTGTTTTCCAATGATTGTGAGTGATTTTGCTCAATTTGTAATTATTTTTGTATGGATTTAATTGTTGAAGTATTGTTAGAACTCGAGACACCTCGATCGGACTCGGGACTCTTTGAATTATTCTGGATGTTTCCGTAGCTTCCATATAAAAGCGCGGATGTGGCGAGCATAGGTAGTTTGGTAGTAGAGCAGTTGAGTTGCAAGTTAATTGAAAGTTAGAATCGCTGGAATATATCTATGGATTGTGCGTAGTATCTTTGGTCCAGTCGATGCCTATTGTGTGTGTGTACTGTCAACTGTGTAATGTTATTGTAGAACGTACTGGAAAATAAACATAAGTGTAAAGTGATTCTTCGTAGTAGTTATTACATGTAACCAAAAGCTTGTCAATAGGTTTCGGGTCTTTATGACAATTCATATTTTTCTTGCCTTTTTCTTGAGCTATAATGCTGAATTAAATACCAATTAAATGTTTCTTATTGCATTTAAATATATTTTATATAGCATATAAAATCATATTCAGGCCATTTTCCTAGTTTCGGTCATACTACGATAATATTTCTTATATTTTGAGAAAACATCTGGTGATTTTTAATAGTACCAGAAATTCACGAGGTACACATGACAAGATACTAAGATAATTATTCACAGAACTTTATTCCTATCATACATTGGAGGAATAAACAAAGCTAATTGTCACTGAATTGGTCAGAATTCACCAGTCAAGCATTAAAGTTATAAATTATTGTCACTCTCTAAATAAGTTGCAATAAATTACCAAGGGAAATGATTAATAATTTATCAAAAACGTTGAAAGAATTTAAAGTTAAAATTTGAAGACGTCAAATGTAGGTGGGAGCAGCAATGGGTGTTTAGGGAAATTGCCACCGGAGCGTGTGCTCCATTGCAATTATTTAAATTACCGCCATGTCGAAAACTAAATTTTCTGTAAATTCGAAGATATGCGGTTACATAGGGGAATTTGAGAGGAGTATTTTAGTACAGACGAAAGAGGTCTTTTCTATGAAATTCAAGTGACTTCAGCAAAATTGTTTAAAATTTAATTTCGCAATGGTGCAGTGAGTGAACAGAAGCAAATTATGCTGTCTGTATGAAAGCGACACTACTAAACAACATAAATGTGTAATTGAATATGTTTCGATGTATAGTAAATTTAAATGCTTAGTCGTATTTTATTATTTTTAGATCATATTTACCCGGTTTTAAGGTCAAATTTGCATGCATATTTCACTATGTTTTTGGTCATAAAGATCGGAACCCTTCTTATCAACATCCCGACATTCCAGACCTCTGCAGAACAGGTGGCAAGCTCTATGCAACTGTCAGTGGTCCCGATATATACATATATATATAAATTGCGATGGCGCTTACCCTCTGGTGGTAATTTCCCTACACGCTCATCTTCCCCCTTTCTTGCACCTACCTACATTTGCCCTCTGCAAATTTTTGATTTATATTCTTTCGACGATTTCGGTAAATTATTCATCCTTTCTCTTGGTAACTTATTCCAATCCCTGACACCCTTACCCTTGCCTGAAATCGAGGGCCTTTGTTGTTTTCGACAACTGCACTGTTGCGTTTTCAGGTGAACGCATATGTTCCTGCGGTGTTCACAGTCACGGATTTGCACCTGGTAATCATAGTACGCAACCTGTGGAATCCTACGATGTTCGCTTTTTCGGATTTGTGTTATGTGGGACTAGCGCTCGCGTCCTAATCGCGAGACTCCCACGCTGCGGGAAGCGGCCTTGGCCTGAGTCCTGGTTACTGTGGACAGTGGGTGCCCGCTATCAGCCCTCGCGTCCGTCCGGCGACGCCACTGTCGGCCGGACGTCCTCTGTGCGCATCGGATGACGTCACAATGGCTACCTGCCAGACTCGCATCACCAGTCATATTCCACAGCACTGGTTCCCAATTATTTTTTTTTCGAGTACCCCTTCAACCAAGAGCTCAACCACGCGTACTCCTTACAGCTAAAAGATTAAACAAAATATGAAACCTGTTTTAGCGATTTATTAAATTAATCAAAAATTCAAAAG
This sequence comes from Vandiemenella viatica, assembly GCA_031002005.1. NCBI lineage: Eukaryota > Metazoa > Arthropoda > Insecta > Orthoptera > Morabidae > Vandiemenella > Vandiemenella viatica. The sequence continues at coordinate 263,867,922 of JARYHS010009186.1, forward strand.
ATGCCTAAAAATATATTTGGTGACATTAATATATATATATATTTAACAGCTTAACGTCTCTTAACAGCGAGGTCTTTAGAGACGGGAAAGGATGGGGGGCAAGGAATGGGAAGGAATTCGGGCATGGTCTTTTGAAGGAAGCATCCCGGCATAGTAATATTTGCGTAATTTCTTTAAGTATCTTAGTGATTGCCCTGGCCAAGAGGTTACCTCATGTACCCATTATTGGGAACCAATGCCCTAGGGATACGGTAAATTAAATTGGTAAATTATTCATATCCTCACTCGGTAATCTCTGACACCCTTACCTACAAAAGAAAATTTTTCCACTCCCATATAACTGAAATCCAACACCAGCTTGTGGTCATGACCACCTTTCCCATTCCATGCACTATTCCTAATTCTTTGACCAATATCCCTCCAAGCTCCATCACCAACATATGCCCTGTACATTCCCAGCACTCTCTTCACCCTCCTCCTTTCCTCCAATGACTCCCAATCCAGCTCCTTTATCATATCAGCTACTGACTGGGTCCTGTGATAATTTGCACAAACAAGTCTAGCTACTATTCTTTGCACATCTTCCAACTCCTGTATTTGATAAGCAAAATGTGGGTCCCAAATTACACCACCAAATTCAGCCAATGGTCTGACCAAGATTTTGCAACCCAATTCCCTAACTTTCTGGTACATCCTCTGCAGTAAATGAAGGATTTTGTAACCTTTTCCTACCACCTGTCCAATATGTTCTGCCCAGTTGAATTTGTTATCAAACGGTATGCCAAGATATTTAAACTTCAAGCCTTCAACAAGCAATTCTGACCCCACCCTATAATCATAATTGCCCTTTAGTTTTTTTATCTGTGTACCTAATAAGCTGACTCTTCTTGGCACTTATCTTCTTTCCATGCTGACCTACCCATTTAGACATTCTCTCCAGGTCACCCTGCAGCTGTTTACAGTCTTCACCTGTTTTGATCCTATTGTATACCATTATATCATCTGCAAAATACTTAAATTCTGACCGTAACCCATCAACACAATCATTACTTGGAATAATGAACAGCAACGGTCCCAATAAACTACCCTGTGGCGCTCCCATATTTACATCCACCTCTTTTGATAATGTATTTCCTACTCTAACACTTTTTTTTTAGGAATTCGTCTACCCAGCAAGTAAATTTTTCATCCAATCCCAATATATTTCAGTTTATTTAAATCTGTATTATGGCTCTCTGTGTCAAATACCTTTGAAAGATGTAGTGGTTCACTATACCACTTTTCAATCCGAACCCTGCAGATGAGAATTGTTCTGGCAGCACATTCTGGAGGCCAGTCACCTCCCAGGCCTGAATCTCAAATAATACCAGCTTCCTCACCCTGTTATACCCATCAATGGGCATTTTTTAAAAATTTACTACTCCTTTTTTAAATGTCCCCTTCTTCTTATGTTGTTTCCTTTCTTGCAATCAATATTTCCGGTTTTACTATCGCTGCCTCCCTGCACCTCTGTCAGTTGTTCCACACCGCAGGCGCTTGAACGAGCTCTATTTTCTTCTAAAAGGGTTTTGCCCGAAATATTGTGTTTTTCGGTTTGGGTATTATTTTTTGTTGCTGCTGCCCTCTGGTGAGTATTCGGTATAATCTATGTGATATATATATTTGTGTGGCCATGATCTTTCCAAGAAAACATTGCATCATTCGCCTGGAATGATCTGGACAAACCATTGAAAACCGAAAGCAGGACGGCCGGACGGGGTTTTGAACCCGTGTCCTCCCCCACGCCAGACCAGAGCGATAACGTCCACCCCACGGGCTCGGTTCCAGAAATCTAGATCAACAGACATCTGAATTCCGAATCGAGAAAATTACAACATGCGTTTCGAAAATTCAGAGGTACACGACAAGGATGAATGCTGTGTCCGCTTTTATTCAGTTAGAATGGGTCGGCTGTCGCGGGTGTGCTGTGTGTGTATACACTTAGCGTGTTGAATCACTCAGAGCACGCCGTATGCAGAGTCTCGTGTTTGCGCAGTACCGGCGACAGAAACGACTGCCGGCTGTGTGGTGACGTCACACCTCTCCTGTTCCCACAGCAGTGCTCGTCATTCCACGCGCAGCTCGCAAACAAAAGGCCACGTCCACTGCATATCGACAAGGCGGGTTTGCATGTCCTCTCCAGTCCCGCTGCTGGAATCTCCAACACAGTTCCATCGGGACAACACATAGCTTTGAATATACAACTTATGGTAGATTCCTAGAGAGTGTAACATTTGAGTTACAAAACATTCGTTATACCACTGCTTGAATATGATGGTGTAGTCTGGGACACACATTTTCGGTATCAAATACAGGAGTTGGAGAGGATGCAAGAAGGGCTGCTGGATTTGTCTCTGGAAATTACAGCTGAACACAATCAGCAACAGGTATGATAAAGGAGCTGAAATGGGATTCACTGGAAGACGGGACAAGGGTGAGGATAGTCACGAGAGTGTACAAAGCGCGTATTGGCGATGAAATGTGTAAAGATATTGGTGTAAGAATTAAATGTAGTATATGGAAGGGAATAGATGACCACGACCACCAGCTGGCACTCGATTTCAGGCACAAGAGTGTGGGAAGATTTGCTTTCGTAGGTAAGGGGTCAGGAAACTGATTAAGTTACCAACAAAAAATAGTGGATAATTTACCAAAAACGGTCAAACAATCTAAAGTTGAAATTTGTAGGGGTCAAAAGTAAGTGGGTACGGGAAAGGAGGGGGAAATGGGAGTGTAGGGAAATTGCTACCGGAGAGTAGGCTATATAGCAATTAAATTAAATTTGTACTAATTTGTTGTGGAATAAATGTATTGAGAAGGAAACTGGGAAAGCAAACCATATACTCCAAGATTTAGGTCGTAATTGGAAACAGTGCACATCGGAAGTTAAATCGATTGTATTCAAAGCGCTGGTGCGACTTCACTGAGAATATTGTTGTTCTGTATGCGGCCCCCAACAAAAGGGGCTTAATTGATGCATTGGAGACGGTTCAAAGTAAAGCCGCCCGATTATTGACAAGTACATATAGCTGAAGGGAAAGCGTAGATGCGATGTTGAAGGAGTTAGGTTGGGAAGATCTGCAACATCGAAGGTGTTGGACGCGGCAGAAGCTAACTGAAAAATTGATGACTGACTTATTTCGGAGTAACAGCAAACACATATTACAACCATACATTCATATCTAAGAATAACCGAGAAAACAAGATAAGACAAATCAGGGCCAGAACCGATTTTTTTTATACTAATTTTTTCCACGAGCGATTAGGGAATCGAATAGGAAGGAGTTATCGAGGGAGAAAACTTAAAATCAGACAGGAGTAAGTCTTGACAAACCGCTCCGTATTTTCCCTAGTTTTCCCAGACCACTCCAGGGAAATGCCGGGATGATTTGTGCAAAAGGATAAGACCGAATTCCTTTCCGTTCCTTTTTTCCTTATGGCTTTACACCTCGTCGGCTTTGTTGTTGTTAGAAACGGGAAAGGACTGTGTCGTAGACACGGGAAGGAATTCGGCCATGACCTTCCCGATCTCTTTAACGTGGACAAACTTCTAATTATCAGGTCCATTAGGATGAAAAGATCTTCTGCCAGGTAAAGGCAAATTATTGTCTTGTGAAGGTTGCAGTCTTTGCGCATCTCAGATTTACAACTTGACGTTCCCAACTGCCCGCTATGTCTTGCTCATTCTTTTGATCTATTACTTTCTTGACTGTCTTTCGGCTGCGAATCGGTTTCTAACCATCACCCTCTTCTTTTTGTGCATCACCACGCTTAACCGCCTCAAGGGTGGGTTCTTGCTTCCTCTTCCCCATCCACTTCATCCTCTCCTTTCTCCTCTCCCGCTCTTGTTCTCAGATTTTCCCATTCGTGATTGTCTATCTTGTATTTGTAGCTTCTTCTGTCATTAGTCTCATCTATATTAGTTGGCGTGTACTTAATTCTCCAGTTCTCTTCAGCTTGATCCTCACTTCAGCCCAGTCCACTTTGCTCATCTCTTTCCTACAGTCCTGTCAATCATGTCCCATATTCTTCTCGTCGTTCCATCTATATCCATCTTCATCACATGCCGCCCGATTCTTTTTTGAGTGTGATTTCTCTGATACCGTCCTCATGTTTCGGAACAACTTTCCTTTGATCTTCGCTCCCATCTTTCAGCTCCTCGCTTGGGACCTAGTGTTTTGCTGAGGATTCTTCTCTTTTCTATTTCTAGTTGTTCGGCCCGAGTATTATCGTCTCTGCACTGCACACTAACACGTCCCCGCTATTTCTGTGTAGTGCCTAATTTTTCCGTACGTTGGTATGCTGTTTTTACTGTTCGACTCAGGAGATGTGAAGTAGGCCTTGTTCGTCTTCTTCACTCTCTCATTCATCCCATCAGTCTTTCTGTGTGTTTCTGTTAAGTACTTTAGCTTGTCTGTCTTTTGCACAGTGCTTCCCAATCTCGTGTCGACTTCAGTGTCCTCGTCTTCTCAAGAGAAGTCTACAGCCTTGTCCTTCCGGCTACCTGCATAAATTCTCTTCCCATCCGTCTAGATGTCCAGTTATGTCTAGTTGTACAAATGTATCTCATTTTAGTCCTCCGACTCCGGTTATATAATATTTGAGGCCCTGTGATAATCTGTCCAACTGTAATTGCCTGAATCGAGCCCAACGAAACATTTTTTTCTCTCAGGCAAATTGTACACTTCCAATTATATATTAAATCTAAATCACTGAGTTACTACATGTTTAGGTTTTAAATGAAATCCATACGCTGCAGTCACCTAAATCATCATCAGTTTTCAGTCCTCGGGCAGGTAAAAACCTGTTGCCGTTTTCCTTGATGTTGTCTATAATTTTGTATCTTCTTCTTCCTCTTAATCTCCTTCCATATGACGAGATCTTCCAAGGCGTCTTTTATCAGGCACTTTTTCTCTCAACAAGTGTCCCATCTTGTTTTTCTTTCTCTCGTTTATTACTTAGAGTATTTTTTCTGCTTTCACTGACTGTGTCCAGCACTTGAACATTACTTATTTGATCCACCTAACTTATCTTCTCCATCCTCCTCCACATCCACATCTCAAATGTTTCTAACCGCTTTTCATCCTCTCGTCTCAGTGTCCATGTCTCCGACCCATAAAGAGCCACACTCCATACAAAACATTTACTGATTCTTTTCCTAAGTGTTTTGTCTATTTTTCCAGTTAGTAATTATTCTCCTTTTCCTATTAAATCCTTCCTTCGCTACGGCAATGTGAGATTTTATTCTCAAATCTTCGGTGATTATACTCCCAAGATATTTGAATGATCTTACTTGCCTGAAATCAGCTCTTTCTAACTTAATATTTATTATTTTCCTTCCTTTTCCAATCACCATACTCTTAGTTTTTGCTGCATTGATTTTCATTCCAAAGTCTTGGCAAGCTTCGTCTAGATCTTTCAGCATTCTGTTTAGAGTTTGTTCGCTTTCTCTCAACAATACCATATCATCAGCAAATCGTATGCACCCTATTCTATTGCCACCAATACGCAGTCCTCTTTTTTCCATTTAAGCCTTTTCCAATAATTTCTTCTATGTATAAATTGAACAATAATGGGGAAAGGCAACAACCTTGTCTTTCGCCTCTCTCAATGCTGCTTTCTCTAGACATCTCGTTTCCCATCTTTATTCGTACTTTTCTGTTGTAAATATAGGTTCTGTATCAATCTTCTCTCCTTCAAATCTACGCTTGGCGTCGATGTATTAATTAACCGCATGAAACAGCTCCTATTTAATAAACCCGGATTCAAAATAAAGTGGGTTCCGGAGGGTGCATTATGTTTACTGCACATGTAGGGTATGATACGTTGGCAGTTTGGTGTATGAAGTTATTTTGGTGCTGTCTTTGTACCTCTGTAGTTACGACCGTCGGTGCTACGTTTCGCGTGTCCGACCGCCCAAACAAATCAATCGTAATTGAGGCGCCGTCCAGGCTATCATTACGAAACGAATTGCGGCTCTATATACGCTGCAGCAACAGGCAGATTGATGTCCTAGCCACAGGGAACAGCACACGGCCCACACACTTGTGTCTGCACATGTGGCTGCTATCGACTTTAATCTAATTAAGATGGAGCGCACCCAACAATTTGCCTAAACAACCATTTTTCATCTTTCTTGTGCCTGCAAACTTTGGTCCTCAACGAATTGTAATTTTAAATTCTTTCAACGTTTTTGGTAAATTATTCACCACTTTCGCTTGGCAATTTATTCCAATCCCTGACTGCCTTACCAGTCCCTTATGCCTGAAGTTGAGTGCAAGTGATACATTGTTTCATAAGAATAGCCTTTTGTTTTTATCTGTGTACCTAAAATCTGACTCTTTCTTATATTTATTTTCATGCCATGCCCGCCCTACCCAGCTAAATATTATGTCCTCATCAGAGAGGCTCAAAACGACATCCATCAAGACTAATAGCGTAAATATGTTTGTCACATATTAGTTACATGATTTTAGTTACTGGTGTATGCACTTACTTTCATACCGCCTCCCTGGCTGCTGGTGCAATTATTGTGCTCTTCGTAGGCGGGCCCTTCTTCCAGGTTACCAAGTCCAAATGAATACGGAATGTTCTGAAGGGTTTAAGACTACAATAAACAAACTAATTGAGGTTTATTTTTTTGACATATACATATTTGCATGGGAAGTCCTCAACAGCGAACCAGGAGTAGAAACAGTCAGTTATTTGTCGGCTGGATGGTGGACGAAGGCTGTAGTGATCTAAGGATCACGAAAAGTAATACTGTGCATTCATCTTGATGCTTCTTTTCTTGACTTCCAATAGTTCTTCATCCTTTCAATTCATTGTTTACTCCTTTCTTGGGGTCCAGATGTTATTAACCTTTCTCTTCTACTCCTTCCAACTGTTGACTGTAGAACGACGTTATATATATGTATCATATCACACTCCTTAACCGGCTACATTACTTTCAGTAGGTTTCTTTTTTTCAGATTCGAACGTTGCTTTCGGTTGCTTTATTAGTGCATTGTTTGATCACGAGTCGCTGTAGATTTTCTTGAAAAACAGGTTTTGAGGCCTCCAGGACTTTCTGCTGCTTCAAAGCTGCCATTCGTCGGTTTCATGAAAAGGATTCAACCTTATTGGCTGAGCGTGTCTCTGATTTTTGTCTATGGTCAACAATTTGGTGATGGCAGTTTAGTTGTCAAGCCGCTCAATGGGAGCTTATCGTTCAGATCAAGATTGGGCCCTAATAAGCTAGCATCGATCTGTCTGTGGTGCTCAGCACCCTCTGCCACCCACAATTTTGTGAATTGCAGAGTATATATGTAGATTTAGATCTTATAATATTTGATATATCGGAAGTTCGTTGGTGGTCGAGGGGCCATCTTATCAAATGACATATTATAGTAAGTGGATTCTACATTTGTTGTTATATAATCCCGTGACCACATTAATTCCTCTACATTATTAATCTGCAATACAAATAAAACTGGAGGTGGCAGAGGGAGTTTCACATAAACTACTCAGATCCATTCTGCGCGTTCTAATCCCTATCGGGCTTAGGGAAGATAAAATTCATGTAAGCATTTGACTGGTAATGTATTTCCATGATGGTTTCTATCCTGCCATTACGTCTGAAGTACAGATAGTATTTCACAGCATTAGAAAGTAACAAAACATTCTGGTAGTAACGCAATTAAATAAAGTGTTTTTTAATATGGCGACCGTGACAGGACACAGTGTTTTCGTAGGTTCCTAACAGATCGCTGGGACGGCGTCAGTTCTATGTTGTGTCACTGCTGACAGTAAACTGTCTCCTCGCAGTTCATCTCTGGCTGTTCACCTGAATAACAGCCATTAATAAGCAGCAGTTATATATGGCGACCGTGACAGGACAATGAGCACTGAGTGTTTTCGTAGGACACACTCAGAGCGCAGGTCTGTGTAGTGCTCCTGACTGTCTGCTGAGTAGTCCCACTTTCCCGCCCCGTCAGCGAGTGGTCGCCGTTCGGCCACACACCTTGTTTACCGCCTGTCGCTGCGCACACAAACAGCTCTGTGCCGGCCCCTGATTTGTTTTCTTTGGTGTGGCCTGGCGCTGCGAGATAGGCCTCCACTTGTCCTGTGTGCCGTGATCGAGACCTGCCCTGCAACCGCACTCTCTCACAGTTTGTGCAGCTCAAGCGCATTTAGTTCTATGCAGAACGCGTTTTCTCCCACGCCTAGCAAAAAGAATTTAATTCCATAAAACATCTATCGGAACTAGGTAATCGTTTCGATCAAACTATTTGATCATGAAGTAGCGTTATCCGTGTATCTTTCTAAAGTTATGTTATTATTATTATGAATTTTAATTGCGATGGAATCAATTATTCTAGTCATTTGATTACCACTTTTCATTTTATTTTTAAAAAACTTTCCTTTATTATTGGAATGTCTAATTCCTCCCCCGTTTATTTTACAATTTAAAAATTTTAATTTTAAATTACTTAAGCGTTTTTTGGTAAATTATTCATCACTAAACTTGGTAATTTGTTCCAGTCTCTGACACTTACCAACAAAAGAAAAAATTTCCATTCCCTTATGCATGAAATGAGCAAAAGGTTGTGGTCATGGTTGCCTTTCCCTTCCCATGCACCATTCATAATTCTTTGACCAATATCCCTCCAAGCCCCATCACCAACATATGCCCTGTACATTCCCAGCACTCTCTTCACCCTCTTTCCTCCAATGACTCTCAATCCAGCTCCTTTATCATATCAGTTACTGACTTGGTCTTGCGATGATTTGCACAAACAAATCTAGCTGCTCTTTTTTGCACACCAAAATTTGGGTCCCAAACTACACGTAACATTCAATATTGGTGCTACAACAGGAAATGACCTGAAAAAAAAAACGCTAATATATTCAAAATCCTTTTCCTTTGTTACCGGTTATTTATAATACTCGTCTGATTATCGAAGAGTGGAGATTTGTTATAAATAAAATACCATCTCCGAGATTATTTTCTAAGTTTCCGCATTCATAGGCGCTTTAATCGAAGCTGGATATAAATCGTCGATTCTGCAGGTTTTGTAGTCTGACAGAATGTTAAAATTATTACGTTTACAAAGGATGAAAAACATCTGGGGAATAACTACGATAATTTTTATCACTTGGTCTTCTTGTGAAAATATCTGACTGGTAAAATGTATAACTGTTCAGCGCATTTTTTGTTTGATTGTTTTCGTCGGACGTTACGGGGAGGAAAAGAAGGGGGCCAGCGAATGAAAAGGGATGCTACCATGGCGTTTTTGAAGGAACCATCACGGCATTTATATGGAGTGATTTCAGGGAAGCACGGAAACTGTAACATGGATGCCCGGACGGAGGTTTGAACCCGCGTCCTCCTGAATGCCAGTCCACTCGCCGACCAGTCTCGGTGTTCTGTAACTCTATTCCCTCCCTTCCCTGCCATCTTCCCTCACCACCCTCTCAAATAATGTTCTCCAAGGTTTTTGAACCTCTCCCAATAATGTGCCCAATTGAGTTCGCTGTCAAATGTTTTGCTAAAGTATCTACACTTCAACAACCAATTTCTCCTTCACCTTATAATAATAATTAAAAAAAAAACATTATTTTTTTGTCTGTGAATCTATTAAAGATTTTCCTTTTCCCCTTTATCGTAATGTCATGTTGACACACGCAAGTAGAAATTTTTCGAGATACCCTGTATAGAAGTGGAACTAAAAACATGAAAATGTGAATTAAAAAGTTTAACAAAAAACTGCCTAAATCGAACAAGAACGAGAAAGGCAGATCGTGTTTAGATGCCACAGGGCTGCTCCAGCTTAGTATCTTCTACATCCCAATCGATTCTCGTTAAGATACAGAATTGTTTATCGTGTTCTCCATCGAGCGCTCGTGTTTGGTTTGACTATGCAAGGGATAGGAAGCCAGGACAGTTCACCACCTACCTGACTGTTCTCAGTAATTTACACTTTAAATGTTCTCTGAAAATCGATACCTACGTAACTCGGCGACTTTGCTACACTAGAGCCAGCTGTCGGGTCTAAAGGCAGATCCAGTAGATGCCACTGGGGTAGCGCTCTGTTACTGTCCTCATCTTTCATACTGTGTAAACCGCATCAACATTTGTTCTGTAGTTCTTCATATATATTTTTTTGTTGAGAAATAGGTTTCAAAATCCTTCTTTTACTGCAGACAGTAAAGAGCGGCTGTATCAGAGAAGTAAGAGAATAAGGTTACAAAGCCGTGCTCAGACCATTGCTTGAATATGGTCAGACATTGTGGGATCCACATTTTGTTTATTCAATAAGGCAGCTGGAGTGGATGGAAAGAAGGACAGTTCGATTTGTCGCTGGAAATTACCGCGCAACGCCATCAGTAACTGATAAGATATGGGATTCACTGGAAGACAGAAGAAGGGTGTAGAGAGTCATGGGTATGTAAAAGACGTATATTGGCGATGAGGCATGGAAAGATACTGGGGAAAGAATTAATAGTGGTGAATGGAATGAAAGAGACGACCATGACCACAAGATGACAATCGTTTTCAGGCTTTAGGAAGAGGGATAATTTTCTTTCATATGTAAGGGATTCAAGGAAGGCAATAAATTACCAAAGGAAATGATGAATAATTTACAAAATATTTGAAGTTGAAATTTTCAGATGCAAAAAGTGTGTGTTCAGAAATTGCCACCGGATCGTGCACTCCATCGCAATTAAATTAAAGACGATTATGTTCAGGAGAGATTTCCATTTCTTGCACCTGCTCCAGTTGATTTAGCATGATGTGAAAATCCCGTCAAAATCGGCTTATTTGTCTTCAAGTTATTCCAGATTTTGAGTTAGAAAACCCCGTGTACGGAAGTGAGGTAGATTTCGCGCTATGAAGAGCTCCACTGCAGTTTCATAACAGCGCAGATCAGACGTTTGGTTTCTGTGATTCTCTTAAGGCGACAATGTGGCGACCGCGTGAAGGACACGCGAAACAGTGACCATATTAGGCAGACGAGGCTACGGCGAGGCTGCTGGACCAAGGCTACGCCAACTAGAGTCGGAGCACGAAATAAGGCTCAGGAGTGACCTAAGAATAGCTTGTCGAAGACTTGAAATGTAAATCTTGGCATTACATTTGATAACAAGCTTAACTTGGCAGGACACATTGGACAAGTGGAAGGAAAAGGTTTCTAAATTCTGCACTTGTTGGAGAGAGTGATGAGGGGATGTACGAGAGATGTAAAGAAATTGGATTACAAAACTTGGGTCATTGCTTGAATATGGTAGTGTAGTATGCGACCCACATTTTGAGTATCAAATACAGGAGTTGGAGAGAGTGAAAAAAAGGGCTGCTAGATTTGTTTCTGGAAATCATTGTAGAATGCAGTCAGTGACAGATATGACAAAATAGCTCGAATGGGACTCATTGGAAGGAGGATGAGGAGGGTAATGGGAGTGTACAGGGCGTATACTTGCGATAAGGCATGGAAAGATATTGCAGTAGGTATGAAAAGTAGTTCATGGAAGGGAAAAGATGACCATGACTACAAGCTGGCACTCGATTGCAGGCACAGTGGTGTGGGAAGATTCTCCTTTTTAGGTAAGTGTGTAAGGAATTGGAATAAGTCACCAAGGGAATTGATGTATAATTTACCAAAAACGTTGAAAGAATTTAAACCTGAAATGAGTAGAGGACAAATATAGGTGGGTGTAGGAAAGGGGAAGATGGGCGTGCTCCATTTCAATTTAATTTAATATTATTATTATGTATCGGTGTCTTCTAGTTGCAAAGTAGAAAAAAATAGGGATTTTGTAAGTATTATGTATGCGACGTCAAGGTTGCGAAGCTTGGTTGATGAAAGAAAGAGATTTTACTTGCATTTAGGCCTCTTGGATGAATTTTTGTCGTAGTAAGATTGGTACAAATATACTGAATAAGTTGCAGAATGAGCATGTGAGAAAGGCAGAAGTGAAGAAGAAAAACTTTTTTGCTTATGGCTTTACGGGAAAGGGCTGGTGGCAAGGAGCGGGGATCAATGGAGCCATATTCGTTTGAAGAAACCATCGGATGTGAGGAGATTTTTGAAAAAAATTGGAAAACCCAACTCTGGAAGGCCAGAGAGGGATTCGAACCTGCGTCCTCCTGAGGGTCTATGCTCACTTCACCACGCTCGGTGAACGATATGATGACTCAGTGGTTAAGGTGCCTTACAGGAGATCATGAGGTCCCCATTTTAAATGGGACCTCTAAACCCGACCTTCACCTCTTGCAAAGCTTGCTGCTTAATGTGAAGTACACCAGAACACTTCCGTGGTTCGGATTTCGTGTTAAGCTGTAGGTTCGCTATACCCGACAGGATTACCGGGTTACGTGGAGGCAGGCTACGAGGGGGCGGAACAAGCTGCTTGTCACCAGGTCATTACCACCACACGTGATTACGATTTACGAGTCTCGGTAATTTAGTTTGGAGTGGCTTTAAGGACAGTGTTTTGGGCTCTGCCGTGGTTACCCGTGTTCGTCCCGCAGGTGCGGGGAAAGTCGACCTGGTCGTAAAGTGTCGCTGGTCACGCAACAGGTGGCACGACCGCGTCACTCACATCACGCGGCTGTCCCCGTATAACCTGCGCGTTATAAGGGTTTACGCCTCGTCGACCTAGAGGCGGGAAAGGAATGTGTCAAGGCACCCTCGCAATAACACAGGCTGATTAATATGGTGATAGGCCATCTTCCCGCAGTTGTTGAACAATAATTATGTAAATGAATCCGTTAAAAACAACTGGTTTGGTGAATTTTGTATTTTATTTGATTCCCCAGAGGCGTTTCGCCCTAGTGATGTAGGGCATCTTCAGTGGAGATATAGTGGTATTCCTTTACATTTCGGTCTGGAACAGCACTTCACACGCTTTCACATCACTGTTCATTGCAGTTTTCTTTTAATTATTGTTTCACTAGTTGTTTTACATGCTGCACTTGTTCTTATTGTGAATATTATCTGTTGATTTGAATATGTGTGTTACACACGGTTTGTTTTGAAACCAGAAATCAGAAAAAAAAATCAAAACAATTGAGCGATTTCGTGAAAGCACGGAAAACATTGGGACAGGGGAAGAGATGTCATATTTATTTTCTTAGATATTGAAAAGACATATGACAGCATACCTAGGGATAAACTTTTGGGAATGTCTGACCAAACGGAAGGTACCAACAAACTTGATCACCAAAGTTAGAATGCTTTATGAGAGCTGCCAAAGCTGCATTCAAATTGGAGACTCCTATTCAGACTGGTTTGTGGCTACCAAAGGTGTTCAGCAAGGTAGCGCATTATCACCAGTGTTGTTCATCATTGTACTGGACGAAATTATGAAGAGAGTAAAACAGAAACTCAGCCCTGATTACTTTAAATAATTTGCTTTTGCAGATGATGTTCTGATTTGGGGATATACAGAAGAGGAAGTGCAACAGAAACTGAACCTCTGGAATAAACATTTTAAGGAATTTGGCCTTAAAATAAGCCACACAAAAACAGTGGTAACGCCTGTCAGCAGACAGAATATGAAGCCCGTTATCTATCTCCATGGTGAACAATTGAATCAGGTGGATAATTTTCAGTACTTTGGCAGTAAAGTAATCTCTGACAGTCGATCCCAGAATGAAATTACCAATAAGGTACAAAAAGGAGCTTAGTTTTACCATCAAGTTCGGCACCTTTTGTGGGACAATCATGTTCCAGTTACAGCCAAAATGACACTGTATATTTCATACTTCTTACCCATTACAACGTACAGCCTGGAAGTATGTACCACTACCAACAGAGATGAAAACAGACTCCAGGCGGCCGAGATGAAGTTCCTGAGGTCAATGGTCCAGAAAACCAGAAGAGACAAGATCAGGAATGAAGTGATCCGCAAACAGATCCCAGTCAATGAAACCTCCGAGAAAAAATTGCCAATCCAAGATTGCGATGGCTGGGACACGTCAAGCGGATGGACCCTACAAACCGAGCGTGGTGGGTGAACGGTTAATGTTCTGGCCTCGCATTCGGGAGAACGCCGGTTCGAATCCCCGTCTGGGCATCCAGATTTGGGTTTTCCATGGTTTCCCCAAATCACTCCAGGCGAATGCCGGGATGCTTCCTTCAAAACGCCATGGCCGAATTCCTTCCCATTCATTGCTCCAATCCGATCCCGCCTCTAATGACCACGCTGTCGACGAGGCGTAAAGCCCAAACAAAAAAAGGACCCTACAAGATCACCGAGGATATGGCTGGAAAAAGAATTGGAAGGTAAAAGACCAAGAGGCCGGCCCAGAAGGAGATGGACTGATCTTGTGAAATTGGACCTGCAGGATAAAGGTGTACAATGGTCCAAAATCCAGGAAGAGGAAACGTACTTGGACAGGCAAAAGTGGAGAGCGCTCATACACCGCACCCAGGAAACTGAAGACGGAAGAAGATGATGATGACGGAAAACCAAAATCTGGATGTCCGGAAGGGGGTTTGAAGGTACTTCCTCCTGAGCCCTAGCGTAGGTGGGCTGCTTACAGCAGTGCTGAGGAAATACTGGCTTACAATACAGCACGAGCGAATGTTTGCCCGCACAGTTGGTACGCGTGCTGCGAGGTGGCTGACCGATGATTAGAGGCAGCCAGCCGCGCGCCTCCCCTGTACTTAGGCGTGACGTCAGCCTGAGGTTTGGCTTACGGTAATCGCGAGGCGCTGTATTTGGCGACAGACACGCCGTCATTTGTCTCCCGCCGACCAATGCGAGGTCGAGGAACCGCCAGCCTTCCTCTGCGAACGTAAATCACCGCCTCGTAAAAGGCAGAGAAAAGAATCTCTGGAATTTTGTTTTCCTCCGTTGTGTGGATATTAAAACGTACAGAACGGTCGCACCCCGGCAGCAATATGTACAGACTCTTACGACGGTCAGAATGTACAGCCAACTATAAAAATTGAGTAACAATTCTTCTTTTAGTGTTATAGATATGTCGCAGCTACTGGCGACGTATTCCGTCGGTAGCATGGTGTCAGATTCTTCGTGGTTTAATCAATACAGTAATTAAGTAGTCCACAATGTACTTCAGCTTAAACATTCGTTTATTTCCAGAGATCACGTCGACGATATTGTTTACATGCATAGATACAATCCAAAGATACTACTAACGCAGACCTTGGCAGTTGCAAAGTGAATCTGTATAAACTACTACTGTTCTTCGGCTTATTTCTTTATACAGGCTCTATCGAAATTTCTAGAACTCTTCAAAAGCTTCCGCCAGATATTTCTCGAACATTAACAATTACTCAAACAATTGAAACATATTTTTAAAAAAAATCAGAATTAGTACACAATCATTTAACATCATTACAAAACGGTCAGAAATGGAAACACAAAATTATTTACAGAAATCATTTTAAACTGTAGTAAATTGTCCTTTAGACATCGTAACTTGCATTAATACAAACATTTAAGCAATTCTCTTGCACAGTACTGTTCTTAAACATATTAAATTCCCTTTAAATAATTTATTCTCATAAAACAAAAGTCTATATACAAGTTAATTGAAAAACAAACCTATCGGATCATATTCAAGCAACCTTTAGCTCACTACAAATACTTCATACAATACAATTCTATTTAAAGTTCAAGTATGAGGGCTGTTACAATGGGCCTCTCCATCTTCATCCATACGCCGATTTCTTCCACTGCTTCATTCCCCACTATTATCGCGTGTGTTCCTCGAGTATCGTTTTCTCCTCTTGCGCGCGCATGTTCTTTTTATATCCACGTGTCGTAAGGGGGCGAGTATTAATTACGCGAGGTGAAATAGGAGCGGGTGGCAAATCTCACGCCATCTTTTTTATGTCTTGAAGAACAGTACAGCTAATAAAAAGGTCTAAAAACAACTATAACGTCGGGCGGCAGGGGGGGAGGGGGAAGACGGTTTCCCTCTAGATGTGACGTCATCATAGGGGTTGTGGGGTCCGGAATTCCCTAAAAACACCTCACGTAATTATTAGACACCCCTTAAGATTCTTGAGCGCCGAATTTTCCTCTGTTACTACTGTTTCAAAAGTTTATATGTCATTTTATACTAGCAACAATCAGTTCAATTAAGAACACACATCACGGACTGATCGAGGGCTCCTAACACTGTGATCGTTACTTTCTATTCTTCTCTTTCTTTCAAACATACACACACAGTACCAAACGCACGAAGGCGTGCACGTAACAACATACAGTACATACAACTCACATACATGCCGACAGACAGACAAACACACACAAACAAGCACGTACATAACAACATACGCACGACACTACACACAATAACTGCAGCAGGAGAGTAACATGTGTGATTGGGGAGGGGTGCCTGTCGCCCTGTTGGCGACATCTACCCCTACATTTACCTATGATTTAGAGTTTACATAGCGTTTTTTATTTCTTAACTTCTATTTGCCCTAATAATTTTACAGGTTATTTTGCCTTATGATTTATTTACAATGGATTCTTTATTGATATATTTTTTGTTCACTTCTTTTTCTCTTTTAATAATGATTTTTTTGTAATTATTTTTTTATTTTTATACTTATTTTTATTATTATTATTATCATTTTTAAAAAAATTCTTTTCATTTATTTGCTTGTGCATCTGCAAGGTTGGTATACTTTATTTTTCCAACATGAGCTACAGAAACATGCGTATATATCTACAACAGCACGCATTCACACATTCAACACACACACAAAAGTAGGTGTGCGGGGATATCGCCACTGAGGACACGACCTGTGTCGAAATTATTAACAATAAAACTGATAGTGACTGGGATCAGGTGATTGAACACTCGCGAACGGGTCTTACTCGCAGACTGGTTCCCATCAGGGTAGCGGAGGTGGTGGTGCCCAATTTCTAATCAACACATTGTGCACCGAAGTACAGGGTTAAACCTCTCCGCAGTGCGTGTGGAGTGACGGCGTACCACACTGTTGATGGCTTCGATGCACACTTCGAATGTTTGGGAAGAGTAGACCTGAGTGGGTTGGCACCGAGCATCACCCTCACCCTTACTTCACCTTTTATTTATTTACAACGCACACAATACACTGCACTGAACGTATATGAATCACAGTCCTACACACAAAACATTAACACGAGCATACAGTTCCATTACTGAAAAAGGCAGGGCAAAGCATCCCAGTAAGTTTCTTAAGAAAGTAGGCCTGGAGGAAAAACTGTCCCCAGGCTAGTCAACAAGACTGGCTCATAATCATAAGCACTACATATAGAAAACTATGAAAACCATAAACCAGGCACCATTTAGCTTCCACGCTTAATTTTTTTCGTAAGGGACCGTCCATAATCTACGTGGCTCCATTTTGGCATCCTCTGAATCCCCCCTCCCCTCCCCACTTAGCCTGCCGTGGCTTTTGCCTCTCTTCCCCCCCCCCCCCTCCTCGCGTGGCACGTACCTTTTTTTTTTCGATATTGATTTTAGAAGATGTTTTGTACTGCAATGTAGTCTTCACGGGTGTACCGCCGGATTGTGTTGTGGAAAAACGATATTTCGACGGCTAGCTCCGCCATCTTCTTCAGGTGTACAGACATCTGCACTGGTCGGCTGACCCACAGATACTGAGATGGTTCTTTTTTTTTTTTTCCATTCCTCCCAGGTGAAGCCCAGGAGGCGGGCTGTTGTAGGGCCGGAAGGGCCCTTTTCAGCCAATGGGTTTACATGTATTTACAATGCTTTATTTAATTTTGTACATAGGAACATGACATAAAATATTTTCAAGGATTCTTAAGATAAATTATATTACATAGCTAAATACAGTAATGAATATTATAAAAATAGGTTGTATATAGATGAGTTAATGAATTTATGTTACAAGGTACATTTGTTCCATAAATGGAGATTACTTAACACTAACAGTAGACTTATATCCTAGTATTTATGAGGTGATGTGATGGATGTACAATGCCAAATGAGATGATGAATATTTACATAGTGTGACTTTTTATTGTTTGGGACGTTAGGGGAAAAGAGTGGGGGGCCTGAGATGGTTCGGGTGCCGCACTTCCTTATATACATGTCCGCTTGGTGGCTGCGTTGCCTCGGCGATGGCTTACTATGAGCCAGGCCCGCAACCAACTGAAGACTACATTACAGTCATACGCCGGGAAAGTCTTCGTTCTTAGATGTTTTGTACTGTTTTCTCTTTCATATTATCGTAAATTACATACGGATATATTTCAATGACAGAAACAAATATTCACATGCTGTTGTGTGCTCCGTACCTTAATTTTACTGTGACAAATAATGTGAATGGATAGTTACGTGGCTCAGCTGCGAACCTCTATTCCGCACGCAGCCCAGCGTAGCTTTTCAAGCCAATCTCTCCCCTCATCCCCTCCCCTCCCCCTAGACCGAGTCACGTAGTTTATGGACGCTCCTTAGGGCAGTTACGCGTATGAGCTCCTGCTGTTGTATCCGAGCAGCTATGCACGGCATCGGTTCTGTCGGCTGAGCGCCCAATTCGTGCCTCAACGGCGCCGTCCAAACAGAACCGTGTGTCGGCCCGACACAGCCTCTGTTGATTCTCCCCTAACAGCGCCAGCTCACTCCATACTCCAGCACGCTCGCTACTCAACGCTCAACTCCATGTGGAAACGTCACACAGTGGTACAAGATCTCCACTACCCCGGGTGACCCAAGGTCGACGGCTTATCTTTTAGGGTGTTACTCATCCGTGGCAGCTATCGTGGTAAATTATGACAGGGGTGATTCACCATTGTCTTTTCCAGTGACGGAAATCCAAGGAAGTGATACGTTTTTGTGTGTATTTTCAGTGGAGTGTAAGCTGAGGGAAGGGGGAGGGTGAAACACTGAGCTGGCTTATTCAGGCCTGCTATTTCGAAAGACACCTGGGAGGTCGGCAAGCCGAGTGTCCCTATTGGTTTCTCCCCCAACGAAGTGACACAGAATGGTTCCGTCAACTATTCTCGTGGCTGACTGGTTGGCGATCCTGCCTGGCATTTGAGAGAACGCGGTGTAACAGCCCTCAAACACAGACTTTAAGTTAGTTGTATTTTATGAATTATTTGTAGCAAGCTAGGGCTTCAGTAAATATGATTTTTGTATGTTTGTCTAGCAATTTATAGAAAATCCGTGTAAATGGACATTTTATGAAATACTATTTAATATGTTAAAGGACAAAACTAGGCAAGAAAAATTGATTAAATGTTTGTATTCCAAGTATTAAGGTGAGATACGATGTTTTAGAGGACGTTTTGCGACAGTTTAAACTGATTTACGTGAATAAATTGGAGTGTAAATATCTTTAGTTTTCATTTCTGTGCATTTCGTAATGTTTGTAATTGATTTTGATTGTTTTTAATATGTTTTTAATTATTTAAGTATTGTTAGAGTTCGAGAAACATCTTTCGGAATCCTTTGTAGTAATCTGGAACTTTCTATTCAACTTATATAAGCGACCGGCAGAGACGAGTTTTGAAACAGTTTTACGCTAAGAGTAAACTACAAGTTTTATGTTTGCAGAGAGTCTTTTAATCCAGTACAGTGAGAGTGTATGGCAGTATTGTCTTTGAAGGCAGTATTGAGTATAATCGCTGGAGCTTGTGTTTACATGTGCAACCAGTATCTTTGGAGTCTGATGTTTTACGAGAAATAGAAACAAGTTGAATTGAAATGTGTGTCTGAGACTAATTATTTTGTCATTTTTAATAAACCACGAGATACCTAACAGCCGGTTCAATGGTCTGAAGAAATCACTCCAGGCGAACTCCCGAACGATTCCTCCAAAATCTCATGGTCGGATTCGTTACTTTACCTTCGTTTAATCCTCTGTCGGTATAATAGTCTCAACATATTCGAGGCGTAAAACTCGAACTGCAAAATAATAATAATAATAATATGATAACCACCTAACCAAATACCGCAATCGTCACAGATACGATAACGTACAGTCTTACGTAGAATCCAAACAACTGCAATAATAGTATATTTGCATGCGTTTTCCCCCGCTTCGCCCTTTTCCATTGTTCTTCCTCTAGTAGGAAACCATAAACGTTTGTGATAAATTGTATGCATAAGGGAATAGGAAAATTTTCTTTTATTGGTGTCAGGGATGGGAATAATTCATCAAGTGAAGTAATGAATAATTTACGAAAAAGAAATTTAAAATTAAAATTTGTAAATCGCATGTATAAATGTATGGTGGAATTTAATACTCAAAGTATATAAGATAATTTTTAAAAGATAAAAAGGGAATAATTGGATGAGTAAGGAAATTGCCACCGGAGCGAGTGCTCCGTCGCAATTAATTGAATTAAATCTTTGTAACCTTTCCCATACATTAAATTCCGTTAAACTTATTGTGATGTTAATTTTGATGTAGTGATTTTATTAACGTTCTCCGTGTATTCTAACATACTGTATTTCAGAAAACAGAAGAAATAAACGACCAAAAATACATAGTCAAAAGCAATTCTTACAAACATCAACGGAATTTAAAGGGTTGGTACTTTATCTGTGTTACAGCGTGATGCCTCGTGAAGGGGTGTTCATCCGAGATGCATTGTGATCTCTGGCGCTTATCTTTTATCAATAACAGCGAATAATAATTTCTTGTTCCATTCCACGGTCACGTTAAGTGATAAATAGGGCTCCGACCTTTATGACCAAAAAAATATAGAAATATATAAGAAAATATGACCTTAAAAACTGGTAAATGTGGCCTAAAAATAACAAAATAGTGATGAGTGGATTTTAAGCCGGACCATATTCTTTCAAACTGTGACAAAGCCATCCAGATTGTTTCTACATCTACATCCATACTCTGCAAATCACAAATACTGTGGGTGGCAGAGGGTGCTAAGCACCAATCCTATTTTAGAGTATTCCAATCCCGAACAGAACGAGGAAAGAAAGAATACATAAATGTATCAGTACGGCATCTTATCTCTCGAATATTATCCCTCCTGTCATTGCGACCTAAATAGGTTGGCGGAAAAAGTATTTCGTTGCACTCGTAACTTAAAGATTTTCGCATATTCTCCAACAAAAACAAACGAAAACTACGTCGTCTGTCCGCCAAACAATCCCAGCCCAACCCACGTATCAGCTCTGTGACACGTAAGGACTGTAACTAGCGGTCACGAATCGAGCGGCTCTCCTCTGTACTTTCTCTAATGTGTCAATCAATCCCTTGCGATACGGATCCCAAATTCCACAACAGTATTCCAAATGCGGACGCACCAGTGTTTTGTACGCTATTTCCTTTGTATGAGAATTACAACTTCCCAAAACACGACCTATAAATCGTAATGTCTGTAGTTTTGGGGCGATTCCTGGTCAAAGGAACAGACAAACGCAGTCCGGTTGATATTATTATTATTATTAATCATCTAGTTCTCATTTTTATTTCAATTTTCTAATTTATCTTTTATAATTGCGTTAAATTCTGCCTCCGCCCCCCCCTCATTTACTTTTCCGAATTAAAATTTTTTTATTTTAAATTCCTTAAGCGTTTTTAGTGAATTATTCATCACTTCATTCTGAAATCCGTTCCAATCCCTGGCACATTTACCAATAAAAAAAAAAAAATTCCCACTCCCTTAGGGGGCGTTCAAGTATTACGTAACGCAATTTTTGAAGATTTTAGACCCTCCCCCCGCCCATGTAACACACCGTAACTTTTTTCTGTACCCCCCTCCCCCTCCATAAACGTTATGTAACATCGAAATGACCATTTTTTCCTAAAAGTCACAATCATGTTGCGCAAAGTACCAGAAAGGCGCTAAAATACCTTTGTTATTGTTTTAATGGCGTTTGCAGTACTAATAAATAAAAAGAGATTTTTAAGTAATATGTAATTTATTTAACCTTAAATCACATATATAGGTATGTAAAAAAAAAAAAAAAAAACAATTGTAATTACTGCTCCTCTGTACACGGGTTTGCCAGCCACTCGGACTCTTTCATTTCTGGCATCCGGAGAGCAGACGAAGAGGGTTTTGCTTCTGTGTAAACACTAATGAATACTCACAACGAAAACAAAACAAAAATGAAGTATAATACAGTCAGGGGATTCCCCGTAAAACATAAACGAAAAGGGTAGCCAACTTGTGAGATTTTAATTCCATAGTATTTTATTAAAATAAAAAAAAACGTTACGTAACGCGTTTTTCCAATACCCCCTCCAGCCTCTGAAACGCACCGTAACGTTTTACAAGACCCTCCCAAATTGCGTTACGTAATACTTGAACGCCCCCTTATGCATGAAATCGAGCGCCAACTTGTGGTCATGTTCGCCTTTCCCTTTCCATGCACTATTCCTAATTCTTTGACCAATATCCCTCTAGGCCCCATCACAAATATATGCCTCGTACATTCCCAGCACTCTCTTCACCTTCTTCCTTTCCTCCAATGAGTCCTAATCCAGCTCCTTTATTATATCAGTTGCTAACTAGATCCTGCGATAGTTTCAACAAAAAATTTAGTTGCTCTTCTTTGCACACCCTCCAACTCTTGTATTTGATACTCAAAATTTGGGTCTCAAACTACACCACCATATTCAACCAATGGTCTGACCACAGATTTAGAACGGAGTAGAAGAAGAAATAGATGAACAATGCAAAGCTTTCTCCAGCAGAAGTTGGAAGGAGGTATCTCGATTTTCACTGTGGTCTATATTGCTGGAGGAAGTAGATAACTTCTTGACATCCACTTCTTGGTTTTCCATGTTCTTCAGAGTCGGTGCAGGGAGATCTCTGGAATGGTTCGTTAATGTATGCGATGACGTTAGTCCAACAAAATCCACATTCTACCGAAGCCTTAGCGCATGACCTCAGGCCTGAGGGAGACGGCAGATCACAGATATTTTTGTCATATTCGCCGTCCCTTGATGTTAGCTTTAGTTATTCACACTGCAGTGATTATGGATTCTGTCCATTGTTCTTGCTTCCCGCCAAACCATTACAGGTTCGTTGTGCCCACTTCAAGCAAACCTTTACTCTTTTCGTTTCTCCAGCGAGAAGCTGTGACTCAAGTAAACATTACTCTCAGCGCAATGTGGTCTCACATCTGGAAATCATCCTGGAGGCTCCATATTTATTCCGCCCTTCATAACAAGGCCGGAGAAAAAAATTAAACAAACTTACTAGCTTCATTCGTTCTCGCGATAAACATCAATTTTTTACGAAAAGAATTTTCGGTTTGGCTGCCTCTTTCTCCACCCCTCCGAAACTGATACTAACTTTTGAAATTTGGATTAACTGCTTCCACACAATGTGCTCTTTATGTTTTGCGCTTTCTTTTTTCGGAAAAGTCGCCATAAATTGAATTAAAAATGGCGAAATATGAGACGCTGTGCAACAGCGAAATGTTACCAACACTGCAAAAATTACACAAAAATCATGGGTACAGGGATCATATGAACCTACTAAACAGGCTCGTTTTGTCATAGATGTCACTATAAGGCCTGGACCAAAAGAAGAAGAAAAAACGTAAAATTCGCTCTGCGGCATTCATCTTAAAAATCACATCTTCCTTTACAACGGAAGCAATCGATTGTCTCAGATTGCTTATATCGATTTAAGATGGCGAGAATAGTTAAACTACACCTCGAACAAACATTTTCTGTTTTGTTAATTTCGTTCGACTTTTTACAACGGAGGGAAGTCGAAACGGCAAGAAAACATTACGACGAATGAATTAACCAACATTTCAAAAAGAGATCGTCATTGCTTTTGCAGCGCCGGCGGCATCTAATAGCTGCGAGTCACTCTGATATTTCTACCGTTTAAATTAATTTATTTCAACTTTTCCGAAAAATGAGAGTGCAAAATGTGAAGAGGACGTTATAACAAAGCAGTTAATACAAATTTGAAAAAGTTAGTACCAGTTTCGGATGGTTGGGGAAAGAGGCAGCGTCCCCCCGAATTTTCTTCTTATATTAATACTGTATAGGAGGATGTCTGCCATTCTTTAATACTATCAAGTCCGTTCAAACTCAATAGTAAATCTTCCTTTGCAGATATGTTGTAGTTGTTATTAGGGATTTAAAGCGCGCCCTAATAACAACACCATCTAGTTGGTCGGCAAAAGTGTTTTACTTCCCAAATACAGAAATTCTCCAAGCTAGCAAAGGTGAAACTCTCTGCTTCCAGAATTCCAAAGAATTGCTCACTCAGTTATAGGTGTAATAATTAAAGGGAAATAATCTTAAATGAAACTGGAACGTCCGGCTATAGAGATTTACCATAATGTCATGTTTCAGTTTTGCTCCTACGCTGAAATAAAATAATTATCGCGCAAAAACTGTATTAGACACACAATTAAAAACTTCCCAAAAAAAACTATAACTGTACAGCAGCCTTCCTGGTACTCCAGAAGCTGTAAGCAATGAAAAACACAAGGTATCGCATTAAATAAACTCGCTTCCACTGTAAAGCGCACTGAAAATGAGTTTAAATCGACGACCCGGCGTTTGGCGACAGTTCAATCTACGCAGATGCCGGAAACTGAAATAATATTCGGAGTGCCTTTATAAGGAGAAGGAATTAGGCAATACCCTTCTGAATAATCATTCCGGCAGTGGTTTCGGGAATGCTAAATCTGGCTTGCCGAACGGGTATTCGAACCCTGAACCACTGGCCTGAGTGACATGAGTACATATGTTAGGTCCACCTTCCGGGATGGAGCTTATGCAGTACCTGGGGTGAAGCCTTTCATCTGCCGCCCCACCACACCCCTGTACTTTGCTACTTCACTACGCCCCCGCCACAGTATTAGGCTCTTCCGAATCACCCGCCATTAGTGGATAGTGAGGCAAGGCGCACTTCGCCGCCCATTAAGGGAGCCCACGGGGACCAGCGCGGATGCGGCGTCCGCGACGAGCCACGCCGAATACCCTTCCGTAACCTGGCCGTATAGCATAAGCCTCTCTGTGACTCCCACGCGCACCCCCGCAGGGCAGGGCGGAAGCTGCAGCGACCGAGCGCCGCGCAGCAGTGCCATATCACATACGTTTCACCGCGCCAGCCGACTGCGCAAAGCGTCACTGAATAACGCGGCTTCCCACATTAGGGCGCGCTCCACATGCGCTTTGCCCCGCAAAGCGTCACTGTAGAGCAGCACCGTTTTATCACCAATTACATACAGGACCTACGAGGAATATCCAGAAAAAAGGTTACAAATGCTGTTAAAAATCGAAAAATGAATATTTACAGGGTATGTTACAAAGCATGTCTTTATTTCTCCATATAATTGCCATCAAGTTCAATGCACTTCTTCAGCCTGGGCACCAGATTCTGTATACCGTCCTCGTGCACGCTCCACCTCCAATAGCCAATTTTCCACTGTTTCTTTCACTTCCTGATCGCTGGAAAAACGTTTCCCGCCCAAAAACTCCTTTAATTTGGTGAAAAGATGATAGTCCGAGGGCGTGAGGTCCGGGGAATAGGGCGGGTGGGTCACAACATGCCATCCAAAAGAGACACGGAGGTCCTGTGTGACACGAGCCGTGTGGCGTCTAGGAGGGACACACCGCAGGTCAGCATTTCTTTCGTTTTGTCTTTAACCTTTTTTTTAAAATTTAAGGTCTCACAATTAGCGACAGCATTGATGGTGGATCCTTTGTCCATGAAATACATTAACAAAACATCTTAGGGGGCGTCCCTTAATGACGTGAGGTGAAATAGGAAGGGTGGGGGTCCGGCGAAATCTCGTGAAACCTCACCAAGGGGGGGGGGGGGGTCAAATTTCACGCCAGGTTTTGAAAATCTTGTAGGACTGTCGACTTTAGGGTGGGTATTTCGTCTAAAAGTAGGGGTATGACCGCCCATGAAAGCACGAGCCCAAAAAAAGGGGAGGAGGTCTCCGTCAAAATCTCACGTCAATTTGGAGGGGAGGTCTCACCAGAAATAGGGGCGGAGGGGGTCCGGAAATCCGTAAAAACACCACACGTCATTAATGGGCAACCCCTTAGGGCGCATCCATAAATTGCGTGAGGTGTTTTTACGGATTTTCCGACCACCTCCCCCCCCCCTCCCCTCTGGTGAGACTTCGTGAGAACTGGTCCGTGAGATCCCTCCCCCCCCAACTAGAAACCGCTCTCGCAACTTTTTGAGACCTATTTTTTAGGTCTCACGCTTCCAAAGCCCACTTTTGGACGAAATACCACCCTAAAATCGCCTTTCGCGTCATTTGTAAACCTTTTTTTTTGTTTTTTTTAGCTCTACAGTGCAACGAAAATTTCCAAAACCTCACGTGACATTCCCGTTGGTCCTTGGTGAGGTTTGGTGAGATTTCGCCGAACCCCCCCCTTTCACCTCACGTATTTTATGGACGGCCACTTATCTGTTCCAAAAAACAAATTCCATAATCTTCCGCTCTGACAACTGCACTTTGAACGTTTTGGCCGTTGGGGAATGGGTGTGACACCATTGTTGGGACTGCCTTTTGGACTCGGGAGTAAAGTGACATACCCAGGTTTCATCACCAGTGACAAGTGAGTGGTATTATGGCAGCGAGGGCGTGAGTGGCAGAGGATGTCCGGCTTGGAGTGTGGCATAGCGCGTACGTAGCGGGCGGGCGGGGCGGGCGGCGGGCGCGCTATCAGCGGCGGCGGCGGCCAGTGCGCGCTGAGCCATGCGCGCGGCCGGTCGCCTGCTGCTGCTGCTGGCGACGCTGCGCTGCGCCGCCCCCTGCTGCCCGCCCGCCTGTCCGCCTTGCGTCGCCGTGCTGTGTCAGCTGCCTCGCCGCTGCCCCGGCGCCTGCCTGCCCGCCGCCTGCACCCAGCAGCCACCCAGACCCCGCTACCCAGACTCCGCCCGCAGGTGGTGGGGCCTCCGCCACGGTAAGCAGTCACTAGACATTCCCGCCTGTTAAATTGGCTTCAGGGAGGAATCTATTACAACTGTCTTACGGTTACAGTGGTCTGGTGTCTCAGTGGTAAAAACAAGATTTACCTCTCGAATTTCATGGACATCGGTTAAGCCATTTGCCTGTGAAAACGTACGACACAGAGAGAAAGAAACACAGACAAGCTTACTTTCGCATTTAAAACATTAGTGTAGATAGTACACAAACTGACTGCGAGAGAAACAAAGTTTGAGTGACCGATATAGCATGTAATGTTCGACCTCATAGGATTTGCCAAGAATTCCACTTCTGAATTGGAGGGACCTACAGTTTAACGTGTAATACGAACAACGGAACATTCAGCCATGCATCGTATGATAAAAAAAAACTCTTATAACTTCCTCATCCTACGGGGATTTAAACCCGGGACCAGACTCACAATGTATAAAGACAAGAGCTCAACTGAGCCACCTCGTACATGCTGTGCGTCCGTCAGTCACCGTTCAGTGAATTTTTCTGATGGCACTCATAGCGTACAGGCTAGAGAGCTGACCCCAATAAGACATGGTTGTCGGTTCGAGTCTGGCCGAGGGAATCGCCAATTTTCATTCAGTGTTTTGTCCATCCTGTGTTGTTCCCACTGGAGAGAAAAACTATAATGACAATAACATATTAGGAACACATTTAAGAAAACATTTGCAGGTGGCTGTATGGCTGAGGTCGCCAAATTGCAACTTAAAACAGGAAAAATAGAAAAAGTGGTTAAGGTATTTCACTAGAGATCTAAAGGCCTCCTGCTCGAATCCCTGTCTCGGCTTGGATTTTCGAGGGCACTTAATCCGACCTTGGCCTCTGGTACAGCTTGCTGTGTAATATGAAGTACGGCAGGAGGCTTCTGTGATTCTGATTCGTCATTTAAGCTGGACGTCCCATGTACCCGGTAGAATTACCGGGTTGGGTTAGCTAACCACTGCAACAGGCACGTTCCGCGGTGAATCGAAAGCTCTCTCACTTAGCGGGATATCTTAGCCCACAATGTCATATGATAATCTGTTTTGATTTTAGTCTTATATTAAATTTTTCTTAAAGGGCTGTCGCCCTTATAGCCATACAGCCACGTTTCATATATGATCAACTTGTGTACATATAAACTTCGAAGTACATTTGCTGATTATTCCAAGAGAAATACATCACAAGAGACACGCAAAACTTATTCAACAATGCCCTCGGCCAGACTCGAACCGTCTAACCTAAGCACCAAGTTTTTGACACAAGTGAGGAAATAAATTTGACTTTTTCTTTTATTTCGAAACGCAAGTGTTTGAATTATGGAGTGAACGTCGGTTATGTGCAAGGATTCTTGAAACAATTCCTTTCTTGCATATCGGTTTTGTTTACTTCTCAATATCACGCGATAAATGTCCTTTTTCCGTGCACTAGCGTTTTGGAATTCCTTAGGCTAAAAGTTTAGAGATTTCAATGACGGACAGACTCAAAACGGGATATGTTTTAACATATCCCGTTTTGAGTCTGTCCGTCATTGAAATCTCCCTCCAGTTAAGCTTAATAAGGTGGTACTGCGGTTTATCTTACGGACTTTCTCCATAAATATCACGTAATATTTCTTTTAAGTCAGTATATGGTTTTAGAATTACAAAATCGCAGGTTCTTACCGCGTGAAGTTCAGTTATCTACCATTATAGAGATCAGACCCTTCCCATTTTTAATTCTTTTTTATTTTTGTTTGTTACTTAAGGGG
This sequence comes from Vandiemenella viatica, assembly GCA_031002005.1. NCBI lineage: Eukaryota > Metazoa > Arthropoda > Insecta > Orthoptera > Morabidae > Vandiemenella > Vandiemenella viatica. The sequence goes on from JARYHS010009186.1 coordinate 263,896,583, forward strand.
TTTCACCTCGTCTATGCAGGATAGGACTGGGGACAAGAAAGGGAAGGAATTCGGTCAGGGCCTTTTGAAGGAAGCTGCTTGGCATTCGCCTGAACTGATTTCGCAAAACTATGGAAACCCAAATCTACATGCCACCGACGGGGATTCTAACCGGCGTCCTCTGGAATGCAAGACCAGAGCGTTGGAAAATTGCACTTGCAAAACCTTATGTGCCGTAGAATATCAACAGTTTACCCAGTATCGCCGAAAACGAAGCGGGCACCTGAAGCAGCCCTGACGAAGGCAACAGGTTGACACCGAAAAAGTATTATCAACAGCAAGAAAAACACAGCGCAAAACCCGAAATAAAAGTAACTGTAATATTCAAAAAATTACAGTAAACGGTCGAGGACAAAAAGAAACACAAAATGGGTGAAGCTTTTTTAACGAACTGAAGCCGTCGTTAGTTGTTATCGAAATTAAACAGGAAAACAGTATCTCAGAAAGAGGTTATGAAACAGTGCAGATGATGTCACGTGTGCTTGAACCAACCGACGGTGCCGCTGTATCGAGGTCGACAAAATGCAGTTCGTAAAACTGTTAACGATAACAGATCGAAACGTCAGTCTCCAAATTATTATAAAAATGCGATTGGTGTTCGTATAAAAATTGCTGGTATCATTCAGTTTTCGATGACATTAGGGCTTCAGTGAAGAGATTTCAAGTATTAAATGCGTATGACAAATGATGTCTACCAACCCCTTTTTTTTTTGGTACATTTATTTGTTTTATGGAATCACGTGTTTCACATGAGCATCATCAGCAGCCTTTCCATTTAAATGTGTGTCCATGTATTACACATAGTATTACTTTTTTTTTTTACATCGGAGTTATAGCATTAATTATGATCCGTTTACATTGACAGTATACCGTGTCCACTCAAGTCCAAGTGGGTCACAATTTATACCATAACTGCGACGCACAAAATTCAATGCCAGTGCCGTATAGTGTCATGTATACTCGTATAATATGCTTCTATGAATCAAGTGATCGTTTATCTTACATTTATAACTTTAATGTTACACAAGTTCTAGCTATTAAAGATTTCAGGTATTATAATTATTCTTATGGTAGTGTCTAAACGATGACATTGTTTTTGCCCCTCAACCGTAAGGTTATGCAGCTCCTTCGCACATGGAAACAGTTTTGCTCGTCAGTCGACAACCGAAACAGATCGGTACAGAGTATAGTAGTTTTTATTTTTTTAATATTAGATTTTTTTAGGTTCTGTTAATGTCTCCGGTTACCAATAACGACGATGTAAACCGAAGGAGGTTAATGAGTTTTTTTTGTATTACTTTGTTTAAATAATCAATATTTAATCAGTGGAACTGAATTTTGTTTTGGTTTTATTTTCACCGTACGTGCTCCACTCCGCACTCTGAATCACTTTCAGCGTGTATATATATATATTCGCCTAGACGTCAACGTTCACAGTGCTGTGTTGTTTTGATTTGAAAGGATGAATTATTTCCATATTAATTCAAATGAATTTAGAGAACACTACACCGTCCTGATATTTCTGTATTGAAAATGCTCTGAAATACTTCACAACATTGTATTTCACTATTAGCTCGAATTTTTTTACGGACTTCAGGACCTGAGTTCGAATCCCTTTATATATCATACACCAAATGACTGCGAGAGAAACAAATCCTGAGTCACCAATGTGACGTTACGCAGATTTCCACACGCTTCTCATCTTTCTTATACCGTTCGTTTAGTTTTAAAAATTTCATGACAAAATATGATTTCCAAAACAAAAAGTATCTTGCGTTATTCATAATGATATTTAGCATTTCCTTGTCAAATTTCATAAAAATCAGTTTAGCCGTTTATTCGTGAAAGGGTAACAAACACCTAGAGAGTTAATTTCGCATTTATGTAGAATTCTGTAGCATCTCAAACAGATAGAGAATTAATTTCGCATTTATGTAGAAGTCTGTAGCATCTCGAACTTTTGGTAATGTTTGACTGCTTATGTCGACTCAATAGAAGTAATTGTAACGCAGACCAGTTGTTCTCGGTAGCTGAGACGTTTCGGTAGCGGTGTCGGTGCCGTCGTCTGAGGTGTCACTTTTTGATCCTGCCACCCGCCGCTGTTGTTCCCGTGGTCTGGTTGGAGCAGTCCTGATTCCTGAGCACGCTGCGTCCTTGGCGCTGTGTGACAGTGGTACGTGCCGCGGGGCCCTAATCACCCGGCAGCGGCAGCGGCGTGACCGGTTCATTACCCAGCGTGCATTACTCACGGCGCCTCCACCTCTGCAAATCCACCTCACGGTCCGCTCTTGAATCTCGCTAACTCACAGAAATTCTAATCGCAAGTTCCATTTAAAGAAGACTCAGCCAGATTACGTAGACTCCATAAAATTCCCCTTTTCCTGACGTTTCGACCAAAGCCTATGATCTTCTTCAGGGTACTAGCCTCCTGCTGAGTCTGCTAGAAACTGGCGTTGTATGTTCTTGTGTATGTTTTTTTCTTTCAGATTTTATTCCTCAATTCTGCATAGCAGACTTTAGCTAAGGGGATTAGAATCTGGAAGGAAAAGGGGGGGAGGAGGTGTGACGTTTTACTTAAACCACCCCGGCATTCACCTGGAGTGACTGCGCGAAACCGCAGTCAGAATAGCCAGGCAGCAGAGAGATATTGCCCTCCAACTAACTCGGTCCGGCGTTGTGGCCGATTCTCGAATTTATAGTGTGGAGACTACCGAACCTCTATCAAACATCGATTACCCAGAGATACGATGCTAACGATTTTAGCAAACACTGAAATACTGTGACCAGAGGCATTAAATTAAAGCTCAGTAGAAAGTTTGTTCCCTGAAGAAGATCATAGGCTTCGGTCGAAACGTAGAGAAAAAAGGAGAAGTGTTAGGACGCAGCTAACATCTCGCGAAGTTACATACATGATCATGACGATTGAGAAGACCGTTAAATCTTGAAACTCAACCTCGACCACAATTCTTTGCTAGGTTGGATCCTCGAGAACCAGCCCCGGTACACCAGTGAGACATAGGTAGGACAGCCCCTTTATCCTTTCTTCTCTCAGTTCTACAAGGGAATTAACTGCTATTTGGTATATCCGATGCCCACTCCTAGTTTAACAAAGAGCTGGTATCTTCGTTCGCGTTTATGCCGCTCTCCAGCTCAGTTCAACCCGGATGTGTGCCGCTACAGATTGAAGCAAAACACGAGCTCTGCAGATAGTATCGCCAATGCCCGCCCTGTTCTCAAACCGCGTGTCCAGATAGCGGCGACCAACATCTCCACCTAAACGTGCCTCCGACACGAGATCAGGCAGTTGGCTCCCGTTAGCAACAGAAACTGTACCCAACGATCCCTGTGTGTAAGCGGCAGGCCGCGGGTTCGAATCCTCTGTTCGTCCATCCATGTGTAGCTATTTTAAATTTATTTTCTTGTCTGTATAATATTGCAGTTGCACACACAAGAAATCAGTGCACATTTGAAACTTATTTATTTTATCGTTAAACTTGCTCCTCGCTACAGAAGCAAGTATTCAAACACTTCGTCTCCTCAGATTGCAGGTTTCTGTACAATTAAAGGTAGAGAAAAATCGTAAATAAAAACGTTATTTTTAATCCAGATTAATACTACAATACAATTCATGCGCCATCACTCGTGTCAGCGATACTCATACTATGCCTCGTCAGAGAGCTTATATTAACACTGTTAGTTCTGTCAAATTAAATAAATTACACTAAAAGGCATTATGCCTGTTCTATTACACATGGTTTACTAAAATCACCTGATGAGGATGTCGGGATGGTTTCTTCCAAAAGTCATGGCCAAATTTCTTTACATTCCTCGCCTCCAGTCCCGTCCTTGCTGTAAATGCCCTCCTATTGACGAGCTCCACCTTTCAAAACCAATGAAGTGTTCAGATTCCTTGTAATGTGTCTTTACCTGATACCAGTATTCCTGGACACTTGCACAACCTTTTGTGCAAATTGTTGAGAAATATGTGGGCGGAGACTTTCCCGGCGTACTGATGCAATATAATCCTCTCGAGTGTCCAGCCGGATGGTGTTGTATAAACGCGACGTTTCGACAGCTGGCTCTGCTGTCTTCATCTTGTAGCTGTCGCAAGCTGACTGTCACCGCCTTTACATGATGAAGACAGTAGAGCTAGCTGTCGAAACGTTGTGTTTATGCAACACCATCCGGCTGGACACTCGAGAGGATTTCATTGTTGAGAGGTCACTCTGTCCCCGCATTCGGGAGGACGCCGGTTCGAATCCCCGTCCGGGCATTAAGATTTGGGTTTTCCATGGTTTCCCCAGATCACTCCAGGTTAATGCCGGGATGCTTCCTTCAAATAGGCCATGGCTTAATTCCTTCTCGTTCCTTGTGCCAAGTCCCAGCCGCCTCTAATGACCTCGACGTCACCGAGCGTGGTGGTGTAACGGTTAGCGTTCTGGCCTCGCATTCGGGAGGACGGCGGTTCGAATCCCCGTCCGGGCATCCAGATTTGGGTTTTCCATGGTTTCCCCAAATCACTCCAGGCTAATGCCGGGATGCTTCCTTCAAAAGGCCATGGCCGAATTTCTTCCCATTCCTTGCCCCCATCCTTGCCCCCCATCCTTTCCCGTCTCTAAAGACCTCGATGTTAAAAAGAGACGTAAAGCAGTTACAAATAAAAAACAAAACAAAAAAAAACCTCGACGTCGACGAGACGTAAAGCCATAAGTAAAAAAAAAATTGTTTAGAGATGACTTTTTGCGTTGAACCACACAAATTACTCTCCAATATACTTTTTTGTCGAATATTGCCTGGTATCCTCCACAACTGCGAATACAGTACTTATGTCTGATATGTCTTGTGCAGAAATCATCACCTACTGAATAATATTATACTTTATTTTTCTTATGACTTCGCGCCTCGTCGACGTCAATGTTATTAGAGGCGCGAATCATAAAGTAGTATTGAGTTCAGGTTAGTTCGGTCGGACTTTCTGTTTGCTCTATTACATTACACATTCGGCTCATTTCATTTTTAATTTAATTTAACTGCTATTGAGTTCATGTTCCTATGGCAGCTGACCTAAACCCCTATTTTCCCATTAGGTTTTTTTTTTATATTTTTGCGTATCACGAATTTTAATTTCAAACTGTTTCACTGAATCCGGAAAATGTTACATTTCCTTTAGTAATTTATTCCAATCCGTCTCTCCCTTGCCTGCAAAAGAAAATTTTCCCACTCTCTTCTTCCTCAAATCGAGTGTCAGCTTAGAGTAATGGTAATCTTTTCCTTTTCGACCACGTATCTTTCCATATCTCATCACCAGTTTATGCCTTGTGTGCTCCCATGACCCTCTTCACCCTCCTCCTATCTACCGGTGAATCCCATTCCAGCTCTTTTATCATATCTGTCACTGATTGCGTTCTGCGATAATTTGCAGAAACAAATCTAGCAGCCCTTTTTTGCACCCTCTCCAACTCCCGTCTTTGACACTCAAAATGTAGGTCCCATAATACACTAACAAATTCTGACCAAAGTTTTGTAACCCAATTCCTTTACTTCTCTCATTCATCCCCTCATCACTCTCTCCAACAAGTGCAGAATTTTGATACCTATTCCTACTATCCTGTCCTGGTCACCTCCTGGTGCCTTTCAATCCTTTACCATAATAGTTACTGAACGTTTCCTCAGACATATCTAGCTGCCCTCCTTTCTACAACTTCAAAATCCTGCATTTGATACCCAAAATGAGGGTCCCAATATGGAAAGCCATATGGGTTTTTGACAAATTGTTCATCACTTCCACTGGTTATTTATTGCAATCACTGACACCTATAGGGTCTACGTACAAGATAAATGTTTCCCAGTCCTCTATACTTCCTTAATGCTGATTCTCGAAAAGCACTATTAATCATAAGGTAAACTACGAAAGGCAATTGTAAGAAACTGGAAACCATTTGTTACAGAAGGAGGTAATAAAGATGCCAAAAAGAAAAGACAGTGTTGGGGCCACTATTCACACAACAGCTGATCGGGATGGAGTTATTTGGCGCTGTAGTATCGTAACTTGTTCCCCGTTGTTATGCGCCATCTATAACGCCGCAGCGCGAGTCTGACATATTCCTGATATCTGGCCGGCGAGCAGCCACTTATGCAAATCGCTGGACCCGTCGAGCGGCTCCACGTGGAGGCGAGTCCTGCTCTCGGTCGCCACACACAAACACGTCCCCTCTACCTCTGTTACAGCAACACATACTTTAACACAGAAATGTGTCTCGCAGAAATTACTACGAGGAGCATGCAGATTGGTTTTAGTGAAACTTTTTTGGGCTCGTTAAGAAAAAATTTGCTAGCGCTACACGTGAAATACGCATCTGTATCAACCTGTTGAAGCTTAAATTGCTTTGACACTCACAAAAAATGGCGTAACGACGTCAGACGTTATATTTATTTCTGGAAGAGACGCCATTAATACATACTGATACTCGAAACAGTATTTTAGTTGTTTTTTTTATTTATTAGTTCCTTTTTTGTTTATTAGTTGATTTTTTGTTTATTTGTTTACATTCGTTTCATTTGTAATCGTAGGCTTCCGCGGCCAGAGTCAGTTGATTCTTTGCTGTCCGGGTGGCGCCGCCTCATGTTTCTTGTATCCGAAGTTTCGACCCTCATTCTGTGGTCTTCTTACAGGGCAGTTTCATTTGTTTACGAGAATTACTTGGACAAAGTTCCTATTAACTGCACAAATGCAATTAGGTAGGGTCTAGCATCGTTTGTCCACTTGAGTGCGAAAGAAATATCAAAAACATCAAAAAATACACCGAAAAATATATAGAAGTTTCACTTAGTACGCGTGCACACATTGATAAATGCATCAGTTTGTTGTTGTTGTTGTTACCTCTTCCGTAACAAATCTCGTAGTTTCTAGTTTCTTATAATTTCTTTTCGTCGTTTACATTATCATGAATATGACTTTTCGAGAAGCAGTATTAAGGAATAAATGCAACGAAAGACCGCCTGATTTTTCGTTAAAAAATTAGTTAGTAGCGATTTTAATTGTATATCACTTTTTCACAATAGTCCTCCAATTGAGGTCGCCATGTTAACAACGGATCAGCAAGTCCTACAATTGATCCGTCGATGACCTGATGATGTACAAAAGAAATTTTCAGGCAAGCTTTATCGGAAACGAGCTGCTTAAAATCTTTTGGCAGCTGGCAGAAGACGCTCATAGGGCAGGGAACTACCTGTTAACTCTCAATAGTGCTGCTGTTTTGTCAGCTTGAGAGAGTTTGAGGATTGCGATACCGCCGACACTTGTTGCAGGCGGGTCACGTCTTCCGTGTGGGAGGGAACCGGCCTTGCGTACAGCGCCCAAGGCCGATAAAACCACCGGCGGCGGCGAACAAGTGTTTTCTGGGACACCGCAGGTATCAGTGCTTTGACCAGTTCTTTTTACTGCAACGCTCCTTCTTCGAATCACGGACGTTATTTATGTTTTAAAAGTTTTCTGTAAAAATGTTTCCATGGGATACGGCGTGTGCGATTACCGATGTAAGATGGAACTATATTCTGTCGGTAACGAAGGCGCGGGCTGAAATTCTATTAACAGTGTCGTATGCTCTCTCTCCATACGTACCGCGGAGAGAAGTGGAATCTTAACTCACGACTCTGGCGCACAATGTGGCGATTACGAACTTTACACCACCTCCTCTGCTACCCTCCCGGCCAAGTCCACCACCAGGACTGGAACCAGCTAACCCCGCTCACGGCGCCACAACCAACTGAGACAACGGGGCATTGGTGATTAGGAATCGTGCACCACCACCTCTGCTACCCTGCCGGCCAAGTCCACCACCAGGACTGGAACCAGCTAACCCCGTGTCAGCGCCAGACACCATCACGGCGCCACAACCAACTGAGACAACGGGGCATTGGAGATTAGGAATCGTGCACCACCACCTCTGCTACCCTGCCGGCCAAGTCCACCACCAGGACTGGAACCAGCTAACCCCGTGTCAGCGCCAGACACCATCACGGCGCCACAACCAACTGAGACAACGGGGCATTGGTGATTAGGAATCGTGCACCACCACCTCTGCTACCCTGCCGGCCAAGTCCACCACCAGGACTGGAACCAGCTAACCCCGTGTCAGCGCCAGACACCATCACGGCGCCACAACCAACTGAGACAACGGGGCATTGGTGATTAGGAATCGTGCACCACCACCTCTGCTACCCTGCCGGCCAAGTCCACCACCAGGACTGGAACCAGCTAACCCCGTGTCAGCGCCAGACACCATCACGGCGCCACAACCAACTGAGACAACGGGGCATTGGTGATTAGGAATCGTGCACCACCACCTCTGCTACCCTGCCGGCCAAGTCCACCACCAGGACTGGAACCAGCTAACCCCGTGTCAGCGCCAGACACCATCACGGCGCCACAACCAACTGAGACAACGGGGCATTGGTGATTAGGAATCGTGCACCACCACCTCTGCTACCCTGCCGGCCAAGTCCACCACCAGGACTGGAACCAGCTAACCCCGTGTCAGCGCCAGACACCATCACGGCGCCACAACCAACTGAACCAAGGGTGTTGCCACCTGAATGGTCATTGAGGCGATTTTTCATTAACGAAATAGTTTTGCGGCCTTTATTATAGCGTTACAGCCTAACTCTGTACCTAGTGTCTATTCGGGGACAATATTTCCAGCTTATTACAAGATGCATATATCATTAAAAATAGGTTTCAAGACATGACATGAACTTTGTTCACTTTGTAATAAATTAATTTGAATTTCACAAATATTTCTAATTTATCTAAATCAACAAAGAGATTAAATGACTAAGATGAGTATTAATTGCATGAAATGTTCTCGGGCATCCCACCTGAGAAGCGCATCAATTTGTTACGACGTTTCGACTTCATCTTCAGGCGAATTATCGGGCACCCGTTGTGGCGGTTCTCATATAGCCCTTGTTGGATAGCGGTTGCATGTGAAACCATGGTCAAGTGCGTCGAGCTAGACATTTCGCGGAAGGATGAAGTAGGAGAGAGTCATCGAAACTACGCAACAGATTGACGCACTTGCTTCACCCCTCCCCCCCTTTCCCATCCCAGTGGGATCGCCCTCGTACCTATCATTCGGGAGGACGAGGGTCAAACCCCGTTCGGCCATCCTGACTGGGGTTTTCCGTGATTTCCCTTAGTCACTCAACGCGAATGCTGGGATGGTTCCCTACAAGGCCACGGCCGACTTCCATCCCTCTTCCCTCCACGCAGGTTAGTTGGGTTGAAAAAGGTATACTGTGACTTTCCTGTAGTCCGCCTCCCAGCCTTCAGCTGGGAGTAAAATAAATAAATAATCTGGTATCAGTTATTAAGGCATGTATGATTAGTGGTTACCCGCAGATATATAATGTAACAGATATGTTTTTTCATGCTTACGACTTTACACCTCGTTGATGTTGAGGTCACTGTAGTCGGGAGAGAAGAGGGAACAAGAAACGAGAAGGATGTTGGCTGGAGTGATCACAGGACTTCGACTCACATTCTCTAGTTGTTACCGCTTTGTCTCACTTCGGAGTAATACATTTAGTGCTCGTTCATGCGATAGTATTGTAGTGGTCGATGAATTTTTATTAATGCACAGCCTGCAAATTCTCTGTCAATAAATGTGTTTCCCGCAATTATAAAATTGCTAGGAAACTAAACCCCGCCTTGCAGTACCCTACAAATAAAGTGGTGTAATTTGTTGACATCATTCAAGGCACTGGAATAGCTTTTGTTGTACACAATGGAGAGACCGTATGGAGTTGCTGAGTGGATTGTTTCTATTCCGAGGCGGCGGCGTTCCCTATTCCAGTGACGTTCAACAGGAGCAGGCCACGCGTCCAGAATATACAAGCACAGGCAACACACTTAGGCCTGTCACACACAGACCAGCTGGAACCTTGCTCCGTCTTCAGCGCTCTTAACAGTCAATGTGATTGGTCGTCAAGGAGAATGCTACACTGGTTCCCCAACACAACGTTACAGATGGAGAATGATACAGTTCACTGGCATAACCACAACACTCTCCAATTACTTTCTGTGTACGATGAATATCTCTTTTATCTGACGACCCAGGGTTGGTGGCTGTCCCGGGAGTGGTTGGTTTACAGTAACGTTCTGGATCCGGAATTGGGAGGACGGTGGTTCAAATCCCCATCCCGCCATCCGGATTTTGGTTTTGCAGGAAAGTCTACATCTACATCTATACTCTGCAAATCACAAATACTGTCGTGGCAGAGAGTGCTAAGCACCAATCCTAATTCTGCGCATTCCAATCCCGAACAGATCGAGGAAAGAAGGAATACATAAATGAATCAGTACGGCATCTTATTTCTCTAATCTTATCCCTCCTGTCATTGCGACCTAAATAGGTTGGCGGAAGAAGTATTTCGTTGCACTCGTAACTTAAAGATTTTCGCATATTCTCCAGCAAATTCAAACGAAAACGATGTCGTCTGTCCGCAAAAAGCAATGCGAGCCCAACCCACCTATCAGCTCTGTGACGCTTACGTAAGGACTGTAACTAGCGGTCACGAATCGAGCGGCTCTTCTCTGTACTTTCTCTAATGTGTCAATCAATCCCTTGCGATACGGATCCCAAATTCCACAACAGTATTCCAAAGGCGGACTAGTGTTTTTTTTTTTTTTTTTTTTTTTTTTTTTTTTTTTTTTTTTTTTTTTTTGCTTAACGTCTCCTATAACAACTAGGTCTTTAGAGACGGGAAAGGATGGGTGGCAAGGAATGGGAAGGAATTCGGCCATGGCCTTTTGAAGGAAGCATCCCGGCATTCACCTGGAGTGATTTGGGGAAACCATGGAAAACCCAAATCTGGATGCCCGGACGGGGATTCGAACCGCCGTCCTCCCGAATGCGAGGCCATAATGCTAACCGTTACACCACCACGCTCGGTATGCGGACTAGTATTTTGTACGCTAATTTCCTTTGTATGAGCATTACAACTTCTCAAAATACGTCCTATGAATCGTAGTTTGGAATTAGCTTTGCCTACGACGGAAGTTATGTGCAAGTCCCATTTCATGTTGCTTTGTACTGTTACGCCTAGATACTTCAGGGAATCCACAGTGTCAACAACTGTATTGTTAACTTTGTACTCCTGAACAAGCGGGGTCTTTTGATTACTTATCCGCATTGCCTTGCACTTTTTGCAGTTAAATGTAAGCTGCCCCTTACAAAAGTCTTTAGCCGAATTCATTCCCTTGCTTTCGCTCATTTCGTTCCTGCCTCTAATGACCTCGATGTCGACGAGACGTAAAGCCATGAGGAAAAAATGGAAGTACTCGCTTCGCATTCTGGAGGACGGGGATTCGAATCCCCGTCCGGACATCCAGATTGCCGGGATGCTTCCTTCAAAAGGCCATGGCCGAATTCCTTCCCGTTCCTTGTCCCCAGTCCCATCCCACCTCTAATGACATCGACGTCGACGAGGCGTAAAGCCAGAAGCCAATAAAAAAAAGGAAGTACTCATCCAACGGACGAATCACCAGTGTCGAATGCCCTCACTCTATACACACTACGGAGATTTTAGCGTTTTAACCCAGGGCTCTGGCGCACAATCTGGTGTTTATGTATGGTGCACCGCCACCTCTGCTACCCTGCCGGCCTAGTCCACCACCAGGACTGGAACCAGCTAACCCCGTGTCAGCGCCGGACACCATCACGGCGCCGCAACCAACAGAGACAACGACAGGGGCTTTCAATTCTTATACTCTCATATATTTCTTGTTGTACGCTTTTTCCCTTTGTTTTGATCGTTCCGCTAAAATTATTAAACTATTCTGAAAGGCTGGCGTGTGAAATAACGTAGTATCTCCTTTTTTTCCCAAGATTATTTTGGCAACTTCCTCGGCGCTAATGACCACATTGTCAACGCGCTCTTATGCCCAAACAACAATAACAAATCGTTAACTCCTTTATTCATTAACATTTTTTTTTTCACCGTCATTTGAAGAACTTGTTCCTTTCATACCTTATCTGTGGTTTTCACTGTTAACATTCCATGGAGCGTGGTGGGTGAGCGGTAACGCTCTGGCTTCGCATTCCGGAGGACTCGGTTTCGAACCTTCGTCCCGCCATCCGGAATTCGGTTCCCATTGTTTCCCGTAACCACTTCAGGCCAACGGCAGGAAGTTCCCTTCCGAATCTCAAAAGTCCTTCTCGTTTGTTGCCCCCAATCCTCTAATCACCTCGACTTCTGAAAAAAAACTTCTGATTGGCAGAAGCACTTAGCGTGTCTGCTAAACTAATTTCACGCGACATTTAAAACCCTGACCAAGTGACGCAGCGTTAAGACTTGATCCATATCTTGGCTTTTTACGGTCGCAGTAAGCTAAGAATGACTGTGGGGAGTCGACGAAACTCTCACGTGAGCTTTTGAAATTCTTGAAGGACAGTCGAGCTAAAAAATAAAATGGTCCACAAACGATACGGCTATAGTCTTTAGGGAGGGGGGACGGGGTATTAGGTCTATAAACGATGCAGGTGAGCTAAAAAAAGGTCTAAAAAAAACTACGAGGTCGATTAGCCGGTGGGGGAGGGGAGGGCGGGTGGTCCCGTCAAAATTTCACGTCATCTTAGGGGGCGGGGGGGGGGGTGTCCGACTAGATCTCACCAAATCATACCAGAGGGACGCTCCCTTTGGATGTTTGATTTTATTGGTTGAATGTTATCACGTACTCAAGTCCCCAGGCATGGCATGTACAGTAGGAGAGTGTACCGTTTCCCTTTTCATACAAGCTTCTAAGCCAGTCAAAAATTGATGGGTAGAACGTAGTGGTCTCCGAATTTACTTGTTCGCAGTTAGTTAACTTGACAGAGTTGTTATTAAATAACGGTCAACGTTGAAAATATTTCGGATGTAGCTTACGTAGCAATACAATAAGGACTACTTACACGCTCCTGAAATACGTGTATTAACATCTGTAATGATAAATCTTGAAAACTTTGGTCAGACCATTGCTCGAATATGGTGGTATAGTATGGGACCCTCATTTTACGTATCAAATACAGGAGTTGGAAAGGGGGCAAAAAGGGCTGCTGGATTTGTTTCTGGAAATTATCGCAGAATGCAATCAGTGACGGATATGATAAAGGAGCTGGAATGGGATTCATTGCAAGACAGGAGGAGGATGAGGAGGGTCATGGGAGAGTACAGGGCATATACTGGCGATGAGGCATGGAAAGATATTGAGTAGGTATGAAAAGTAGTTCATGGAAGGGAAAAGATGACCATGACCACAAGCTGGCACTCAATTTCAGGCACAAGGGTGTGGGAAGATTCTCTTTTTTAGGTAAGGGTGTCAGGGATTGGAATGAGTTACCAAGAGAAATGATGAATAATTTACCGAAAACGTTGAAAGAATTTAAAGATAAAATTTGTAGAGGGCAAATGTAAGTGGGTGCAGGATAGGGGGAAGATGGGGGTTTAGGGAAATTGCCACCGGAGCCTGTGCTCCATTGCAATTACATAAAATTAAATTAAATTAAAAAAACTTGTCACGCTGCGTACAGATCGCGATAAATGTGGAACTACTTTCATCCGCGTGAAGTGATAGATTCAGTAAACAACTTAAACTATTTCTTAAAAAACCTTGATACACTGATGCCCTTTCCTGTAACGACCAACGCCAACTGACTTTCCGACCCAGGCTAAATTTAACACTAATCCAAATCTCCGGCAGTATTGCTACTAGAAAATAAAAACTTTTATCTTACATATCAGTGGACACAAAATACAACAAGATCTGAGCGAGCGTGGTGGTGTAACGGTTAGCGCTCTGGCCTCGCATTCGGGAGGACGGCGGTTCGAATACCCGTCCGGGCATCCAGATTTGGGTTTTTCCATGGTTTCCCAAATCACTCAAGGCAAATGCCGGGATGCTTCCTTCAAAAGGCCATGGCCGAATTCCTTCCCATTCCTTGCCCCCTATCCTTTCCCGTCTCTTAAGACCTCGCTGTTCAAAAAAAAAATCTGAATCGAATGAATACAAGTAAACAAAATCAATTAATAATTGATCAGCAGATAAGAGAATTTGCCAATTATCATCTGTCACTCCTTTTTCAGTTCGGTGTATCATGTACCCGATAACTTACCTATCCGTTTAGATAAAAAAAAAAAAAAATCTTTCTGCCGTCTATGTTATCGGACGTTTTCTCGATGCACTATAGTTTATAACTGGATATTGTGGGCCATTTCCTCAATTGCAAGTTAATCAATTTTTTAATACAGGTGAATAACACGCCAATGCAATTGAATTTTGTTTCATTTTGGTGTCGTACGCGTTTCACTCTATTTCAAGAGCATCATCAGCGACATCTGTTAGATATTTATTCATTTGGTTAGCTACATTTGGTTTAAAGAACAATAAAAAGTAGGGGTGAAATTAAATTTACTTACATGTTACTTTTTTACATTTTACTCATCATCAGGGTTAGCTTCTCTGTGTAGGTTTTGTAGAAAACATCTGAATGTATAAATCACTACACTGCACTGACCAAATTTCACATTAACACTATTATTTGCTGTTACTATCGTTATCAAAACATGATAGAGTACATACCACGCCATGTTTTTCACAGGTCCATAGAGTGTGTGTTTGTTTATATTTCAGGTTTCCTTGTGGTTAGAGGTCCTTGGTTTTTACAGTCTACTTTTGTTATCTTTGATGGTAGGCGGGGATTTGAAATCGTTGTCTTTTTGTGAATGTTTATTTCTTTTTTAATATGACATACCGTGTTTGATTAGTCAAGTTTGTATAATCATTTATGATCTGCTTTCCTTCAACTGTGCGACAATGTTTCATTGCCAAAGTGACTTTTAAACCTCCCCGAAGTGTCTGACGGAGTCAACCTGTTGCGCTCCTGGATGGACCCCGGCGTCGCTTATAACTTCTGTCTGTCGGCGTTGTAACCTGCATATCCGCACCGGCACGGCGGGTTGAATCTAATGTGTACGGCAGATGAATCATGTGTGAGTCGGTTCGTGTACTAGCAGACGTTAAGATTGCTACAGCCGACCCAAATGTTTGTATCATCACGTCCAAACATACATCCATCTGTACGAGCTTCACGTCTAGCTGGGAGGTTAGCTCACATTACAACATCCACTTTCCTTCACCTAATTACGTAATGCTCTTCGAAACTGTTTGTTTGATAAACCATTTGATATTCTTGTATTTTATTTGGGTTCCAGTTTGCAGTTTACTAACGCAGGCTTTATGGCTTCCCTGGAGGAGCTAGTTTTAATTTAATTAAAATGTCATAAAGTACATGCTAGTGACATTTCCTTACATACCTGTTTTATCCATGCTTCTGCGTATTCTTCTTTTTCATCTTCTTCTTATTATTATACTATCTTTATTTTAAATTACTTGAGTTTAGTTTCCCGATCCATCTACTTTGGTTCTTTATTAATTTTAATTTTAATATCATTCAGTGCTTTGAACAACCCATTCATAACTTTCCTTTATTCCAGTTCCTGACTTCTTAATCTAAAATTGAAAATTCTTCCACTCGAGTGCCAGCTTGTGGTCATGGTGATCTTCGACTATCAAATACAGGAGTAGCAGAGGGTGCAAAGAAGGGCTGCTAGATTTGTTTCTGGAAACTATCGCAGAACGCAATCAGTAACAGATGTGATAAAAGAGCTGGAATGGGACTCATTGGAAGACAGAAGGAGGGTGAAGAGGGTCATGGGAGTGTACAAGGCGTATATAGGTGATGACGAGTAAGAATTGAAACTAATGCATGGAAGGGAAAAGATGACCATGATCACAAGCTGGCACTCGATTTCAGGCACAAGGGTGTGGGAAGATTCTCTTTTTTAACGTAAGGGTGTCAGGGATTGGAATAAGTTACCAAGAAAAATGATGAATAATTTGTCAAAAACCTTGAAAGAATTTAAAGTTAAAATTTGTAAAGGGCAAATGTAGGTGGGTGCTGAAAAGGGGGAAGACGGGTGTTTAGGTAAATTGCCACCGGAGCGTGCGCTCCATTGCAATTTAATTAAATATTATTATTATTATCTCTTCCAAGTTTCATCACTCTAGCACTCTCTTCACATTCTTCCTGTCTTCCAGTATATCCCCATCCTGCTTCGTTATAATATCTGCAGTAATTTGTAGAAATAAAGAGTTGCGCCTCCGTGGTAGGATTCCTGGAAAATCTAATCTGAGTAGGTGCGGATTGCCTTCTCCAGTGCTGTACATTTTCTGCTGTTATGTGGATGACTGTATGTTCGGTGTAAATGTTTCGTTTGCGTTGAGATTGAATGAAGGATGTAGGATGGGAGAGAGTGAAAAATCGGTACCAGACCAATCAACCCTGTTCTTCCTAAAGCCTACAAGGAGCCGCCAGTCTTAACGTCCCCATCCAACAAACGTATTATCATCTACAGTGTGGTATGACGTCACTCCATACGCACAGCGGAGAGGTTGAACCAACGACTTTGGCGCACAATGTGTTGATTAGGAATGGAGCACTACCACCTCTGCTACCCTGCCGGCGACGTGCTGGTAATAATTTTTTTTTTTATCCCAGGACTCAAACTTACCATTTTCTCCCCTACTGCTAGCTACTGCACGTTACCCACCTCGGTTACGACGCGGCTATTGATAGCCATAGTCGTGGAAACTAAATATGAAATTGGAAAACGTTCACAATTACGATTGTGAAACACTTGGATAGAGAATCGGGAGGTCGTGGATCCAGCCTTACAAATTTAGTTTTTCCATGGTTTCCCCTTCAAAAGTCCATGACCGAATTCCTTCCCGTTCCTTGCCCCCGTCCCATTCCCGCCTCTAACGACCTCAATGTCGACTAGACGGAAAGACAGAATCAGGATACAGAATTTGCCTCTATTTCAATCTAGCTGAAAACAGATTAACAGAGTTAGGTGAACATAATAAAACCGCCGTAACGAGAATATTACCAGGCTGAGAGGCAAGAATTTACAGCTCCTAACAGTATAGATTTTCAGTTTTACTGTCTACTTTTTTCTTCCTACGACTTTAGGCCTAGTCTACGTCCACATGATTAGAGACTGGAGGGAATCGGAGACGAAGAACGGGAAAGAACTGGGCCGTGGCATTTTTGAAGAAACCATCCCGGCATTCGGCTGATCCCTTCAAGCCACGGATAGCTGAAATCTGAATGTTTAGGGTCTAAGTATCGCGGATTAAAAGGTATCAAGGAAAATCTGTTAATTTTACAGAAAGCAGAATTATAACTAATAATTGGGAGCAGAATGTCACCCGTACAATTAAAACTGTAGTAAACTGCGTCATAGTGATTGCAACCTGCCCGACAAGGGAGTTATTGCCAACTGTTCTACCATAGAACAGCGAGACAATTCTAGGCACGGCTGTTTATTTTTACGCTTAGCTCATTAATTTTTATAAAGTAATTTAAACGGCGCAGAAAAGGAGGTAGGCCGTTCGTCACCACATCAAAGTGAGCCACGAGACAACAGAGCATTGTTTTCCTCTCAACAACAGCTTTTCGGCTCCGGTCCTTACACGTGTCGGAAAGTGAGAATGATTGTCACCGCCGCCGTATTAGGCGCACCCTGGTTTCAAAGCCGAAAAACATTTACATGGGCTTTTGTACACTGCTCGTTATGGGTCCCGTAGTTTGCACACTCATAATTCACGACCCGTGTTGTAAATTAGAGACAATGCCTCTTTAAGTTGCCCGACCTTCTTGTCGAGATTTCTCCACGTGAAGCCGTTGGTTAGGAAATTCTCATCCTGCGAAAAGTAAGAATCAAATAGTAATTTTAGGCACATAATTTCCAAAAACGTGAAAACCATGATCATGATTACGTAAGAACGAAGTTTATCTCGTCGTTGTAAAGTAATACAATGCTTTCAGATGATTGGCCTAGTTAACGATTTATTTCGGCGATCAAAACACTGTCGCCATCTTTTTCACCGGAAGATGGCGACATCGAATTTTGTGGCCGAAACGTCGTGTGAAAACACTTCGTTAACTCGGCTAGTCATCCGAGAACATTATACTAATCGTCAGTATTAATAAAAGGCTAAGCTCGGTCACTTTGTCACTGTATGATCGTGTCCGTATCTTTATTTAATGACATTTATATTTAGTAAAGCACTTTCGAAGAATTGGATTGACAAAACACTGAAAGAAAAGTATGTATTGCCTTTAAATAAAATGTTAATTATTATTTCCTTTTTGTTTATTTACATTCGTTCGATGTGGATGTTTTCGTTATATCGTGTGTCCATCTATAAGTAAGATAAAAGATTTCATTTCCGAGCACCAATATTAGTGAAGGTTATGATTAGATTGAAATTTAGCCTGGGTTACTAAGCGAATACTGCTGTACGTCATTTGTGTAATGCAATGTGTGTCTGTCGTATTTAGAAGAAGAGTTATGTATATTTTAATGTTTGTTTTTCTATAAGACATAAGCAAAGTTAATAGTTATCAACAGTTTCGTTATTTAAAAAGCTAGTTGTCAGAGTCGTGCAGACATTTTACGTACTCTGGTGAGAAGTTCAACTCATTTGATGATGAGACAGCTCCACAAATCTTCAAATGTTTGTAAGCCAGTGGAAAGAATAACGTCCACATGGCGACCGTGACAGGACTCAATTAATTACATTGTCCTGCGAGTATCTTCGCAAGCTATCGTTATTTTTCCTAGATTTAAGTCTTTGTCTGGTTGCCTGATCTCCATTTAAACGGGATCGACTTGATTAGCAATAGAAATAATTATGTAATAAACTGCAGCAGTATAACGAGTTTGGCGCCGACGGCACTGTTGGTCCTGAGTCAGCTGTTGAGGTGGTCCGCCATCAGATACCGGCCACTGCTGGTAGCGCCCCAGACACAAGGGCGGGCCTTGTGTGTGGCTCTCGGCACATGTGCCCATTACACAGTCAGCTCCACTCTTGCGGGCTGCCTCTGTCGTAACCATCACCAGTACTGTCTGCTATAGTCACACACCTTGCACAACAGAATCCTCACACACCGATCATAACTAGGGAAGAGGCAATGTGCATAGCAACTTCGTTCCAGCTACATTACTTAGTCTAAGATTACATTTTCTAATGAACCTCCTCTTTACATACTCACTACTTCTAATTATTCCTTAACGGAAGAATGTGTGTTGTTTGCTAACTTGATACGATGTATTTATTATATTACCCCTTCTTGAGAGCAAAATTCATTATGTGTCCGTTTTATAGCAAAACGACATCGAATTTTCGTTTGTCTTATACTACTGCGTAAGATTCACCTTCCTGCAAAGAAATGTACTTATCCTTCATCCTTCTAAGTTCTTAAGTACTCTCGTTTTGTGTGTGGGTTTTTTTTTCTCTTCTTTGACGAAAGAGCATTAGAGGAGGGAAAGGACCGGGGGCGAGGAACGGGAAGAAATTCGTCCATGCCTTTTGAAGGAACTACCTCGCATTCGCCTGGAGTGATTTGGCGCAACCATGGAAAATCGAAATCTGGATGCCGGGACGGGGATTCCAACCCTCGTCCTCCCGAACGCGAGGCCAGAGCGTTACTGCTCACCCACCACGCTCCCTTCGTCTCTTGTTGATTTTGCTAGTGTCCTCATCGTGAGTAACTTTTAAATTTTACAAGTTTTACATTCGTCAGATTCTCTAACTCATATTACATCTCTTACACCACTTCATAGTTAACTTCGGACTTGGCCGATTACAGTCCTGCACACAATCAACCATCGACTTTCGTCTCGCGTTACAGAGCGTGGTGGGTGAGGGGTTAACGCTCTGACTTCGCATTCGGGAGCACGCCAGTTCGAATCCCCATCCGGGCATCCAGATTTGGATTTTCAATAGTTTCCGCAAATCACTCCAGGCGAAAGCCGGAATGATTCCTTCAAAATGCTAAGGTCAAATTCCTTCACGTTTCTTATCCCCAGTCCTTTTCAGCCTCTAATGATCCCGACGTCGACCAGGCGTAAAGCCATAAGCAAAAAAAAAACACCATGCAGTGTGTTCCTTTAACCAGATTTCATTGAGAGCGTCGTCTAACCTGATGAAATGCAAAACGCAAATAGGCATGAGTGGCGTACATTTGTGATTAGAGAAGAGTCTAGATTCTGTCTGTGGCAAAGTGATGATCGACAACATGTACGCAGGTGTACTGGGGAAACGGCTTACCTGCTGTCATTTCAGAAAGTAACACAGATGCAGCCATTGGTGACATGGTTTGGGGACAATCAGTTTCTACAGCAGGACTGAGTTGTTGTTGTTGAAGGTACAATGACAGCCCACCACTATGTGGACGGTATGCTGCAACCTATTGTGATACCCTCCATGTCCACCATCCAAATCGCATTTTCCAAGAGGATAGTGCCCGTCCTCATAGTGTGGCCATCACAACACGAGCCTTGCAGGAGTTACAGTCACAATTGTAACCGCACGGTCCCCACATTGGTCCTTAATAGAGGATGTCTGGGATGACAGCAGTAGACACATCACGTGGTCACTCCGCACACACTGTGCAGCAACTGACTGCACAAAAGATGCAGGCATAGAGAGACATACCCAAAGAAAACAGCACAACACTTAATGATTAAATGCCAGCAAGGATTCGATTGTAAACAGTTGGAGGGTGATGTGGACAGGATATCTAGTTGGGTTGGTAAACATGGGATGAAGATAAATGCAAAGAAGAGACAGCTTATTAGATACACAAATAAAAAACTAAAGGTTTATTATGAATATAAGGTGGGGAAAGAATTGCTTGTTGAAGACTTGAAATGTAAATATCTTGGCATTACATTTGATAACAAGCTTAACTGGGCAAATCACATTGGACAGGTAGTAGGAAAAGGTTTCAAAATTCTGCATTTGTTCTAGAGCAGTGTTTCCCAACCTTTTTTGGGTCATGTCCCACTTTTAACATTTTTTTGCCCCCCATACATAATTTTTAATAAAAAAAATTATTTGTTATTAAAGAAACTCATATAGGATGGTTTTTGAAAGAAAACACTTTAATATTGTCATAAAACACAGTAAGTAAAATTAAAAAACATATAATGAAATACTAAAATTCAAATTCAAAAGATTTTTAATAAAGATTTATTATGGCACTTTAGTGTGATCCTTTTAAGAATTTGCTTTTTTGTTATATTTAGTACCTATATCCAGCATTGCATTTAAATAACCCGAAGAGAAAGCGGTAAAGTCGTATCAAGTCAATTTCTAAATTGCCCCCCTAAAAAAACCAAATTGCCCCCCTGTGGGGCGTGGGCCCCACGTTGGGAAACACTGTTCTAGAGAGTGATGAGGGGATTTACGAGAGAAGTAAAGGAATTGGGTTACAAAACTTTGGTCAGACCATTGCTCGAATATGGTAGTGTAGTATGGGACCCTCATTTTGAGTATCAAATACAGGAGTTGGAGAGGGTGCAAAGAAGGGCTGCTAGATTTGTTTCTGGAAATTATCGCAGAACGCAATCAGTAACAGATATGATAAAAGAGCTGGAATGGGACTCATTGGAAGACAGAAGGACGGAGAAGAGGGTCATGGGAGTGAACAAGGCGTATATTGGTGATGAGGCATGGAAAGATAATGGTGTAGGTATGAAAATTAGTGCATGGAAGGGAAAAGATGACCATGAACACAAGCTGGCACTCGATTTCAGCCACAAGGGTGTAGGAAGATTAGGTAAGGATGTCAGAGATTGGAATAAGTTATCAAGGTAAATGATGAATCATTTGCCAAAAACGTTGAAAGAATTTAAAGTTAAAATTTGTAAAGCGTAAATGTAGGTGGATGCAGAAAAGGGGGAAGATGGGGTGTTTGGAGAAATTGCCACCGGAGCATGCGCTGTATCGCAATTTAATTTAATGAATGTATGGGTTCTCAAAGTGGGCGCATTTCTTACTGACAACTGTATCTAAAGGTTACGAACTTGGCCCTATCCATTTCAATTTGTTATCATTTCCTCTGGGTGTTTCCTGAAATTCCACCCTTCCCGTCTGGGAGTTGCACTTTTAGTTTCCACCAGTGTGTGTGCAGATCCCATGTTGTCCTGTGTCGTGTGTGTGGTGCAGCGATGGTTTTCGATCTCTCAGCCTGACAGTCGCCTGTCTACGTTGGCGGAAGCCGAACGCTGTTACATAACCGTACGCTCGCTCCGATAAGGACTCACAAAAACGGCCATTATCTCGAGGAAGTCGGAATTACAGAGGGCCCTCACTTTTATGCGGTCCACTTGTGATTCGGATTTAATGGCTGTGTATTTTCGTTTAACGAGAAACTGACGACCAACGATCCTTCATTAAGTCGATGAGTAATGGTCCGTGGCTCGGGGTACATAACCACTTCTTGTGGACCGTCTGCGTGTTTTGTGCATGTTTTGTGTGTGTGTATGCCTGGCCCGCCCCGTTGTCTCAGTTGGTTGCGACACCGTGATGGTGTCCGGCGCTGACACGGGGTTAGCTGGTTCCAGTCCTGGTGGTGGACTTGGCCGGCAGGGTAGCAGAGGTGGTGGTGCACGATTCCTAATCGCCTGATTGTGCTCCAGAGTCCTGGGTTAAACCTCTCCGCAGTACGTATGGAGTGACGGCATCCATCTACATCTAGATATATACTCTGCAATTCACAAAACTGTGGGTGGCAGAGGGTGCTCAGAACCAAACCTAATCTCTTTGTTCCGCATTCCAATCCCTAATGGCACGAGGGAAAAAAGAATTCATATAAGAAGATTCAGTGCCGCACCTTATTTCTCTAATTTTATCTTTCCTGTCATTCCGACCCTAATAGGTTGGTGGACGAAGTATTTCACTACACTCGTAAGTAAAAGTGGGAGTACGCATGTTTAACAATAAGTTTAAACGAAACGTGCGTCTTCTATCTACCAGAGACTCCCAGCCTAGTCTACTAATCAGTTCTGTAACGCTTTCATAAGGACTGTAGCAAGCGGTCACGAATCGAGCGGATCTTCTCTGTACTTTCTCTGTACTCTCAATCAACCCTTTACGAAATGGATCCCAGATGGCACAACAGTAGTCCAAATGTTGTTTGTTCATTACAGTTTTTCAAGATTCGACGTAGGAACCGCAGCCTAGAATTAGCTCTACCTACCAACGTATTAATATGTAAGTCCCATTTCATGTTCCTTTGTACTGTTACTCCGAAATATTTCATACAATTAAGTGTAAGTTGTCACTCAGCGCACCATGCCAAAATAACTTCCAGATCACGATTAATTTCTAAACAATCGGCAAATTTCTTACTTGCCTATAAATAACCGCATCATCAGCAAACAATCTAAAAATTCTTTTCAGTTTGTCACCGAGATCGTTTATAAAAATTAAGAAAAGAAGTGGTCCTATTACACTTCCTTGAGGTACAGCCGATGTAGATTAGAATACCACACTGTTGATGGTGATTTGTCCTTCGGATGGGGAGTTTAATCCTGCTGATCCCTTTCGGAGGAGTAGGCCTGAATGCGTCCCTCATCCACAACACACAGAAGACACACAATATCACAGTCTTCCACACTTACAACACTAACGAAGCAAGAGAATTGATTAATCATTTACCAAAAACGTTAAAACAATTTAAAGTTGAAATTTGTAGAGGGCAATAGTGGGCGGGTAGAGGAAAGGGGAGGGTGAATGGGTGTGTAGGGAAATTGCCACCGAAGCGTGCGCTCCATTGCAATTAAATTAAATTTAATTAAATCTCTTAACATCACTTTATATTCATGACACACACAATAAATATTATTCAATCCTATTTCCTAACATTTTACAAATTAACTGGGCGTCTGTCCGTTAATGCTGGGCTGAAAGAGAAAAAGGCAATAAAAGAGCAACAGACATTAGGTCAGTTACAAAGATCACAGGCATCTTAGAGAAGGCAGCATCCTTGAGGTGGCAATCGGCCGGACATATTGCACAGAGAAAAGACCAGAGGTGGACAAAACCAGTGTTGGAGTGGAGCCCAAGAGATCAGCTCAGACCAGAGGAAGACCATCAGACCGATGGTACAAGGACACACGCAGGGTTGAACTGGCAGAGGATCACACAAGATCATGTGACCTGGAGGAAACTACTCAAGGTCTACCTGAAATCATGACTTTAAGAGGCTACGTCAGTAAATGATTGAACTGGCTGATAATTATAATGATGTCTGTTACAATTTGATAGCTCATTTCAGGCGGAGTACGATTCTGGACAAGGGACGGGAAGGAATTTGGCCATGTCAATTTGAAGACAAGTTCGGCGCGAGTGGTTTTTGGTAACCATGACAAACCGTAACCTCGACGGAGGTATCGAACCGACGTCCCCCGGACCGGGAGGCGGGGGCGTTGGCGCTGCCCCAGCAGGCTCATGTGCGATCTCGCCTGCTGCGGAGGCCACACACGTGTCAAGGCCACGTGTGGGGTTATCGCGGGTCTAATCCCAGCCCAAATTAGTGAATGGCGTCATGCGCGATAGCGCGGAATGGAATTTCACGCTACACCGGCGGTACTCCGCGCACTAATCGATCTCCACGGATGTTCGCCAGCTCCGGTGCTGACACTCAGAGGCGGCGTAACGGCAGTGTCACTGACAGCTCGGCGTCTGCAAAACCAAACACTCTTACATGCGACTCTATGCGCGTTCAGCACCATTTGCAAGTTTTTAGTATATAGCTTGTACCATTGGTATATTATCTTAGAAAGGCTGTTAAATGAGTAGTCCATAAACTTGCCAAAACAATACAAAAAACGCGACTGCGACGCCATACATCGGGGTGCGTCCATAAACTACGTGTCTCAGTCTAGGGCAGGGGTGGGCAATTCACGGCCCGCCTTGAACATTTATGAGGCCCGCGATATTTATCACAATTTTACGAAATATATTTTTTTTATAATGGCCAAAGTAGTGAAACCCAATGTATTAAAAAAATACATTATTAGTGCATCCATATTTATACAATTTTTATATATCATATTTAGTGTTATATTTTTCATTACAATGTGCGTTTAGTATCATTATTATTATATTATCTGTGTTCACATACAAGAATAGTAAAAAAAAAAACTTAACTTAGTCCACAATCCGAAGGTTGGTTGGATCCTCCCGAAGGAGGCATACTAAGCCATTGTGTCAGAGGTAGGACGGCCAGTTGCTTTCCTCTGGGACCTACAGTTTAACGTGGAATCCGAACCACGGAGCGTCCTGGCATAGCTCATATGATCAAACACAACTCTCAAAATTATAAACACAATAATAATAACTCATTATATTTCAGTTTTTTGCTCCAAAAAATGTCTACAGTGGGTCTATATCTGATATGGGGATATATGACTTTATATGCGGCCCGCGGAGTTATGATGCATTTCCAAAGTGGCCCGCGAGATCGTTTGGGTTGGCCACCCCTGGTGTAGGGGAATGAGAGGTTTGATAGAAAGCTTTGCTGGACTACGTGGGAGGGGAGGGGGGGGGAGTCGGGAACCAGGTCACGTTGCTTTTCATTCATATTCTTTGTTACCGTTAAAATAAGGTACACAACACACAACAGTATGTGAATATTTATTTCCATCATTTATCCATCTCCGTGTGTGACAAGAGAAAACAGTACCTGGAATCAATCGAGCTAGTTGTTACTTGGAGGAGGAGGAGGGGGGGAGGAGTACAGGCAAAGCCACGTCAGGCTAAATGGTTAAGAGGAGGCCAAAATGCGGCCATGTATTTTATGGATGCTCCCTCGATACTCCAAGCTTCAATACCTTGGATGACCATCGTAGGCGAGTTTGGCGGTGACCTAGAGGGAGGTTTGATTCTTCCAGAGTTTTGTAGTGGCACAGCAGTGTTACTCCTGGCGTCATGGTGTGGGGAGCCACCGGGTATGACTGCAGTTCACGGCTGGAAGAGATTGAGGGAACTCTGATGGCACAACGGTACGTCGCGCACATCCTGCGTCCTCATGTGTTACCACTCACACGACAGTATCGTGGTGCCATTTTACAACAAGACAATGCTCGTCCACACACGGCACCTGTCTATATGAATTATGCATGGTGTTGAGGTAGTCCCATGGCCAGCAAGATACCCAGATCTGTCCCCGATAGAACATGTGTGGGACCAGCTCTGACGTCAACTCCGTCCCAGTGTCAGTATCCAGGATATCAGGGACCAGTTACAACAGTTGTGGCCAGCTGGCCTCAGGAGAGGACACAACGGCTTTATGACAACCTTCACAACAGAATCAGTGCATGCATCCAGGACAGAGGGGGTGCAACGTAATACTCATAAGTGGGCTCATCCTGCCAAGTTCTTTGTAAATTTAACTCGGTTTTGTAATCACTAAAATTACGTCTTCATATCCTCTCAACCTGCAAAGTTTCCTGTGGTTTCCTACTCCCTCTCTGATAGCTTGACTTTTTTCCTAGCAGCGCATTTTTTAAATTAACTTTTGATACTACATCTTTCTTTCCCACATGACCACATTATCCGTCATATCTATTTCATACCAATGTATGCTCGTCCTTATATTTTGTACATTTTCTACTCGTTTATCTGAAGCAGATATACTTATCCTCCATATTGCTTATTTAATTGCATTTTTTTCTGGTTTTACGTCTTGTTGACGTCGAGGTTATTAGAGGCTGGAAAGCGCTGGGGCAAGGAACGGGAAGGAATTCAGCTGTGGCATTTATGAATGAACCATCCCGGCATTCACCTGGAGCGATCTGGGACAACCGTGGTAATCCCAAATCTGGAGGGACGGAGCTGGATTCGAACCGGCGTCCTCTCGAATGCGAGACCAGAGCGTTAACGTCCACCTAACACCATCCATAGTCAACTGAAATTTCGTTCTTGAATATAACTGATAACCTCAACAATTAATTTGAAACACATTTTCATTAATAACACATACACACTGAATCACTTTGTTAAATCTTGACACACGTTTCATAAAACATGATACTTTCAATCCAGTCGGATATAGCCGTACATGTGTCTGTCAAAATTAATAAATAGTCTTGTAAAATTTTTAAATATCTGTTTCGTTCTCTCGTTGTTTTTTATTTACTCCTTGCTAACGCCTCTCCATCAGCCTTCGAAATTTTATGTCGCTGAGTACAATGCTATGATTGATACCTTTTCTCTTTACACTAACAATACATTTACATTTATTCCAACCATTTTGTGTCCTTTTATGTGATAAGTGAAAGAGGAAGCAGAGGCGTTTCAAAGGAGAATTAGAAGCCTGAAATGGAGTAAAGATATACAACAGACAAACAAATGAGTAATCCATCACACATACTATGTGCCTATCTTGACTTATGCTGCTGAAACATGGACAATGAAGAAGCGGGACATCAGCAGAGTACAAGCAAGCGAAATGAAGTTTTTAAGAGGTAGAATGGGAGACACTAAAATGAACAGAATAAGGAATGAAGTGATTAGATGCACCATATAAGGGAAATCCCTATAGGAAAGGGTAGAGAGGATCAGACTGAGATGGTGTGAATATGTAAAGAGAATAGAGGTTCAGAGAACCCCAAGAAAAATCCACGAAATTGAGATGTATGGTAAACGACCCAGAGGAAGACCAAGAGATGGATGGCTGAAAGGAGTGGAGGAGGGTGTACGGAAGAGAGGAGAGGACTGGAACAAAGTGGTGACAGAGAGATGGTGGGATGAAAGAAGGAAATGGAGAGGCTTGTGCATGAAGCAGACCCGGCCAGAGGCTGGAAACTGTTGAGGAGGTGGTACATCTCATACAAACTGTCTAACGAAACCCCCGTATTGAAATCATCACTGGTAGTCACAAAGATGTATTTCCATACTGCTCCCACGCTCAAGTGATTTTCGATTTTGTTGACAAAAGCACACAGGAAAGCCCACCGTTGCATTTCCATCGAAATATTGCTGTGAAGGATGCTTATGAGAGAATGTTTCTTCATCTGGACGAGGTATCTGGTTAGAGTCGGATCTGCGAAGGGTGTCAAGGACAGTATGCTGAGATAGCGAGCGCTTCCTTCCACTGTGCGAGGAGCTTAGGAACCGCTACACTAACTCACTCGCACGGTAGATACATTAATATGGCGACCAAAGCAAGACGTAAAGTTTCATTTAAAACACTGCGAACCGATCGTGGTGGGTGAACCGTTAACGTTCTGGCATCGCATTCGGGAGGACGCGGGTTCGAATCCTCGTCCAGGCATCCAGATTTCGGTTTTCCATGGTTTCCCCAAATTACTCCAGGCGAATGCCGGGATGCTTCCTTCAGAAGGATTTGGCCGAATTCCTTCCCGTTCCTTGTCCCAATCCCATCCCTCTTCTAATGACCTCGCTGTCGACGAGGCGTAAAGTCCAAGTAAAAAAAAACCAACACAGCCGTTTGTTCCAGCCAGTGCTGCCAAACCTACGCATTTAGCCCTAGATCTACAGATTTTTTTAAAAAAAAAGTATGATTTTAGGGTTTTGTTGAAATATCTAGCGATTTTTGCCACTTTTTACTATTTATTGATGTTTCCTTAAATTCGCATTTTTTGTTAAGGTCTCAACGTATAATGTTACTACAATACAGGATTGCCAGTAATTATCAATCGTTCCCCTGCTTGCGCTCGCGTGAGCCAACGATTGAAATGAAATAAAGCTCATATTTTGATGGATATATAGATTTAAATTCATCCCTAAAGGATCGTAATACAGGACTATAGGCGCAGTCTTTATGCACGGTGACACGCTCATTGAAGCGGCATTACAAAGCAGTGCCTTCCGAGGATCAAACTCCGCGTAACCGATACCCGAGAATCACAGGGACCGCAGTTTAACATTTGGAGCAGCAGGATTTATAAGAAATGTTCAATAAATCAGCACATCGTTACAATTTTTCTGTTACAGAAGATATGCTAAATAATATTAACAAAGAAAATGTATGCTCTTAAAAACGGGTAGGCATAGCAGCAGCAGTGATGAAAGTAACTCTATATGAAACATGTTCAGAGATATTTCATACTTTCAATCTAGAATATTATCTTGTATTCGGAATAAAGAATTCTTAATTTTAACTGTATCTTCGATAATTATTGTTACTATCTTTCAGTAAGCTAGTCAAAGGATTTTAATTCTCAATCTACGCAAATTTTAGCTGCCATCTGCGGATATTCAAAGCCACAAGGTTGGCAGCACTGCTTTCAGCACACATATTAAAAACAGTATCAACTAAAGTTACGTGGTCAAAAGCAATATTAACAGAATGCAAAGAGTGGGATGTTTATCTATACTGTAGTGTCATCTTTGGCTGGTGTCTCTCAAAGAAGCATTCATCTAACATGATGACCATGCGAGGTTAATACTTTTATTTTCCTGTAGCTCTTGTCCTGACGAGGCTTCACTAAATTAGGAGGTAGCTCTTGTCCTTCTTGTAGTTTAATATGGCCCGTTATGCATTCTGGATTTAAACCAAAAATGACGAACGATAGGCGCCTCGCTGCTGATTAATACAAACCTTTATCTTGAGAAAACTTTATTCATTACTCATTAAATAATTCTCCTCTCATTTTTCCAACATTGATTATTTATTATACATTCAGCATTGAAACTCTCACAAGCTTAACAAATCTTAACCCAACAATTTTTAAGTCAACCTTCTGCTATTACAACCATAAACAAAACCATAGATACAGTCAGCGATATTCGTTGCATAACTCTTTGTCTTACATGTCAGCCAACTTAACCATCCCACCATATTATGTTTACTATCATTTACGCAAGTCATTTCACCACTCACTAACTCTATGGTTGTTATCCCACAACCATCAGACATATTAAAAATGGATTTCAAACTCTGTATATATGTTGAAGCGTACACGCCCTATACAGCTTTAATTATTTTTTTTAAATTTAATTTAATTGCAATGGAGCACAGGCTCCGGTGGCAATTTCCCTACACACCCAACTTCCCCCTATCCTGCACCCACCTACATTTGCCCTCTACAAATTTTTTACTTTAAATTCTTTTAACGTTTTCGGTAAGTTATTCATCATTCCCCTTGATAACTCATTCCAATCCCTGACACCCTTACCTAAAAAAGAAAATCGTCCCACACCCTTGTGCCTGAAATCGAGTGCTAGCTTGTGGTCATGGTCATCTTTTCCCTTCCATGAAGTACTTCTCATTCCTACTGCAATATCTTTCCATGCCTCATCGCCAGTATACGCCCTTGCCTCTGGTACAGTCGTTTCTTCAAATGCACCCTAGTTTTTGAGATATTCACATGGGGAAAAAACAAAATGCCCTGTAAATACTAGAATTATTGCCACTTATTATTAAATGGCAGTGTGGCTAATGCGATAAGATTTAGACTTCTTAATTTTCTGACCCGGGTTCAAAACCCAGCAGTATTAATTTTTTCACCCCTTCAGAGTTGTCAAGAATGAATTACTTTTTTTATTTCAAGTCAACTTCATTTAATACTTTGATTGTGTGAAATAAGTTTTGAAACAACTCATATTTCCTACAATAGAGCGTCATTTTTTTCAGAAAATCTTTTTTGAAATGAAATCTTCACGGGTCTACCGCTGGATTTCCTTTTCATAAACACAATCCGGGCGTCCAACGTGAACACTTCATTGCAGTCATACGTCACGGAAGTCTCCAGTCTTACATTATTTTTTCTATTTTTGTTAATACGTTCATAGTTTTGCTTGCTTTTTCAATTGAAACAGGTTTTATTATTATTATTTGTTTCATCTTTGTCGTTTCTGTACTTGCATATCGTTAAGAAATATTTTAAATTAAATGGTTGAAAATAAAATAATTTCCGTGACGAAAGAATGGACAAAATGAACCTCAACAAGTAAAACCATTGTTAATATTTCAAAATGCTTTTGTCATATTCCAGTTTACTGACTGAATTTCATTGCGTATGGGCGAGGCATATTATTGGCTGAAGTTACGTTTGTTGTATCTGTTATAAGCAATGAGATTTGTTTTAAATATCATTTCACGCAATAAAAGTATGTGAATGAAGTTGAAATAAAATTTCAAATAGTCATGCTCGACAATTTCTGAAGATAAAAATAAATAAAAATATTTGATAGAGCTGGGATTTGAACCCGGGTGAGAAAATGAAGAAGTCAACATTTCAGCGCATAAACCATGCTCCCAATCAAGAATGAGTAGCAATAATGTTTACAGGACACTGTGGTTTTTTTTGTTTCTTTTTTTAAAAAAAAAACCTTGCGAATATCACAAAAACTAGTGCCCATTTGAGGAAACGACTGTAGCACAGACATATTTGGTCTATACTCCTTCAACATATACGAGGGAGATCGAAATCCGTGCTCCACATGTCTGATGGTCCCCAAGTTAGATGCTGTGTGATGTCTGACGTCTGTTTGTTTTCTCTACGAACGAACTATCAATTCAAGCTCCGTCCCGGTCACTTAAAGTCACAAGACGTACAGCAGATTTTATGATAGGCCGTAAGCTTTTAAACTGTGGAAACCCCATGCAAATTGGTCGTGTAGTTTCTGATTTATACGTGGACAAAGTGACAGTAAAACACAGCCGGCGCACGGATTTATTATAGTACACGTTCTAGACACGCCGTTTTACTCCCAGATTCTGAAGGAGAAGTTGTACGACACGGGTTAGCTGCCTGCTGAAGCGAGTAGTGAGTAATGTGTGAAAGTCGCCGCGGCGCTTGTGTGAAGACCGGGCGAGGCAGGCCGGACAAACACATGGCGGTGCGCGATGAATGATTCATGGCGGCAGTCAGCCAAAACAACCTCCCTCTCACACGCCATCTACTTTCCCCCGACTCACAGACTCTGACGAGTTGGAATGTTTGAATCGCACCAAGTCATTGGCCATTGTCATCTGGTTTGACTGAAATGACACGAGACTGCCTTCAAGGATCAGTGTTGGTGCCTATGTTTCTTATTATTATGTGCGTATGGATCCAGTTGGATCACGCAGTGCTTTTATGATTCGCCTTGAGACTGCCCTCAAGGATCAGTGTTGGATCCTATGTTTCTTATAATTATGTGCGTACGGATCCAGTTGGATCACGCTGTGCTTTTTTGAATCACCTTGAGACTGCCCTCAAGGATCAGTGTTGGATCCTATGTTTCTTATAATTATGTACTTATGGATCCAGTTGGATTACGCAGTGCATTTATGATTCGCCTTGAGACTGCCTTCAAGGATCAGTGTTGGATCCTATGTTTCTTATAATTATGTACTTATGGATCCAGTTGGATTACGCAGTGCATTTATGATTCGCCTTGAGACTGCCTTCAAGGATCAGTGTTGGATCCTATGTTTCTTATAATTATGTGCGTATGGATCCAGTTGGATCACGCAGTGCTTTTATGATTCGCCTTGAGACTGCCTTCAAGGATCAGTGTTGGATCCTGTGTTTCTTATTATTATGTGCGTATGGAACCAGTTGGATCACGCAGTGCTTTTATGATTCGCCTTGAGACTGCCTTCAAGGATCAGTGTTGGATCCTATGTTTCTTATAATTATGTGCGTATGGATCCAGTTGGATCACGCAGTGCTTTTATGATTCGCCTTGAGAGAGCCTTCAAGGATCAGTGTTGGATCCTATGTTTCTTATTATTATGTGCGTATGGATCCAGTTGGATCACGCAGTGCTTTTATGATTCGCCTTGAGAGAGCCTTCAAGGATCAGTGTTGGATCCTATGTTTCTTATTATTATGTGCGTATGGATGCAGTTGGATCACGCAGTGCTCTTATGATTCGCGCTTTTGATCTTCCAAATAGCTCTCATTTTCTCTCCGTGAACTCTGTTTCTTTCTTCAGTCCACTTGATTCCTGGTCTCGTTGCAACCTTTGGACTGAATGAATCCTGTCTATATCTTCCGAAGCATCTATTTGTACCCTCCCTGCGTCCTTTTTGACTTGGGTCCACAATATACTATTCAGATTTCCGACGTACGTAATGATCTTGTGTGTTAAGTCTTGTTGTTGGGAACCTTTGAAGGTGTCCATGGAATTTTAATCTTCGTTTTCTGAAGTCTGCTGCGATGTTAGACGATTTTTCTATTGTCTCTGGGATTGCAGTCTATTCGCGTCTTCTATTTTCTTTGGCCCAAGAATTTTCCTCATGGCCTTTCTTGCCTCTTCCAGTTTGTTTTCTAGGTCGCTTTTTCTGATGAGTATCAGAGTTTCACTTGCGTACAGATCTTCAGGTTTGATCACTGTGTTGTAGTGTAGGATCTTTACCGAGCGTGGTGGTGTAACAGATAGCAATCTGGCATTGCATTCGGAAGGACGGCGGTTCGAATCCCCGTCCGGGCATCCAGATTTGGGTTTTCCATGGTTTCCCAAATCACTCCAGGCAAATAGCGGGATGCTTCCTTCAAAAGGCCATGGCCGAATTCCTTCCCATTCCTTCCCCCCCCCCCTCCAATCCTTTCCCGTCTCTAAAGACCTCGCTGTTAGAGAGACGTTAAGCAGATTCAAAAAAAATCTAAAAGGGGCTTTATTGTCTCAGGCTAGTATCTTCCTTCATAACTACCCGAAATCGATAAGTAAGTTATCATTTTAAAGATTAATATCTCCGCTTCTGTCACATCATATTCTAAGAAAGTAATTTTTCTGAATTCGACTCTTAAATGACAGAAGTATAATCATTTCACAGTGATTTTTTTTGTCACGAGTCATTCATCTTCCTTGATACCTAACCAAAATCTTATATTTTTTTTTTTAACTTCTGGCTTTACGCCTCGTGAACGTCGAGGTCATTAGAGGCGGGATGGGACTGGGGACAAGGAACAGGAAGGAATTCGGCCATGGCCTTATAAAGGAAGTATCCCGCCATACTCCTGGAGTGATTTGGGGAAACCATGGAAAACACAATTCTGAATGCCGGACGGGGATTCGAACCGGTGTCCTCCCGAATGCGAGGCCAGAACGTTAACCATTCACCCATGATCCTCGGTAAACCTACATCGGGGAACGAGGTATCATTTTAAAAGTTTCTATTTACGTAACATCTGAGATTAAGAAAGAATTTTTTCGGAATTTGTCCGTTGAAGGGCAAATGTAATAGCTATGAAGGTCACGTATATGAGATAGTTCAGTGCCAAGACGCTAGATAGCAGCAGCATATCGCAGAGTTATCAATAAACAGTGCGTTTTTTGTACACTAAGGAGGTTTTCGGATTGTTTTCCCCTCTTAAGGAAACATTTATATTTTGATATGCAATTTCCAAGTAAATAAAATTTTCTCGGGTAACTAGCGGAGTAAGTCCATCGTTTAAACACGACGTTTCGGCGGTCACAACTCTGCCGCCATAGTCAAGTGACGGCTAGTTACCGAGAAAATTTAATTCATTTGCAACGCCGAGAAAATCTCCAGTCTTACATAATTTACATGTAAATATTTTATTTGCTAAATTTTCTCACGGGTTATGACCTTATCACAGAAATATGCTGTGTGTATTTTAGTCAGGTTAGATTTGGTTAAGATAAGTGACAGTTTTGTGGAATTAATGTTTAGACATCGAAAAGTTTTTTTCCTAAATGTTCCGTAATATGTTGTAAGTGTGTACCTATTACAATTGACAAATAAACAACCGATGCAAATGACGTTTTTTTTTTTTTTTTACGAGACTTATGGCTTTTCACCTCGTCGACGGCTAAGGTCATTAGAGACGGGGTGGGACTGGGCATAACGAACGGGAAGGACTTCGGCCATGGCCTTTTTGAAGGAAGCATTCCCCTGGACTGATTTGGGGAAACCTTGGAAAACCCAAATCTGGATGCCTGGATGGGGATTCGAACCCGCGTCCTCCTGAATGCGAGGCCAGACCGTTAACCACTCACCCTCCACGCTCGGTGATACAGATGAGTCGGTTCTCGTTTCACCCTATTTCAAACCCCCAACCTCACCAATCCTCGTATTTTATTCGTCACGTTTTCGCTCGGGCCGTCCAGTTGACGGCCCTGTGCGAGCGTGTTGGGAGTGGCACTCGGCTGTGCGGGTTCGCCGATGCGGTAAACCGAGATAGCAGAGCGCTCTTCGTTTTTGTGTCGATACGGGCCGAGCCACTCCTCGGCATTGGCCGATCTGGAGCTGACACCCGCTAGGTGCGGCGCCCGGCGCCAGCTACTCCTGCCTTATACGTCCTCCGACCACCGCGTCCACAGGCTTGGCTTGCCTTGCCTTACACTGCGCTAAACCCACTCTGCCGTAATCATACGTCTGAAAGTTTCATCTCGCAACTTCCGTCTTCGGGTTTTAAAAATTTTCTTTTATTTATTTATTTGTCGTATGGCTAAGTAACTAATGAAATACATACACCGAAGAGCCAAAGAAACTGGTACACCTGCCTAATATCATGTAGCGCCCCCGCGAACACGCAGAAGTGCCGCAACACGACGTAGCATGGACTCGACTAATGTCTGAAGTAGTGCCGGATGGAACTGACACCATGCATCCTGCAGGGCTGTCCATAAATCCGTAAGAATACGAGGGGATGGAGATCTCTTCTGAACGGCACGTTGCAAGGCATCCCAGATATGCTCAATAATGTTCATGTCTGGGGGGTTTGGCGGCCAGCGGAGGTGTTTAAACACAAAAGTGTTCCTGGAGCTACTCTTTAGCAATTCTGGAGGTGTGGGGTGTCGCATTGTCCCGCTGGAATTGCTCAAGTCCGTCGGAATGGACAATGGACATGAATGGATGCAGATGATCAACCAGGATGCGTACGTACGTGTCACCTGTCAGAGTCGTATCTAGACGTATCAGGGGTCCCATGTCACTCCAACTGCACACGCCCCACACCATTACAGAGCTTCCTCCAGCTTGAACAGTCCCCTGCTGACATGCAGGGTCCATGAATTCATGAGGTTGTCTCCATACCCGTACACGTCCATCCGCTCGATGCAATTGGAAACGAGACTCGTCAGACCAGGCAACATGTTTCCACTCATCAACGTCGATGTTGACGGGGCCAGGCGAGGCGTAAAGCTTTGTGTCGTGCACTCAGCAAGGGTACACGAGTGGACCTTCGGCTCCGAAAGTCCATATCGATGATGTTTCGTTGTATGCTTTGCACGCTGCCACTTGTTTATGGCCCAGCATTGAAATCCGCAGCAATCTGCGGAAGGGTTACAGTTCTGTCACGTTGAACGATTCTCTACAGTCGTCGTTGGTCCCGTTCTTGCAGGATCTTTATCCCGCCGCACCAATTTGGAGATTTGATTTTTTACCGGATTCCCGATATTCACGGTGAACTCGTGAAATGGTCTTACGAGAAAATCCCCACCTTATCACTACCTTCGGAGACGATGTGCTCCATATCTCGTGCGCCGACTATAACACTACGTTCAA
Source organism: Vandiemenella viatica (assembly GCA_031002005.1). Lineage (NCBI taxonomy): Eukaryota > Metazoa > Arthropoda > Insecta > Orthoptera > Morabidae > Vandiemenella > Vandiemenella viatica. The sequence goes on from JARYHS010009186.1 coordinate 263,933,011, forward strand.
ACTCACTTAAATCGTGATAACCTGTCATTGTAGCAGCAGTAACCGATCTGACGCCTGCGCCAGACACCTGTTGTCTTATATAGGCGTTGCCGTACTCTGAGTGTTTACATATCTCTGTGTTTGCATACGAATGCATATACCAGTTTTTTTTTTTTTGGCTGTTCAGTGTATATACAACGTCAATAACGTTGGTAGCATTCACAAATTGATGTCCAGTTGTTGCAGCCATGCTATGAAGGAAGTTGTAGCACTACTAACATCTTGTGATGATCCATCGTACTTCCTTAGAGGGCGTTCCTTGATGATGTGCTCCACACTCTTGGAAGGAGCTCCGCAGTCAAAGACAGGACAATCCTGTAGTCTCCACTTATGTATCATGGCGTTGGACTTGGCATGGCCTGTTCTTAGGCAGTTTAGTTTGACCTACTTGGCCCTCTTCAGATGGAATCCACGAAGTCCAGTTGTTGGATCTTCAATATCTTGGCGCTTCACAGATGCAAAGTCCCCACCTTTTCGCCATTTTCCATGACATCGAAGTCATATATATCATGCCATACTGGATTTAAGACGAGTGGGTGGTAAGGACCTCGAGGATTGGGAGATCCTGTTGATGGTCAGGATGGTGTAGTTTTATCCACTCGCGTGCCGTTGCTTCTTGGCGTCTTACCTCTGGAGGTGGTATTTTGCTGATTAGGTGTAACCAGGGGACTGGGGTGGATTTTAGTGTGACAGTTATTACTCTTATACACTCGTTCAGATGAACATAGATTTTTCTAGTGTGAGGATTACTTTGCCACACTGGAGTACAGGTTAAACCATGGTGAGTGTGGTTCTTCGTAGTGCTTCCGTATCAGCGCCCCACGAGATACCAGCTAGCTTCTTCATGATATTGTCCGTGTTTTAAGTTTCTGACTAGTGTTTACCAGATGCGATTTGAACATTAAGGAACGGTTTAAGGCGATACCAAGGTATTTAGGGTAGAAATTATACTTCACTCTTTGGTGGCAGAAGTTCACCTTGAGGGCTGATATGCACACTTCAGTTTTCATCGGATTTGGACAAAGTCATATAGCAAGCATTCAAGCAAGGTATCCAAATCATTTGCGAGCGTGCTTTCACCCTCCTCCGGTGTGGCAGTTTGGACGGCGATAGCCAAGTCGTCAGCGTAGCAGAATTCATTGCCGACTGTTTCAGGAATGTCACTGGTGTATAAGCTGAAGAGCGATGGAGCTAGTACTCACCCTTGAGGTAATCCATTTTTTAATGTAGATGGCTTACCTGTATTTTGCCCAAACTTGCCCTTGAAATATCGGTTTGCCAGCATGTTATTCAGGAGTACATGCTTTTTTAGTTTAAATAGTAGTCGATCCAGCCAAACCGTACCATCGCTGTTGGATCGACAAAAGCTACTGATTTCTTTATCTTCTTCTGAAATGCAGCCCCAATATACGATGTCAGTGCTAATGCTTGTTCACAACAGCTCCGTTCGAGTTTGAATCCTGCCTGGTATGTTGGTGTTATGCTATTTATTATCATTATCGCTGGGAACCCTCTCCATTTTCCCGGGTGTGGTTTACGAGCCTTCCTGTGTTTCCCTTTTCCTGGAGGGCAGTTCTAAGAAACTTCATTTCACATGCTTGGATCTTGCTAAGGTCCTTTCATCTTACTGTGCATGTTTCCAGACCATATGTGGGAGTAGGAATGAGATATGATTCGTATGGGGCGATTTTTATTCTTCTGTGAACCTTCATGTCCCATACTAAGCCCATTTTGATACTCTATTCATTATTTCTAATTCACCTCTATCATTACTATCCTTTATACTCCTTAGTTATCTGAACTGGTCAGGAGTTTCAACCTGGTGGTCTTGTAATTTTCAGTGTTACAGTTTTTGTTGCATTCAATATCAATTTTCATACCCACCCATTTATCCCTTTCCTGGACTCGCATATTTTTGCGCTCTACAAATTTCAGCTGTAAATTGTTTCAGCGTTTTTGGTCTGAAGCCAAACAAACAGTCAAAGAAGTACCTTAAATACCATTGTACTGTGATGTCTTTTCATTTTTCCAACAACTTGAACAAATTTTCCATTAACTTTTGTGAACAGAATAATTTAGTGGTTCGACTGCAATTTTGATGAGTAATTCAGACGATATTAAAGTAACAATTACTTAAATAACTGTTACAAAGTAACAACAGTTTTATTACAATCTACCTCTACGCTAATTTTTTACGCAAGTAACATTTAACGTTGCTGAAATTGTAGTCTTATTATATTTAGTATATTTATTTTCTTTGTGTCACTTCTGCGATGACTGAGTTGTTTGTTCTGTCATTCTAAATGCTGTGTTTTCTTTTTCGTTGCAGGTAAGTACGGCTGCTGCCTGTTTTTCGGCTGGCGAGACATTTCGTGAGTAATTCTGCTCATCTATATCAAGCAGCTGTTATCAGCCGTTGAAAGTGTAATTGTTTCGTGGATCCCACACATGGAATACCTTTTTCCCTCTCCTGCTGTCGATATTTGAAGCTACAAAAATTTGTGCGTGTCCAGAAGTCTCAGTGCGATCAGTGAAATAATACTGCCACTGGGTTTAGACATTTACCACACGTGTCAGTGGTCTGAAACGCCATATAAACCTAACACAGCTTTTTTGTGTACTTTTTGTACGTATGGCTCTACGCCTCCTACACGTCGAAATCATTGAAGGTGAAAACCGATAGTGCACAAGGAGCGGGAAGGAATTCGGCCATGGCCTATTGAAGGAACTATCACACTACATTAACCTGGACTACTTTACTTTAAGTTTTCGTGTGCAGACATCATAATCGTTTTGCCCAATGTTGGAGAAAGTTGTCAATATTTCTTTCTGTCCATAGGGCTTCGAGTGTTGTTGGCTCTCATTACAACCACAGAGGCGATCCATGGTCTGTTGTTGTCCACATTGACATCGATCGTCTGTTGTCAGACATGTCAGCTTTTACTGGAGCTACTCACTCCTGATCTAATACGGTTACATTCGACGCAATGCAATTTTATGCCAGAAGGTTCTTCCCCCGGCCTGGGTAGCGTGCCAGTTCCACGTACGAATGGCCGCCGGTCCGAGTCGGGCCGAGGGCAAGAGTGTTTAGGTTAAATTTTGTGTTGCCCTGCAGTTGAACGTTAACATAAAATTCGGAAAGATTAATTAACATTGACGATATCCGAAGACGAATCAAAAAGTAAGTTACACTTCCAACTTATGGACATTTATGAAACGATCTACACACAGGCAACATGGCGATGACAATATTCAATGTAAGTTCACTTTTACACATAGTCCCCATGAGACTGTAAACATTTCTTGGAACGGTCAACCAACTTTTCTATTCCGGATTCGTAGGAATCGCCTCCAGGACTATGTAGCCACCTGGAGACAGCTGCTCTCACCTCCTCATCGTTTCTGAATCGTCGTCCACAGAGATCTTTTTCAGCTTCCAGAACACATGATGGTGATTTTGTTGCGCGATAAGTCAACACCTCACACATCCAGCCAAACGTCGGAACTGCTGCAGTGATTCAAGTTGGAGGTGTGGCGACATCCTCCATACAGCCCAGACTCAGCGCCATGCGATTATCACGTGTTCGGTAAGCTGAAAAAGGATCTCGGTGGACGACGATTCAGAAACGATGGAGAGGTGAAAGCAGCTGTCTCCAGGTGGCTACATAGCGCTGGAGGTGATTTCTAGGTATCAGGCATCGTAAATTTGGTTAACCATTCTGAGAAATGTTTACAGTCTCTTGGGAACTATGTGAAAAGTGAACTTACACTGTATATTGTCATAGCCGTGTGGCCTAGGTGTAGGTGGTTTCATAAATGACCATAACTTGAATCTGTAACTTACATTTGATTCGCACTCGTACTTTAGCACCGAGCGTGGTGGGTGAGTGGTTAACGTTCTGGCCTCGCATTCGGGAGGACGCGGGTTCGAATCCGCGTCCGTGCATTCAGATTTGGGTTTTCCATGGTTTCCCCAAATCACTCCAGGCGAATGCCGGGATGCTTTCTTCAAAAAGACCATGACCGAATTCCTTCCCGATCCTTGTACCCAGTCCCATCTTAGCCGTCGACAAGGCGTAAAGCAATAAGGGAAAAAAACGTACTTTAGCAGCTATTCATGTGAAGTTGCATGGTGCACCACGTGAAGCAGAGCTATTTATTTGGTTTTAAGATTGTGCACCAGTTTTGAGGATCGACATTTGTGCGGTTCGGGAAGCGTGGAGAGGTGTGGGGATATTTCAGATGAAGCCTGGTGGTGTGGAAGCTGTGTGCTGTTACAGTGTCGGCGAGCACTCGCACGCTGTGTTTACACGCGCCGTCACGTGTTGTCTGGTCTACGCACGGCAGCGCTAGTGACGTAGCAGCTCACGCCTCACTACCTGCGGACACAACAAACGACTCGGCCATCGCTCCTGCTCTCGAAAACTTATCAGCTATTTACAATGATTTCCCCACATAACCTCAAGACGGAAGAAATGGTAGTTCGAGTTATGCCACTTCCCATAGATCTACATATCTACATAATTATATACTCTGCAATTCACAAAATTGTGGGTGGCAGAGGGTGCTCAGCACCAAATCTAAACTCTTTGTTGTGCATTCTAATCCATAATGGTACGGGGGAAAAGAGAATTCATATAACATTCATTACGGCACCTTATTTCTCTAATCTTATCTTTCCTGTCATTCCGGCTCAAATAGGTTGGTGGACGAAGTATTTCACTACACTCGTAGTTTAATCGAAACGTGAGTCGTCTATGTACCAGAGACTCCCAGCCTAGTCTACTAATCAGTTCTGTGACGCTTTCATAAGGACTGTAGCAAGCGGTCACGAATCGAGCGGCTCTTCTCTGTACTTTCTCTATACTTTCGATCAACCCCTTACGAAATGGATACCAAATGGCACAACAGTAGTCCAAATGTTGACGCACAAGAGATTTGTACGCTATCTCCTTTGTTTGTTCATTAAAATTTTTCAAGATTCGACCTAGGAACCGCAGCCTAGAATTAGCTCTACCTACTAACGAATTAATGTGTATGTCCCATTTCATGTTCCTTTGTACTGCTACTCCCAAATATTTCACAGAATCGACCATATCAATAACTGAATTGTTTAATTCGTATTTCTGAACAATTGGATTCATTTAGTCAGTTATGCTCATTGTCTTGCACTTTTTACAATTGAGCGTAAGTTTCCACTCAGCGCTCCATGCCAAAATAATATCCAGATCACGCTGAATTTCTAAGAAATCAGCCAAATCCCTTACTTCCCTACAAATAACCGCATCATGAGCAAACAATCTTAAAAGGATTTTCACTTTGTCTCCAATATCGTTCATAAATATTAAGAAAAGAAGTGGTCCTATTAGATGAAAGAATAATGGCTAGGTTTTGTTTCTCTTTATTTAAGGCTTTACGCACTCGTCGACGACGGCGTCGTTAGAGCTGGTAAAGGACTGTGGACGAGGAACAGGAAGGAACACGACCATGGTCTTTCGATGGAATCATCACTAGAGTGATTTCGGGGAAACATGGAAAACCGAGATTTCGATAGCCGAACGGCGATTCGAACCGACGTCTTTCCGAATGCGAAGCAGGTGGGTGAGTGGTTAACGCTCTGTCCTCGCATTCGGGAGGACGTCGGTTCGAATCCATCCAGATCTCGGTTTTCCATGTTTCTGCGTAATCACTCCCGAGATTGTTTCTTCAGAAAGATAATTGCCGAAGTCCTTCCCGTTCCTTGTCCCCAGCTCTATAGATCTCAACGTCGACGACGCGTAAGGCCTTAAGCAAAGGAAGAATGGAGAAAAGAACGTTACGAAAATGTCTGAGAATGTCTGCGTGATACAAAAAACGGGCATTCAAGATGTAGTAAACGAGACACGGGCAAGAACTGGACTGGAAATGAGACCTTTTTTTTTTGCTTATGGCTTTACGTCTCGTCATTAGAGGCGGCAAAGGAGGCCAATTTGGAGTTACGTAGTTTATGGACGCTCCCCACTGGTCGGCTGTCGGACACATACAGTATCGGTCGGTCAGCCGACTACTGCAGATGTCTCCGCACCTGATGAAGATGACGGAGCTAGTCGTCGAAATATCGGTTCTTCAAAACACAATCCGGTGGTACACCCGTGAAGACTTCATTATATTTTCACCAGCTATATGTTATAAGAAGCACGTGTCCTCCACTATTACGCAAACTAGTTACTCTGACATCCATTTCCAATATCCAAAGATATGGTGAAACACTGAAAGACAGCTACAAATTGCTCAAATATTTAAGTAGAAAACTTGATATGACGTAAAATTATATACCAGATCAGACAGAAATCTATATATACCTACTGCACCGACTTGGATAGGGTTTTCAATTTTCTGCGGTATATCTTATGACTAAACGGGACCAGGAAACGTTCTTACCTAGAACAGATAGGCGCTACAGAGAATGCTGCATCTCAGATGAGCACTCCTTTACGATATAACCACCAAAGATAACACTGCATCTCAGATGAGCACTCCTTTACGATATAACCACCAAAGATCACACAAGAACTCAGATAAAAGCAACACCATTTACTGGGTTATGAATCCACGAATATATAACTAGAAGCGCCCTGACGATGATATCACTTTAGAGCCTTAACGTTGGAATTAGCAGCAAAAGAAAGCGCAGCGCAAATCCCGAAAAGGCAAGTAAGTGTATATTTTAAAAATGACACCTGCTAAAAGTGGGAAATTTTATACTCATTTATATTTTGTTAATGCTGTTTTTTATATACTGTCTAACTTTGGTTATTTATTTTTTCAGTTTTCTGAATATAGTTCGTTAGAATACACAGAAAACGGTAATAATACCAATACATCAAACATTAACTTCAATGAGTATAAAGAAAGTGTGGCATTTAAATTACAGTTAAAGGAAGAGTGATACTAAATTACAAACACTCATGTTTTGCTACTGGAAGAAAAGCGAAAGGCAAACCAATCTCTACACACAGCGAAGCAGCAGGAAAATGCTAATGTTTAATGTATGATTTCGGTCTTGTGATTTTGCTCGTTTTCTGGAGTAGTTTAAAAACATTTTTTCCTTGACCTTTTTTCCTCTAAATGGATTCCGGGCCAGACGACTGTTAAGTTGTTGTTCTGTTTGTGTTGCCTCTACTGTGAATGTGGTGAACTGTTCTCCTACACTACTCGTATTTCTCTTCTCTGTTTTTCTTTGGCGCTATAGCCAGTTTCTATTTTTCCTCTCACCTTGTTTTTCCAAAGCACTTCTTGTAGCATTTTAACGACTATCGTTTTCTGTCTTAGCTCTGACAGGTATACTGAACGTTCCGGCCTGTTTGTTTTTACTTCATCCGTTCTATTTGTGCCTCACTCCAATACTGCCTTCTTTCTTTTTTACCAGTTAACCAAACTTTCCTACTTCATGTAAATATCACTGTTCCGTCTTCTCTGGCTTAGTGTTTTTCTACTATTTCCTCTAAAAAATTTCAACTCCCTTACAAGCTTAGTTGTTACGACGGTTTGTACAATGTTTAGAAATTTTCTTCTTTTTCAACTTATGACCATTTTTTCTGATTGCTTTTCACCTCGTCAACGGCAGGGTCACAAAAGACGGGAAAGGACAGGGCGCAAGGAAGCGGAAGAAATTCATTCATGTCCTTTCGCAAGGAGTGTTTTCGGAAAACCATGGAAAACCGAAATCAGGATGTCCGGGCGGGGATTCAAACCCACGCCCTCCAGAAGGTGGTGCCAGGGCATTATCGCTCACCCACCAAGCTCGATAAATGAATTGCCAGAACATTGCATCCAACTTGACATTTTTGACGGGCAAAGGATGTTGTATATAAATAAATAATCTATATAATAATACGTTAAGCGAAAACTTCGAATCCCTTTTTAAGAATATTACGCGCACGGAGTAGTGTGAGTGGCATAGTTGAAGTTTATATGGAGCAGAAAGCTAAAGCTACCTCTATATATCAGTAATGTCAAAGATACGCTGCACGATCGCAGAATCGCAATGTGACACAGAAAGAAGAGTCATGTTTTTAGAGCTTTTAGACTTCACTCGATTCCTCTCCGGAAGTTTTGAATCTGGCCCGCCTACACATTCTAAATTTAATATACGGCTCTCTGCAAAATTGAGTTTGACACCTATGCTGTATATAATATGTGTTACAAATAAATTAAATTAAATAAAACATTCGTTGTTTACATTAAATTGTTTTTTTTTTTTTTTTTTTTTAAGTGGCAACGACACTTAGCGATTCTGCCAATGTCTGTGATCTTTAGTCAGCAGTAAAAAAAAATATATATATAATAAGCATATTTAATACATGTTACAAATACATTATAAATAATCAATAAATTCGCGAACGTTTGTGTGCGTGAAATCGGATGGCAGCCTACTATCTGACGTGTCTTCCCAGTATTGAGATACTCTCTGGTTTTTGGTGAAACAAAAGAGTCGCATAAAGTAGAGATTAATCTTTGAAGTTGTGAAAGGAACATTTCGAAAATAAATGTAGCGATTCTGCCAAATACTGTAAGGTCTTTTTATTATTTAAAAGTTTAAACTTTGGTTAAGGGTCTTTTGATTTTTGAATTTCAGTACGTTTTTTTTTTTTTTTATTTAGATATTTGCACCTACTTCCATTATGCCCCATATAGACCATTGACAGGCCGGAGAGAGTGTGAGACAAAAAAGAAGGAATACTTATTTGAGTGAAATTCAAAATGATAATAGACCAAATTTAAAAGCGAACACACAAAATGATGGGTACATTTAAATGCGCAATAAATGTCACTACAAGAAATTTTTATAGTTTCTAATTTACAATGCAGGTTTTGCAATGAAAAATATTTCTAATCAGAAATCACTTCAGGTGAAACAACTGCATTTAGCAACCGAGCGTGGTGGTGTAACGGATAGCGTTCTGGAGTCGCATTCGGGAGGACGGCGGTTCGAATCCCCGTCCGGGCATCCAGATTTGGGTTTTCCATGGTTTCCCAAATCACTCCAGGCAAATGCCGGGATGCTTCCTTAAAAAGGCCATGGCCGAATTCCTTCCCATTCCTGGCCCCCATCCTTTGCCGTCTCTAAAGACCTCGCTGTTGAGAGACGTAAAGCAGTTTAAAAAAATGTATTTATCAATGGTTAGTTCAGAAGCTAAAATTTAGGATACAGTCACGCGTGGAGTGTATAGTTTTAATTTTATAGGTATTGCAGAGAATTAAGGCAAACAACACAAGCTAATGACGTATTGGTACACGCTCGCAGCCAACGACGTCAATGTATACAGTAATATACGGTAATACAGGGTGTCCAGAAAAGGACTCCCTGATTTCAAAATTAAATATCTCGCAAACAAAGATCGATAGAGGAATGCAGTAAACGGTATGTTTATCGTGACAGCTGTAAGAAGTGTATACAGCTGTTTGAAATAATAGTTACAAAAAGCTGCTAACAGATGGCGCTGTAATCGCCATACGTAATGCCTAAATAGTGATCCGAAGCTCAGGGTAGTGCCAATGGTGAAGATTTTGAAAACATTGTGATGTGATTGTTTGCAAAGATTGTTTTCATACGATTATTTCACTTATGTATGCTGATATGAGCTGTACAGCGTACAGCGTACAGCGCCATCTGTTAGCAGCTTTTGTAACTATTATTTCACACTGCTGTATACACTTCTTACAGCTGTCACAATAAACATACCGTTTACTGCATTCCTCTATCGATCTTTGTTTTCGAGATATTTAATTTTGAAATCAGGGAGTCCTTTTCTGGACACCCTGTATATCTATGCTCGCAGCAAACGGAATAGAACAAATTAAAATCATGATTATTACCCTTTCACGAAAGAAACTAAATAACTTAATGAATTACGGTCGAATTTCGACCCGTGGACGATCACTAGTATATACAAATCGACTCTGGAAGGCTGCCTGTCTCACGCCCACTGTGTAGCTATGTGTATGAATGCGAGCTCCTCTCTGAAGAGTTTGGAGTGTTTGATAGTATTTATTTTCTCACGGCTGCAGTCTGTTTTGAGAGTCCTCTGGAAGCCGTGAAGAGCGCCGTACCCATTGTTTACTGTGGCGGCCGACAAAAAGTCTCCGCCGCGGTAAACAAGGAACAGTGTAACAGCGTGTTTAACATCAGTTACGGCGCTCATGCACTGCGCTCCTCCTCCGAGGTTTCGTTAAATCTGGACGAGTGGACTCGGGACACTGCGGGTCTTTCATCCCGCGAGCACAGCTCACCGCTTCGAACGCTCTACTTGCGACGATAGCTCCACTGCCTCCAGGGAACGCGTACAGCTGCTCTCAATGCATCACGGAGTCGACGACTCTGCAAGGACTGCTGCCAGTGAGGCGGAAAGTACTAGTCACTAACATGTTAACACGGAGGATTATATTACGTATCCACATCTTTCTTTAATGTATTTATCATTGAGGGATACAACAAAACCACTTTTTTCCATAATAATGCGACCGAGAGTGAGGGGAGACCGGTAATATTCTGGCCTCTGGTTCGAATCCCAGTACGCGGTATTTCATTATTCCCAAAAATCACTCCAGGTAAATGGCGGGATGTTTCCTCCAAGAGCCCATGGTCGATTTCCTTCCCGTCCCTTGCTCACATTATTTCTCGGATCTAATCAACTCGACGAGGACGAAGCGTAAAGCCAGGGGGTGGCGGAGGGGGGGGGGAGACAACAATTGGAAGTCACTGGGAACTGACAACAGAAGTCAAAACTTAATAATACTTAATTGAATTGCAATGGAGCACAGGCTCCGCTGGCAATTTCCCTACCACCCGTCTTCCCCCTTCCCTGCACCCACCTACATTTGCCCTCTACAGATTTTAGCTTTAAATTCTATAAACGTTTTTGATAAATTATTCATCATTTCTCTTGGTAACTTATTCCAATACCTCACATCCTTCCCTAAAAAAGACAATCTTCCTATACGTTTGTGCCTGAAATGGAGTGCCAGCTTACGGTAATGGTCATCTGTTCCCTTCCATGCACTACTTTCCATAACTACACCGATATCTTTCCATGCCTCATCGCCAGTATACGCCCTGTACACTCCCATGACTCTCTTCATCCTCCTACTGTTTTGAGATGAGTCCCATTCCAGCTCTTTTATCATATCTGTCACTTTTTGCGTTTGTATGAACAAATCTAGCAGCCTTTTTTTGCACCCTCTCCAACTCCTGTATTTGATACTAAAAATGTGGCTCCCATACTACACTACCATATTCGAGCAATGTATGACCAAAGTTTTGTAACCCAATTCCTTATCTTCTCTTGTGTATCATACGCGCAAACTGTCATACCTACAGTTATACGGTACTAAATAATAATAATTCCGTGTGGTCGTAATGACCTGATGACAGGGTACCTATTGGTAGCGCATTGCGCCCCTCTCTTAGCCGCCTTAAACTATCCAGGTACAGGGGACCTACAGTTTAAAGTGGAATACGAACCACGGAACCAATTGTGGCGTACTTCACATTACAAAGCGAGCTGTGCCAGAGGTGAAGGTCGGCTTAAGGGTCTATGAAAACCCCGCCAAGATAGCGTTTCGAAGCAAGGACCTTTCGTTCCGCAGTCAGACACCTTAACCACTGAGCCACCAACGGCGATAAATGTACTGTCAGCATTAGCATGTCGTTCAGGCGAACTAATAAGATTTTACCCGTACAAAAATCACCCAACGCGCCTAAAGACGTTTCCACTCCAAAAACTAAAAATCTAACTTAGTCCACATCCCGAGGGTTGATAGAATCTTCCCGAAGGAGATGTACCAAACCGAGCGTGGTGGTGTAACGGTTAGCGTTCTGGCCTCGCATTCGGGAGGACGGCGGTTCGAATCCCCGTCCGGGCATCCAGATTTCGGTTTTCCATGGTTTCCCAAATCACTCCAGGCAAATGCCGGGATGCTTCCTTAAAAAGGCCATGACCGAATTCCTTCCCATTCTTTGCCCCCATCCTTTCCCGTCTCTAAAGACCTCGCTGTTGAGAGACGTAAAGCAGTTAAAAAGATGTACCAAGCCATTGTGTCAGAGATAGGTAGGCCAATTCCTTTCGTCAGGGGCGTACAGCTTAACGTGGAATCAGAACCACGGAACGTCCCGGCGTAGCTCATATAATCAAACACAACTCATAAAAATTCCTGCTGACACGGTATTTGAACCCACGACCGGAGAGAGACTTTCGGAAGTGAGCGCCTTAGCCGCTGAGCTACCTGACCGCCTTGCTTTGAAGTATACGTGTATTAAGTACTGTCAAAATCGGTTAAAAACTGTGGGTTTGTATGAATAATGTTGACAGAAATTAAGGTGCGGAGGGAATCAAACACAAACAGTATTTTTCTATTTATTTTAAAGTATATGTACGAAAATTTCTATCAAATTGGATGAAAAGTGTGTGTTTGTATGACGAATATTGGCAAAAAAATCATTTTTATGTATAAGATACAAGTGTAATGTATACTTGTCCAAGTGCATCACGTCTTACCTATAGCTTAAGACGTACTGCTATTACAGCATGTTGGTGACGCGAACTCATAACATTTTATGCATACAAAAAGCGTCCAACGCGCATGTGAAACGCGCAACGCGTCACATCATGTCGGTGACGGAAGGTCGCTAACACAGAGTTACTCCGTCCAAACACCGCCTAACGCGAGTATAGAAGTTTTCACTTTAAAAAGATAGTATAGGGGGCGTCAGGAAAGATGATTTTGAATGATGAATGGCGTCGCATTATATTCTGTTGTGAATCGCGGTTCTGCATTACCTCGGATGACCATCGTAGGCAAGTATGATGGCGACCACGGAAGAGGTCCCATTCTCGCAATGTTTCGGAGAGGCACAGCGGTGCTACTCCTGGCGTCACGGTGTGGGGAGCCATCGGGCATCACTTCTGATCACGGCTGGTAGTGATTGAGGGAACTCCGACGTCACAACGATACGTCACGCGCATCCTGCGTCCTCATGTGTTACCTCTCACGCGACAGTACCGTGGTGCCATTTTGCAAGTGGACACTGCTCGTCCACACACGGCACGTGTCTCTATGAACTGCCTGCCTGATGTTGAGGCACTCCCGTGGCCAGCAAGATCCCCAGATCTGTCCCCAATACAACATGTGTGGGACCAGCTCTGACGTCAACTCCGTCCCAGAGCCAGTATCCAGGATATGAAGGACCAGTTACAACAGTTGTGGTCAGCTTGCCTCAGGAGAGGAAACGACGGCTTCATGACAGCCTTCGCAACCGAACAGTTCATTCATCCAGGCCAGAGGAGGCACAACATCAAATTGATAAGTGGCCTCATTCTGTCAAGGTCTTTGTAAATTTTACTCGACTTTGTAATATACATTTTCAACCTTCAGTGCTGCTATTCTAATCTTCACATACCTTCTTAATGAATTTGTTGAAAATAAGGTAGAAGGGTAAAGATATAGTAGATTCTTGTAATAGAAGGTTGAGATCATTTTTTAAATAGTTGGTATTTACAGAATAAAAATAGTATTCGTATAATTTGTGTGGCTTTAAAAAAAAAAAAAAAAAAAAAACACTTAATCGAAGGTTATTTTAAAGACAATCATCAGGGCCAACATTTCTAAGACTAGTATCATACTGATAAAATCTACGGTGCCTTCCTGGTCGTGATGGTATCCGATCCGACATCTGGTCTGCCCTATCAGCCCAGTGCTGGAAGACTGCGCAGCTATGGTATTGCGGAAGGCAGTGCTTTGTTACTTGAATGGCACAGATGTGCTGCCGGGGCAGTGGCACGTGTTACGTGTCGGTAAAGATCAACGAACCGCCGCGGCTGTGTGCACAGCGAAAGCCTGCTGATAACAGAGACGCCAACCACAGCTACCAACACTGCCCAACTAAATAACCAGCCTGGCCAGCGTATTCAGATAAAACTTTACGCAGTTAATGTACGGGGAAGTATAATCACTGAACACTTGAGATGCCACCAAAGGGGAAAACTCGTAATGCTGTAGCAAAGGAAGTGTTTAATAGGAAGATGCGATTATTAACTGGGAAAGTAGATAATGCACGCAGGAAAAGACTTGGCAAATGCTGTACGGAGTGTGGCTCTTAATGGGCAGAGACGCGGACACTGAGGCGAGGAGATGAAAAACGGATAGAAGCGTTTCAGATGTGGATGTGGAGGAGAACGGAGACGATAAGCTTGATGGATAAAGTAAGTAATGTTGAAGTGCTCGAAAGTGTTGATGAGAGGAGAAATTTACTCCAAATCACAACAGAAAGAAAGAAGAAATGGATGTGACACTTGTTGATAGAGACGCCTTAGTAGGACTAGGAGAGTAAGAGGAAGAAGGAGGTATAAGATCACAGACAACATCAAAGGAAACGGAAACTACACTGACATGAAGAGAAGGGCAGAAGATAGGAGAGCATGAGAGCAGCCAAGTTAAAACCTGCCTTAGGGCGGAACACTGGCGATGATGCTGACGGATATTCTTTCGCAGAAAATATTTTGTTCACTAGGAGCAAGCAAATTGTACCCCAACTTTACCCCACGATACGAGTTTGCGTATTAGCCCTGGTGGAGGTTTCTGGAATAATAGAAGAGAGAATGCGCTGGTAAGTACGGGTGCTATACTGCAGAGCGGTGCAGATCATCCACAAGCAATTGAGGTTCAGGTGAAATAATTCTGATACAAAAATTTTAAAAATATTGCGGTAACAATTTATTGGACATATACCGCAGCAACGACCATAATTTTTATAATATGTCACGTCTTCACATCGCAGCTGTTTCACTGAACTTTGATGAATTCCTTTCATATAAAGTCTTGCAATCCACCATCTAACCATATACGTTTACTTTCCTTTCTTTTTCTTCGTTTAAATACAATTGTGACAACTGCACTTACTGTGGATGCACAAACATACAAGTTCACTTCGCTCACTTCCGAGAACTATTGTATTTAGTGCAATGGGGCTTTTAAAATATCATAAAATATCTTTTATAAAATGAATTCTGTTATAAAAGATCTTTGACAAAGATCATTTACATTGTAATGCCGGCCTTAGTGTCAGACAGTATTGTTGGGTGGAGCAGAACTCGGGGTGGGTCGTAAAGGGTTGTGTAACGCCACAGCGGGAATTATATAAATGACATCTGTAAGCTTCTGAGTGTATGTTACCGTAGGCGCGATAAACAATATCGCACGAGTCTCGATTGTTGTTTCGGGATTCGGTCGCAAGAGTGCGCACGGGTCGGTGGTGTCTAGATGACACCGGTAGAGCACGAGTCTAAAGCGAATTGTAGTCCACGAGCATCGCCGAGTAATGGCCGAGACGTTTAATAGTAACAGTGTGTAGAGAGAGGACATGCTATACACAGAGCTAAGATTGGATCGCGAGTGAATATAACTTCCGATTGGCGGCGTCGTCAGATCGCCCTGAGTGTGGAACAGAACTGTGTTTTACTGACTGTTCATGTGAATTGTTACTGGGAGTAGGACTCACTTTCATCATTCCTTTTCACGAACCTAATAACTTTGAAGAAGAAGTTTTAAAAGTGTCTGGTGGCTAGCGCTGGCGAATGTATGTTGGGTTTAATAAAACTTTGTGGTCCGTGATTACCTACATGCGTGTGTCGACTTTCGTCTGTAGCATGTGGTATTATTTGAATATTGCTTATGCAACCTTTAGTGAAGCATAGAACACTGGAGTGGCGACCGTGTCAATAGAATCTGCAAATGTGTAAAAGCTGGGACAGCTATACTAGTAGGAGCACGTAACAGCATATGAAACACTAATCTTAAATTAAGCCCCGCCACATTAAGGGAATCCATGGAAGAGAGTCTTAGGTCATCAATACTTAAGTGGTTTGGGCATGTCAAGAGAATGAATAGTACAAGACTACCAAAAAAGAATAGTGGGCAAAAATCCAGTCGGAAGGCCAAGAAAAAGATGGACAGACTAACTGAAGGAAGACATAGAGAGAAGAGACTGGAATTGGGAATATATTACGGCAGAGAAAGTTTTCTGGATAGGAGACAGTGGAAGACGATCGTCTATAACGACCAAGGCTCGTAAACCACACCTGGGAAACTGGAGATGGTCCCCAACGATAATGATGATGATACACACCTGGGAAACTGGAGATGGTCCCCAACGATAATGATGATGATACACACCTGGGAAACTGGAGATGGTCCCCAACGATAATGATGATGATACACACCTGGGAAACTGGAGATGGTCCCCAACGATAATGATGATGATATTAGTGCGTTACAGTTGGTTGCCTAGGCACCTCCAAGGACGGCCCTGCCCCTACAGAGAATTCAAAACCGGGTGAAAGGCGTTTGAAGGTAATAAGCGATAATGCTATAAGCATGAATAGTACTACGAGCTCCACGGAGTTTTAGAATGACAGCTGCCGTTGTTCTGGACGCGTGTGTTGTCGTAGCGCTGCTAAATTTGAGGTCGGAATCTGACGCAGCAAACGGGCAGAGGGACTTGCGGAACTCGGTGCTGATAACAGGCTATATCTCATTGAGTTCACTGTCTAAACGCGGGGCGAGTTTCATTACTCCGCTCCCATAAACTGCCCGTCCAGAGTGATACTCTGTGGTGTTTACGCTGGGCTCGTTCCTCACTCAGACGGCGATTACAAGTTCACAGCGAACGACCCGTGCACGGCGCCTGCTCTAAGCTGTCCTCATACGTATCAACTCTGCTAGAATCCTCTACGAAAACTAAGTTCCTACTCGACAACCTGGACCCAGGGCATAGGAATAATCTAGCATCAGCCCTTACTTTCTACATCCACTTGAGAATTAATTTATTTTGCTGTCATCAGTCTCTAGACTGATGCAATCCTCCACCCCTTCCTATCTTGTGGTAACCTCTTCATCTCAACATATCCCTTACAACCCACGTCCTCAGTTATCTGCTCTGTCACCCACAATATTTGTGAGTTTCGGAGTGTGGATGTGGATGTAGATATTATCATGTCCGTAATCTATGGAATAAATTTCGTTGTACTATGTCTCCTTCTTGGTGTTGCAATTTCCACATAAAGTAGTGCGTTTTGTCGTTTTTGCAGTACATTATTTTTAAACTGGTTACACAATTTCTGACCAAGTCTAAAACCACGTAAGAGCTACCACATCTCGTCTAAAAAGTACAAACATGGCAATTGAGAATAACGGAAACCCAACACCTGTAATTGCGAATGAATCATTTCGCTTATCAATTTGTGTGACGGCAACTTTCTTAAGCCGCGTTCCCACGATCCCTTGTAACCAAGGCGAGACGGGACGGGACGGGTACGTCATGGGAACAGGGCCGGCTCTGCTAGCGGAGATGAGACGCAGCTACCCAGAGTCGGTAAACATCACAGGCGTGTGTAGCGGTGCGCTGTTGCCATCGGTTTGGAACAGCGGTGCGCACCCCTTCTGTTGCTGTAAAGTGCTCTGTGCCAAACGACACTAGGCAACGTGGTGCGGAGGTGGCGGCGAGGTAAGTTAGGGCTAACCTGCGGCCCGCGGTCGTTCCTACACTTCGGCTAATGAGGTCCCGTCTCGTCTCGCCTTCGTTACAAGGGATCGTGGGAACGCGGCTCACAGGTGGCTTCCAACGCCCTGTACATTTGCATGCCGCGCCGGTCCAGCTATGAACAGTGGGCCGTGAAGGGTCCAGCCTCTGCTGGCAGGGTTGGCGCGCCTCTATCCGTAACCCAGTCGGTAAACATCATACGCCCGGGTAGCTGAAACGACACGAGGCAACGTAGTAGTGAGGGGTAGCCTGTGGCGCGTGCTCATCCGCACAATGCGGCTGCATAGCGCGGCCCATAAGACCACGAGTCGTGGGAATCCAGCATTACACATACCGTCCACACGACTTTTTTCGCTTCGCTGAATATTGCTTGCGTGACGTTGGCTTTGAGTTGAGGTGCAGCTTGTGCTGTCGGCTCGTCTATTTGGCACACAGTCGACCTGCCGCCTCGGTTAACCCGAGCCACCGCGTGTAATATATCGCCTTTTAAGCAGCGGTTCCGCCCCTTCTCCTCGTTTGGAGAATCCCATTACGCTCGTGGGCGGCAACCTGAAGATTTACCGATACAGCATTTAATTGGCTGCTGCGGTGATTGACGCCTAACTATCGCGAGCCAATCAGCAGGTCGAATTAACTCCGTCAGGTACCTATCCCGTTTCGCATATATATATAATGGGTTTTAATTGTCCATTTCTAACTAGCCCCTTGTCGTATGCAGTTGTCAGTAATTTATTTTTGGTAGATGCTTCTTTCTACTTTCTAAATACTTAGGACGTTCGGTATAACAGATAGCACATACAGACAGTAAACATAGCAGCTATTCTTCCTATCCGAAACTATAAAAGTACGGTTCCACTTGCGCTGCGTATGTTCACAATATTGATTTGTTTTTGCGTTTGTTTTCTATTTTTTTTCCAATAGACGAAATAATGAAATTTTTGTTCTTGGTTCCAACAAATTCTGGTGATTTAAAATTAGCAGCAGGCATTACGAATAGCGCAGCTCTTTAATTAAAACCAAACAAATCAAAATAAACAGTTCCAGATGTAACAAAAATGGTTCTAAATACTGTGGAGCCCCTTCCTTTCTTTCTTGGTTCTGCTGTGTACCTGGGCAGACGGGTTGCTGGTGTCTACGAAATATGTAGTGAGTGTGGTGAGAGAAATAAGGAATTACCTTGAAGCGGAAATGGAAGTCAGTGATACGTAGACGAAATTAAAACTTTTTTATATAAAAGGTTCCAGCGCAAGGAATTTTTTTTTTTTTTTTTTTTTTTTTTTTTTTTTTTTTTTGTTAATCTAGAATTTGATAGCAAAGTACTGACTTTAGGAATACCAGAAAGACGAAAAATTTAAGAATTCCAAATATGGTGCTGTAGAAGGATTCTGAAAATTAAGTGGACAGATGAGATACGAATTCTTGAAATGGTAGGTGAGGAAAGAGGTTTATGGAGGAGTCTAAGAGAAGAGACAGGATTTTAGGTCAGATTTTGAGAAACGTGGAACTGGTTAATCTGTTAGTGGAGGGAACAGTCGAAGGGAAGAACTGTAGGAGAAGACAGAGATTAGAATATATGAAGTAGATACTTGATTTTTTTAACTGCTTAACGTCTCTTAACAGCGAGGTCTTTAGAGACGGGAAAGGATGGGGGGCAACGAATGGGTAGGAATTCGGCCAATGCCTCTTGAAGGAAGCATCCCGGCATTTGCCTGGAGTGATTTGGGAAACCATGGAAAACCCAAATCTGGATGCCCGGATGCGTCCTCCCGAATGCGAGGCCAGAACGCTAACCGTTGCACCACCACGCTCGGTGCAGATAATTGAAGACGTAGGGTGTAAGGAATATGTTGAGATGAAAAGATTAGTACAACATTCGAAGGGATGGAGGATTGCATCAAACCAGTCGAGAGACTGATGACAGCAAAAAAATAAAAAGTAAATAGAATCAAACTTTAAATACAGTCAGGAGATGTGTATGTTCTGGATGTGGTAACCGACGGAAGTCTGTCAGAGTCAACAGGAACCACGTAACCAAAACCGATACGACGCTTCAGACATCATGCGTCTGGAATCTTCGTAATAGTGTTAGAATTGACTTGCCGCCAATTAAGCTCATCTCGTCAGCTTCAGCCAAACAGTGGTTGTAGGCGAGATTCATCTGTAGCGTTCCGCACATTCTAAGTTAGAATCGGAGCCCTTTTTACCCATCCGTCACACCATCTTAAATTCCGAATCCTTTAATTTATAAAGCTGTAATTACACATTACTTTAGTTGGTACAAACTTTATCATGGTTCTTCGTGCAAGAAGAAATGATTATAAGCGTTTTAGTTTGGGGCTGAAGCAAAACTTTTCTTCAGGTAATTTTTTTTCTATGAACTGTGGAAACTATTACTGAAAAACCATAAAGTACTTCCGTTTCTTCCCTTTATTTCAGAGGCTACTGATCTGAAATATTTTTCAAAATTTACAGGAAATCTTCAACGATGTTTTTAGAGTTGATGGCTTTCGCTAAATATTTTAATATTTGAGCAGATAATTTGTTTCGACAAGAAATCGTATGTGTCATTTCGTGAGTCGGACAGTAAATGTGTCATGAAAATATTTAAAAAAAAAAAAAAAAGTTTTCAAATATACTACGATTTGCTGATGACATGTTTTATTAGCAGTACAGATTGAGGATATTGAGAAGTTACTGAATATAATGAACAAAATACTGCAGAATGATTTAGGACTAAATATAAACCAAAGCAAGACAAAAGTGATTAAATATAGCAGAAATTATACCAATAATAGTAGATTAAATATAGGGTCGGATATGATAGAAGAAGTTAGTGAATTATGCTACTTGGGAAGCAAAATTACAACCGATGGCCGAAGCAGGAATGATGTTAAAAGCAGAATAGCTCTAGCAAAAAGAGCCTTCATGAAAAAGAGAAATCTTTTTAGTTTCATATATTGATATAGGACTCTTTAAAATCCTATGTGTGAGCACAGCACTTTATGGCAGCGAAGCATGCACTTTAGCAATACCAGAAAGAATGAAAATTGTAGCATTTGAAATTGGTGCTATAGAAGGATGCAGAAAATTAAGTGTACGGATAAAATACGAAACGAACGAATTTTGGAAATGATGGGCGAGGAAAGAAGTTTGTGTAAGAAGCTTACAGAAAGAAGAGACAGGCTGGTAGGTCATATTTTGAGACTGCTGGATTAGTTAATTTCCTGGTGGAGGGAACAGTCGAAGATAAAAACTGCAGAGGAAGACACATATTATAGAGGACGTCGGTTGTGAGGAGTACGTTGAGATGCAAAGGTTAGCACAAGATAGGAAGGGATGGACGATTGCATCAAACCAGTCGAAAGACTGATGACAGCAAAAAAAAAAACGAAGTTTTCACAAGATTTGCTAGTGCCACAAGAATTTTATGTTATGTATAGAGCAGATATACAGTACATCTGAAAGAAAATTGATAAAAAGATATAATTAACTTTTATTATAAACTTTTTTATAAAAGTACTCAAATTTTTTTTTTTTCCTTTTCTGTCATCAGTCTTTCGACTGGTTTGATGCAATCCTCCATCCCTTCCTATCTTGCACTAGCTTTTTCACCTCAACATACCCCTTACAGCTCATGTCCTCAATTATCTGCTTCATATATTCTAATCTCTGTCTTCGCTTAAATTT
This sequence comes from Vandiemenella viatica, assembly GCA_031002005.1. Classification (NCBI taxonomy): domain Eukaryota; kingdom Metazoa; phylum Arthropoda; class Insecta; order Orthoptera; family Morabidae; genus Vandiemenella; species Vandiemenella viatica. The sequence goes on from JARYHS010009186.1 coordinate 263,954,312, forward strand.
TCTTCCTTCACGAGATTCCTGCACTAGCAAATTAACCAACCCAGCATGTCTTAAAATGTGACCGACCATCCTGTTTCTTCTTTCTGTAAGATTCTTCCACGAGCTTCTACCTTCGCCCATCGTTTTCAAATCTCGTTCATTTTGTAATTTAGCTGTCCACTTAACTTTCAGCACCATACAATAGCGCCACATTTCAAATGCTTTAAAATTCTTTCTTTCTGAATTTGTAACAGGTTGTCGTCAAAACTAATTTGAAATTATTAATAAATAAATTACGCCAAAGCAATTGACTTTTTTGTATTTATTGATCTTCCGTACACGTTTCACTTCATTTGCAGAAGCTTCTTCAGCGTTTTTATTTTTATTTTTGTGGTCTATTGAATTTCTTTTAGCTCCATTCTAAGCATCAGTGATTTTGCATTTTTGGTGAAAAGTGTCTTCATTATTCAGATTTCCAACACTTCACTTTATTGCACTGCACTATGTGTTTTTTCACTTTATTGCACTGCACTATGAGTTTTTTCACATAGTGCAGTGCAATAAAGTGCAGTGTTGAGAATCTGAATAATGAAGACACTTTTCACCAAAAATGCAAAAGCACTGATGCTTAGAATGGAGGTGAAAGAAATGCAATAGACCACAAAATAAAAAAAAAACAAAAAAAAACGCTGAACGAGCTTCTGCAAAAGAAGTGAAACGCTTGCGGGAGATCAATAAATACAAAGAAAAATCAATTGTTTTGGCGAAATTTATTTATTTATATTGTCAGCAATTGAGGAAAATGATCTACAATGTCCAGATACTAGTTTGAAAGATAGCATTGTCAGAGGTGCTGTGGGCTCGTATTGTGGCTGGCCAAGGTCTGGTCCCAAGTCGTCTACCTCTGGAAACTGCACAGTCACCATCAATCAAGTCGATACCAAATTGAAACTGGCTGCTGTCCAAGGCGCCGAGATACGTATCGATTCGCTCGAGTCGAATCAGTGTGTTAGACAAAACGACAGTCGGATGGAGTCTGGCCTCCGCCAAGTAGGGCCGACGCTGGCTTCTTCTTGTTCTCTCGACGAGTTGAAGTAACGAACGAGGCCACGCGATGAAACAAGGCTCGTAACGAACAGACCTAGTTTAACGCCTCACAATGGCAGAGTGACTGAAGTATTTCGCCGACGAGCGAGGCGCCTCGCGTAGTTAATCAGCGAGAGTAGTTGCGGCTGTGGCCACTTGAGGCGCTGGCGTCACCGGTAATGTGTATATCGTGTCAACATTTCCTCTAGGAAACTGAACTTTGGTAAATGGTAAACACTGCGTAGCTACCTGTTGTGACCTCGTTTTAGTTTGTCTGTCCATAACACACCGAGCGTGGTGGGTGAGCGATAACGCTCTGGTCTCGCATTCGGGAGGAAGCTGGATCGAATCCCCGTCCGGGCATCCAGATTTGAGTATTCCATGGTTTCCCCAAATCACTCCAAACGAATGGCAGAATGCTTCCTTCAAAAGGCCATGGCCGAATTCCTTCCCGTTCCTTGCCCCGAGTCCTTTCCCGCCTTAAAGACCTCGATGTCGAAGAGGCGTAAAGCCATAAGCAAAAAAAAAAAAAAAAAAAAAAAGCGTTGATCACAAAAATTTCCTGTTTGTCTAGTACTACGTAACAAAGGACAGGTAACAGATACGTCTGTAAACTAAAGAAAATCTATTCACTTAACAAAGGATGACAGGAAATCTAAATTTGTGATAGTTTAAATAATAATATAATGACCGATCGATCATGGTGGGTGAGCGATAAATTTCTCAACACGAACTAAGACACCACTACCCTTTTCCAGACCGGCAGAAAATGAATAAAAAACTATCAGCTGTTATCAAAAACAATTTAATTTTTCTGAAATCTTCTTCCAACTAAAGATTATTAATTTTATCTGAAACTCAAATGTCAGTTAGTAGAATGTATGCAAGATATTTCGGATAAAATGCACAAGGGAGGTTAAACTGATATTTTAGCATTAGATCTTTCTGAAGCATTTGGCAGAGTAAGCCATAAAATGGTGTTAAATAAGGTAAAAACTATTGGAGTGGATAAAAAGTTATTTCAGGGTTATGTTAGGGTTGGAAATGCAGTATCGAAAGAAGTGAAAATGTAAGTCCCACGGGGTAGCGTGTTGGGACCATTGCTATTCGTTATTCTAATCAACGATTCTGTTGATCAGAAGTTACGTTCTTTGCAGATGACATAATGCTATATAATAGGATCAAAATGGTAGAGGACTGTAAACAGTTGCAGGATAGCTAGATGGGTAGATCAAAATGGGATGAAGATAAGTGAAAGAAGAGTCAGCGTATTAGATACATAAATTAGAAACTAAAGATTGATTATGATTACAAGGTGAGGAATTTCTTGTTGAAGACTTGAAATGTAAATACCTTGACATTACATTTGATCACAAACTCAACTGGGCAGGACACATTGGTCAGGTAGTAAGAAAAGGTTTCAAAATTCTTCACCTGTTGGAGAGAGTGATGAGGGGATGAACCAGACAAGTAAGGGAACTGAGTTACAAAACTTTTGTCATACCTTTGCTTGAATATGGTGCTGTGGTATTGGACCCACATTATAGGTACGTCAAATAAAGCAATTGGAAGGGGTGCAAAGAAGAGCTACAAGATTTGTGTCTTGAAATTACCGTAGAACACAATCAGTAATTAATATCATAAAGGAGCTAAAATGAGATTAATTGGAGACAGGAGGAGGGTGAAGAGAGTAACGGAGTATCCAAAGCATATATTGGTGGTGAGGCATGGAAAGATATTCGTGTAAGAATTAAAAGATTTGCTTGGAAGGGAAAAGATGACCATCGCTTGATTTCAGGGTCATTGGTGTAGGAAAATTTTCTTTCACAGTAAGGGAGCCAGTGACTACAATAAATTAAAAAAGGAAATGAATAATTTACCAAAAATACTGAAAGAATTTAAAATCAAACTTCGTAGAACGCAGAAGTAGCCGGGTACAACAATGGAGAAAAATGTGTGTATAGCTAAATTACATCGCAATTAAATAAACAATATTAATTATATTATAAAGAATTTATAACCTTTTGAAATTGCATTAGACAAATGAAACAATTTCAATGTATGGAAAACACACTCGATTATGGTATCTGGCGCACCATAATACAATAGTGTCCTTTAAGTAAAATGCCTGGTATAACAATCTATTCAGTCACACCCATTTCAAACAGTTTCATATAATGTAGGGAACAGAATACCGCACATATAAAAACCAGTCTCGCACGATAACAATAAACAAACCATTTCATTTATTTTACAAAAGCTTAATAAGTTCGCTGGGGTGGGGGAGGGGTGATGAATGGGAAATATGTTACACTTATATTTAAAGGGTGTGTGTAAAGTGTGAGAATCATGGTTTGAGGGGTGTTTCTGGGATGCAGACTGTGTTCAGAGGGGCTGTGATGCTCTGTATTAAGAGCTCTGTGTAGCGATGACGGTAATAATAAAGACGTAAACAATCCCCGTCTCGTCCTCGGCGCTATATTAAAGGGTGCGTCCAGGGTGGTAATTTGGTCGAAAATTATCTGCCGGGGGCGTGAGAGGGGGTGACCTGAAATACAACCTGCCCAGTAAGGTTGATCATCCCCAATCTCAGTAACTCACTTCCCCGAGTCAAACTAATCACGCCCCTAACCACATACAATCACCCTCCATATGGACTGCAGGCTGCCTCCATCCGTTGGTTTGGTGCTGACAGCTGGTGTGTTTACCGTAAGAAACAGCTCAATGAGACCATCCAAATGCTTGCAGGCAATTCCACACCTCAAAAGCGACCTGTAGACGATCAAATTGTTTGTCAAACTTTACGTGTTTGTCAAATTATTTGAGAGTCTGTGGCATTTTTTGACGCGTTAGTCGAACAATCGACGCGTTTGACGTGTTTGATGGAAATTTTGATTGACGGCGTGTTTGTCAAATAAGTTTGAAGGTGTACGGCGGTGTTTGTCAAAAATTATTTCATTTATCGCCTAGTAACCATGGAGAACGCATCGCCGTTCGCCAGGTGACAACAGCAGGAAGGATAATTGGCTGAGTGGACATAATTTATCTGACGAAGGATTCCTTTTACAGTTGATGTCCATAAATCGCGATCTGCCGGTGCTATAAAATAAAATCTGAAGAATCGAATAAGTTCAGTATTTAGCCAAATTTACCAAAAACGTTGAAAGAATTTAAAATTTGTACAGGGCAAATGTAGGTGGATGCAGAAAAGGGGGAAGATGGGTGTGTAGGAAAATTGCCACAGGAGCGTGCGCTCCATTGCAATTTTATTAAATATTAGCATCTGGTTTGGCTCATTTCTCCAAGAACCCTGTATAATTGTCTCCATAATACCATCTTCCATGTCTTCTTCTCCATGTCGGATGTATTTTTTTTTTTTTTTTTCGTAAGTAGATTGTGTAAATGACAACACGCCATTACTTCTTGCTTTTGTTAGAGATAATTATATGGGTGTCTAAAAAATCTTAAATTACTTGCGAGAATGCCAAATACGTTTTCAATAACCCGCGCGAGATAAACGATAATTAACAATTCTTCTTTTATCATTTAACACCTGTTTATTGCAAGGTTTCATAAAACTTGGTAGCAGCTGGAAAGCTTCATCTCCTTCAAATATGGAGGGCACTTTGTTTATTAGTATTCGGCAATTTCTTTGGATCTGGAATCTGCAACTGATTATTTTCAAACATATTCCAAATGTTGTATTTTTAATCACTCTGAAATTTGTACCGACATCAACCATAAGAAATTCATAATTTGCACTGGCTATAATCATTGAAAAGTTTTATGTTCCTTGAGCAGGAAATTAGTGTAATCATCTGGTTCCTTGCGTGATATTTCTCAATAAATTTTCATGTGTATATCTCTCTCTCTTAATTTCAATCATTCTCTAAACCAACCTCTACTTTTTTTTTCTTAACACACAGTGCTAGAGTCAACATTAAAAATGTGTTGTCTTTATTCCTCATTGCGGCACGTGTCACGTTTCGACAAGGCAACAATCGAAACTAATGACAAGTTTAACAAATTTGTTTGATCTCAGGTTTGAGCGTTTGCGCTATTGTTTGATGAAAACGTGATGTTTGACCAACAAATTTGTCAAATAAATTTGATCGTCTGGACAGGCCGTTATTTGCTTTTGCGTCTGAGCTGATTCTTTTGTAATGTTGTAACCTAGTTCTAATAACTGATACAAAGAACATAGCGTAACCATCGAATATCCTTCTCCTTACATGAATTTCTGCGTATAAGCGTGGAAAAGAAACAAAAAGAAACTTGTAAATTTAAACAAATGTATTATTGTAACTTTTTTAAATTACTGCCTCGCTTCAATTTCCGCCCCCCCCCCTTTTATCTATGCTCGTATGTTTGTGCAGTTACTTCCACAACAAACAATTACCTTTCAGCTGTCATCGGAAATACACTTTCTTTTATCAATATAAGTAAAAATAATATCAATTTTTTTATTTATTTTTATTGATTTTTTTTTTAATTTACCCTTCATCTTAGGAATATTAATCTACCAAAACTGCTTAATTAATTTAAAGTTAAAATTTGTAAATCGGAAAAGTAAATGGGGGGAGGAATTTGACACTCCAATTACAAAAGAAAATTTTAAATAATAAAATAAAAAGGGGTAAATAGATGATTAGGGGAATGGCCACCAGAGCGTTACTCCATCGCAATTAAAAGCTGCTGCAGGGAAAATGGCGTAAACATCCAGTGCCCTTCTCCTCACATTAATTTTTGCATCAAGTCGTAGTAAATAAACAAAATACAACATGTAAATTTTAACCAACGTACCATGGTAACTTTTTTAATCGCTGTCACGCTTAGTAATCTTTTTTTAATCCATGTTCGAATCTTTGTGCAGTTACTTCCATAAAAGACAATTACCTGTATATCTGGCTTCGCAAATACATTTCCTTTTAGGACTGTAATTGAAAATAAAATAAAATTCAATTGTTTATTTGAAATTTACACTACATTTTAGCATTATAAGCGCAAATAAAATGAAATGCAGTTATTTGTTTGAAATTTCCGGTTGGCCAATCAGCGCTGTGGTGGCAGTCAGAGTAACTAAAACTTTGGACATTGTCGAGACTCGCCGAAGGGCAGGGCCGGCGTTAGGGGGGGTTAAGCGGGGCAAAAGTACCCGGGGCCCGACGGCCTGGGTGCCTAAATAAATAGAAATCAAACATAAATTTTAAAATCTGCACCAATAATTTTGAACATCTTTGTATTAAGATTTTCTGAATTTATAAAAAAAAAGTAAAAATATTTTCGGGGGGGGGGGGGGATGAGCCTAATATTTCTTACCCGGGGCCCGAGAATCCTAGCGCCGGCCCTGCCGAAGGGTGCCAATCTATGGAGGTGAGCGCAGTCTCCAGGCGACGCATTTTATCAAAGAGGGCGTCTAGACTTGAACTCCTCTGGTAGAAAGAACAGCTGGTCCAGCGGAGTGTTTCTGCTTACGAGGTGTCGCTGTGGGGTGTGGAGGGCAGCCCCACCTGTTCAGCCGCCCCGCGCGACAGTAAAGTGTCCAGAGACACGCCTGGGGGCACGTGTGAGGGGCTCGGTTTATCAGCGCCCGACCTGTTTGTTTGTTCGTGGCAGACACACACACACACCTCTTAGGGACCGACACAAATAAACACTCGACAGGCGCACTCCGGAGCGTGTGAGCTCGGCGGTGGTCGCATTCCTACAAAACATCGCCGCTCGCAGCACCGGCACAGGCGAGTACTAGGCAGCGAGTCACACCTCCATAGTGACGTCCAAGGAGATGAATAGCCAGTCCAAAAGTGAAACTGTTACCATAAGTGCAGGTGAGTGCGTTGGAAGTATGTACAGTGTAGGGTGTTGCTTGTGTCGTGGATGAGAGATGAAAGAAGGAAGAGAGTAAAGCCCAGTGCCGGCCACTTCAGGCCTTCTCTTCCGAAAGACACTGGACCCACCAAATTTTAACGTTCCCTTCAGATGGACGAATCACCATACACAGTGCCTCGTACCGTCACAACGTGGTGATTACTGGTGAAACAATGACCTAAACCTGTTTAGTTATCGCTAAAATAATTTTAACAATATCTTAAGGGCGTTCTTTGACCAATATAGCTCCAAGCCCCACCACCAACATATGCCCTGTACATTCCCAGCACTCCCTTCACCCTCCTCCTTTCCTCCAATGACTCCCAATCCAGCTCCTTTATCATATCAGTTACTGACTGGGTCCTGCGACAATTTGAACAAACAAATCCAGCTGCTCTTCTTTGCACCTCCTCCAACTCCTGTATTTGATATGCAAACTGTGAATCGCAAACACCACCACCATATTCATCCAATAGTCAATGGTTGAATTTCACAGGTCAATACTTTTCTTTCTTTTTTTGAGTTTGGTGACGGGTCTAGAATAGTTCATGTTTTATATTTTTTTTATAGCCTTAACCTCAAGTTCAACGTAAATATTGAAAAGAAGGTCGACTTGCGTTCTGGCCTCGCATTCGGGAGCACGCGGGTTCGAATCCCCGTCCGGGCATCCATATTTGGGTTTTCCATGGTTTCCCCAAATCACTCCAGGCGAATGCCGGGATGCTTTTTTCAAAAAGGCCATGGCCGAATTCGTTCCCGTTCCTTGTCCCCAGTCCCATTCCACCTCTAATGACCTTAGCCGTCGACGAGGCGTAAAGCCAGATGTAAAAAGAAAAAAAGGGATTTCGTTCAATCGTACAGTTATTTGAGCAACAAGGTTTACCATATTTTTAAAATTAAATTGACGTATTTAGTTTAAAATGAAATGACATGAAAAGCAAATGTAATTAAAGTATCCTGGCCGTTTATTCCCTCACAGCTTCTATTTTGTTGTAGCATCTCTGGCCGCTGCTAATACGCTAAAGAACACCGGGCGCGTGAGAGATACCAAGATATAGAAAACGATCTAAGGTCTTCATCAGGTCTGGATTAGGGATTGCAATCCAGCAAAGCGGGATCCCGCAATCCCGCATAATTAGACAGTCTGTCGGATCCCGCACGAAATTGAGCGGATCCGCAATCCGCAAAATCCGGCGGAAACGCGTGTCAGTCAGCATGACTCGCTGACCCACTCGGTCTCTGTCGGATATTTTGCACTGTTTTCCTGTACTCTTCCAGTTGGCATTAGACTCATGTGAACAAGCGTTTGTTTTTGTCAACCTTCATCATTCGTAAATAAATAAATACACTTTTATGTATTCATCAAAACTTACGTTTGTTTCGAGTATACATTTCTCTAATTTAAGTTATGGTGCATATTTAGTACGATTTTCTAACTATATAATTATTTTTTAAGTGTCGCACACGTTATCTGAACTACACGGTTACAGCTTTTTATTCACGGTTTCATTATTCCAATTTTCTGTATTTGCATATAAAGTAATTGTGACAATTTCCTAATTTGCGGCTGAAAATTTGTTTATTCGTTGATACGAAACTAATGTTATCGTAATTTTAACGATAGCGTACCTATTTATTTAACAGCTATCAAAAGGAAATTGCATATCCTTTGACTTATTGTTTTGGCCGCTGCCTCAATGCGTTTCTTTGACGAAAGCCACCTGCTTACATGTGCAGCTCAGGCTTTCGATTAATCCCTCTTTTCCTTGTTATTATTTCGACTAAAGGTAAAAAAAGTTATAATGAAATTTTCACGGGTTTATCGACGAATTGTGTTGTAGGAACACCATATTTCGACGGCTGCCTCCGCCGTCTTCCTCACGTGTGTAATTTCGTGTGTTTGCAATGAAGTACGGAGATACAACCTATGAGGACTTCACTGCAATCATTCGCCGAGAAAGTCTGCTTTCTTACTAATAAATAATAATTTCCACTCTAAAAACGTCGCTACGCCACATAAGTAAATATGAAATACTTCACAGTTTACCTACGTGTTGGTGAGTAGTTTCTTTTAATAACATTGAATCAACTGTAATATCAAACAAGGAATCAGGAGATATAATAATGAATCATGCAAAAAAGGCCAAGTCTCACGCTTGTGCAGTGACAAAACGTTATGAGAGCTTGTTCTGAGCCAAGTCTACACTTTACAGAGTATATTCACTTCACTTTGTGAAATGGAATGCTTTTCTCGGTGTTATGGAACGTTTATATTGAATTAAAAAAGAAAAAAAGAAAAAAAAAACTCTGGTAACTTGGCCATTAAGCAAACCATATTTTAAAACTTATGTGATTTATTGTAAGGCATATAATATGACCTAAGACTCAATATTTTTCATTTTTATTATTTATTTAAAAATTGGTTTAGATTTTAAAAAATGTAAAACCTCGAAATACACTTAAGACACGCTAAATAGTTTTAAAGTCATTTTGCCAATCAAAATATTGTTAACTGTTAATTTTTATCATTTAACATTAAAAATTATTTATTAATGTAATTATTATTTAATTTATTAACGTTTTAAGTAACTATGTTTTAAATATATGCTTTAAAAAACTGTTTGTACCAATCCCGCACGGATCCCGCGGGATTGGCGCAAATCCCGCGCGGATCCCGCGGGATTGAAAACACTGCGGGATTGCAATCCTTAGTCTGGATGCTTTACGAACGTGATCTGAGTTCTACGCAATGCATTCGCTCTGCAAAATTTGTAGAATTTCTGTGTAGTTTGAAGGGAGTTATGGTGCTTAAAAACAGTGACGCAACCCTCGTTTTGTAAGAGATAGTTGATTGAGTATCCTCTGAGATACCGAGCGCCTCAATGCGGCAGGTGTGACGCAGTTTATTGTGCTGAGCGTTCCGGATATAAACCGGTTCAGTAAAAACGAGAGCACTTTAGAAGTGGTATCGAGACGTTTCGTGTAAATAAGACGAGAGCAGTTGGAAGGCGGCTCGAACTGAATACTGATGCGGGGCTCTTAATAGGAGAGTCACAGACCACTTAGCGAGGAACAATACCGTTACGGCCACGAGGGAATAATGGACGAAACACGAATCCCTCTAGCCACACCTCGGACTACAGGTGGCAAAGGAAGTATCCACCTGCAGTCTCAAACCCTCAAGTACTCCAGAAGGGCAGTCCAACAGATACCCCATCGTATTAACCACTTCACAAGCCCGCTTTTGAAAATAGAATTGGCTGGGTCTGTCATCAGTCTTTCGACTGGTTTGATGCAATCCTCCTCCATCCCATCCTATCTTGTGCTAACCTCTTCATCTCTTCATACCCCCTACAACCCACGTCCTCAATTATCTGCTTCATATATACTAATCTCTGTCTTCCTCTACAGTTCTTACCTTCGACTGTTAATTAACCAATCCAGCATGTCTCAAAATATGACCTACCTCTTCTTTCTGTAAGATTCTTCCACAAACTTCTTTTCTCACCCATCATTTCCAAAACTAGTTCATTTCTTACTTTGTCCGCCCACTTAATTTTCAGCATTATTCTGTAGCACCACATTTCAAATGCTTCAATTTTCTTTCTTTCTGGTATTCTAAAGTCCATGTTTCGCTACCATAAATTCCTGTGCTCCATACAATTTTAAAAAGTTTTTTCTAATTCCTAGATCAATGTTTGAAACTAAAAAATTTCTCTTTTTCATTAAGGCTCTTTTTGCTAGTGCTATTCTGCTTTTAACATCATTGCTGCTTCGGCCATCGGTTGTAATTTTGATTCCCAAATAGCAGAATTCACTTATTTCTCCTATTGCATCCGATCCTATTTTGATATTTAATCTACTCTGATTCTGCTACATTTCATTACTTTTGTCTTGCTTTGATTTATATTCAGCCCAAAATCTTCCTTCAGTATTTTTTTCCTGCTATTCAGTAAGTTCCCGATATCCTCAGCCCACTCTGCTAACAAGACAATGTCATCAGCAAATCGTAGCATAGTTATCTTTTATTCCTGAACACTTATGCCACATGGAAAGTCTTTTATTTTCTTTATTGCTTCTTCTACATAAAAGTTGAATAGTAACGGGGATAGACTACAACCTTGTCGCACACCCTTTTTAACTGATGCATGTCTAGCAAACCGTATGTATTCGTTACAGAGTAACGAGTACATCGCCTGACTCCAAGTACCGAAACATTACTCGCATACTCATTTCGTTACTTGCATTTGTCGTGTGGCTGTCAGTTTGATTCGATAAACGAATAAATACGATGCATCATGCGGGAACTGCAACGGTTCGCCCAGAAACTAAATGAATCTGAACGAGAGAATGAACATTTGAACACCGTGGGTCGCGTAATTTTGGGAATTTTAATTTGGATTCGTTTCGTCACCAAAAAAAAAAATTGGAAAACATGTGTAAGTTCAAACATGTTGTACGTTCATTATTTTAGTATAATTAACATTATTTACTGTTACGTGTTGATATTTTAAATGAGGTAAGGAATTTTGACATCATAAAGAGTTGTTTTGTTTTTGTTTAAAATTAAAATTTACAGAGCATAATTTTTAAAATAGAAAATTTGGATAGATAATTTGAGATTTATCGATGATACATTAGTGAGATTTTATTGATTTAAACCATTTATGAAATGCGTTTATTCTAAAATGCGACATTGTAACTTCTATTTTATTTTACAGTGCAAATTTTACCGAAACTTGCTTCACTAAATAAATAATTTACTTAAACTTTACAAAGTACGAACGAAGTCATCCCGTGACTCGATGTAATGCTTCGTGCTAGCGCTCGATTATACCAAAAGCAACGAGCAACGATTCGGTAGTAACGAGTGCTGATTGGTTTAGTAACGAATACATACGGGTACAGAATTTCTCGTTACTTTACAGCACTACTTCCAAATGACTTCCTTATAGCAGTGTTCGCCTGCCGTGTTGATTCAGGTTGTTGTGGCAAGGTGTGGATGTTCGGCTCTCGACTCGGGGTTAGTTGGTTCGCGCCGTGATGGTGATGATGACTTTGCAGGCAGAGTAGGAGAGGTGCTGGTGCGTATCTTGTAATCACCAGACTTTTTGCCAAAGTCTTGGGTTAAAGCGCAAACCTATAAAGTGAGGGCTTGCGGCAACGTTGAAGGTAATTAGTGCTTTTGGGACATTACACTTGGCGGCAGGATGGTCCGTTACCGAAGAGTAGGTCTAAATAAACCGTTGTTGTACTGTCTTCTCAAGGAAACACCCCGGCATTCGCACGCAGCTGTTTGGAAAACCAAAATCGGGATGGCCGTGCGTGATTCGAACCCACGTCTTCCTGACTGCAGGACCCGAGCGTTATAGCTCACCCACCACACGCCGTCATTGCTTAAAATATTTCTTGTAGTTTACCTCTTAATGTAAAGATTTAATAGATTTGACATTACGTTTTATTCCTCCCAGATGAAGCCTATGAACCGGGCTGCTGTAAGGTCTCAAGAAACCTTTCCAGGGGATGAGGAATGGGAAGGAATTCGGCCATGGTCTTTCAAAGGAACCGACCCGGCGGTCGCTGGAAAGCCGAAATCACGATGCCCGGTCAGGAATTTGAACCCCTGTCCTCCCGAATATGAGGCTAGAGCTAAAAAAAAAAAACAATGTTTTTTTCTGACTTGAAAAAAAACCCCAGGAAAAACACGTTTTTTTCTGGGACATGGTTTTTTTTCATAACTACTAAATCTCAAACTTGTAGGGAATTTATCGTTTACTATGACTGTTTTAGAGTTTATACCAAGTACTTATCATAATTTTTAAATTACTATATTTTTCTGGTTCAGTAGGGAAAAAACGAAAATTTGGCAACATGACTGAAGTTTTCTTTTACGAACAAGTATTCCCGAAGAGGTAGGTTGCGCGAGAAGGAATCCCCGTTCCCCGTTCGCTCTAGATGTCACATTATTTATTTATCTTCTCCTATCGTTTCGCCCTGTTTGAGGTACGGTGAATCAATCACGTCTTTGCATGTTGTTCTGTTTCTTTGCGCCCAGTATTTCTTCATTCTCTCTGACCTCCTTCTTCTCTCCTATTCCGAGATGACTTTATTTTAGATTTTTCTTAGAACCTTATCCTCTCCTCTTTAAATCTTGTCTGCGCTGTTCTATCAAGTAATGACTTTCCAGTAATTTTTAATTCTCTTAGGTCTTTTCCAATTTCTGTGAATCAGTTACGCTTCACAAAAACTAGCCAAAAATTTGTTTGGCTGGTCTACCAGAGTTCATTCTGAGAAGATGAACGTAGAAATTTAGTCTTCCTTTGCGCATAGTATCTGAGAGTTTTTAGGTTTTTTTTTAAGAGACTTTCATTCTTGATGTATACTGTTTTATTTCTTGAATGTTTTATTGTCGGAATGATTTTTCTTTCTTTTAGTTCTAGTTTTTTTTAATTGCTTTACATCTCTTTTTAACATCGAGGTCTTTAGAGACGGGAAAGGATGGGGGGGGGGGGCAAGGATGGGGGGGGGGGGGGGGGGGCAAGGATGGGGGCAAGGAATGGGAAGGAATTCGGCCATGGCCTTTTGAAGGAAGCATCCCGGCATTTGCCTGGAGTGATTTGGGGAAACCATGGAAAACCCAAATCTGGATGCCCGGACGGGGATTCTAACCGCCGTCCTCCCGAATGCGAGGCGAGAACGCTAACCGTTACACCGCCCCGCTCGGTTAGTTTTAGTTGTTCTATCTGCCCTATGCGATTCATGGTTAGAGTTATGCTGCGTACAGTACTTCCGGTTTTACCACTGTTTTTTAATGCTTAATTTTGGCCCGCACGAAATGAATTTCTTGTTTCATATCTCTTTTGTCAATTGTAAGACCAATTCTAGTTTATTTTTATTTTTTTTCTGGATTCTATTGTCTTGTGTTCTGTTGCATTCCATTCCAATTCTTTTACTATTTCTATTTTTGGTTCTTGAACTTTTAAATATTTATTTCGGTGTTTGTAATAATTTTAGTTTTTTCAAAGGATACTGTAAGACCTATTTTAGCTGCTTGTTTCTCTAATTGAAGGATTTGTTCTTGCCTCCTCTATTGTCTTAGCCAACAGGACCGTATCATCCGCAAAGGCAATTCAATTGATTTTTTAGAGTCTTCTTTATGCAACCCAGACTTATTCCACTTTATTTTTGTTCCATTCTCTTAGTACTTTCTCAAGTGCACAATTAAAAAAACTATGAAAGTCGATATTTATTTATTGGTTAAAAAACGAAGTTTTTCATTCCTCTAGGATAAAACTCAGGACTTGGACTGTAAAGTCTCGGGGACTCTATTCAGCCTAACTAAGCTGTGTCAGTATTTAATGAACGGAAGGAGTTCTGCCATAACCTTTTGAAGGAACCATTCCAGCATTCGCCTGGAAGAATTTCGCAAAATCAGAATGACCGCAAGGAGATTTAAAACTCCATCCTCTGTAACGCCAGAGAGGGGGACTGCTGATGGGTTTCGAGGATTTAACCTAAGGGGTGAGAATGGGAAGTTGGTTGGCCGCGGTCTTTAAAAGGAACCATCATCGCATTCACCTTGAGTGACTGTGGAGAAACCTCACATATCTGCAAATGATACCTAACTCGATCAGTTGATAAGAAGTAGTAGAGCTCATTCATATAAGTTGATAGACGCAAATCTAGCTGCGAGAGCACTCTCCGCTGTGATGGACGGGGTAACCTGTCTGTCCGAAGATACAGGAGGCTACCTTCACGAGGAACGAATATAAAATAGAATATTCATGCGCCGCATTAAATTATTTTTATTTATTTTATCAGATTATAACTGATGGCTACGTTTCGTGATAATATAATAGGAAAATTGCCCTTTTATGGCCTCTCTTTTGGGAATCTTTTTAATAAGTCGTTAAGTCGTCGATAAATCCTGAAGTGTAATATGCAAATGCGCGCCTCCAGGGCGACTACGAGTATTTGTCCGGACATTTCTATTCAGACCGGCGTCTCGAACGAGCAGATCGTACGAGATACGCGCTGCTGATATCTCGCTAAACACGAGATGCCCGGCGTTTCCCCACAGATCACGACGCGAAAATTAATACTGAATTCAGGTTTTTAAGAACCGTATGGGCTGGTCATGTTTGAGAATTCCCTGACAAGTTTTTCATCCGAACTATCTCTAAACTCTTCCACATTACGTGATTGGCCGTATATAATATCTATCCTCTCCGTTGTCTCGCGGTGGACAGTCAACATGTTTTTGGGTAGGAGGGGACATTCTCCACCTGCCCAAAACTGGTACTGACCTGTTGAAATTTGTTTTAACTGCTTCGTTACAACGTCCTCTTCACGTTTTGCACTCTCCTTTTTCGGAAAAGTCGCCACGAATTAGATTAAAAATGCCGAATATGAGAACAACGCGCAGCTAGTAGATGCCGCCGGCGCTGCGAAATCAATAAAAAATCTTTTGAAATGTTGGTTAAATCCATTGTTGTAATATTTTCTTGCCGTTTTAGCTTCACTCCGTTGTAAAACGTCGCACTAAATTAACAGATATAAAATATTTATTCGAGATGCAGTACAACAACGGCCGCTATCTTACAATCGATACAAGCGGTCAGAGATAATCTATAGCGTCCGTTGTAAACAAATGCGCAGTTTCTTAGATGGATGCCGCAGAACGAATTTCCCGTAAATTTTTTACTCTTGGTCCAGGCCGAATTTCAACCTAACCACGACAACTATGACAAAACGAACCAGTTTAGGTTGATATCATTCCTCTACCTATAATTTTTGTGTAATTTCTGCAGTGCTGCTAACATTTCGCGGTTACGGAGCGTCTCACATTTCGGTATTTTTAATTTGATTCGTGGCGACTTTACGGAGAAAGGAGAGTGCAAAACGTGAAGAAGACGTTATAGCGAGGCAGTTAAAACAAATTTCAACAGTTCAGTACCCGTTTCGGATAGCTGGAGAAAGTCCTCTCCCCCCGTTTCAGGCTGTTTCAGAGTGACAACGATACGGGAAAGAGCCCAAAACTGGACGCCCATCTTATTTTTTACTTCCAAAGAATACAAATTCATTAAATAATCTGTTTTTAAACGATGAAACAATTACTTCAGAATGTCATTTAAATTCTGATTTTAAAAAATATCTCAAAAAACATTACCAATATAAATATTTTTAAAATACACCTTTGATATGAAAAATAATTGCCTAAACCTGACCCATCATAAAAATTAAGGAAATAGCAATAAACCAAATTATTAAAAGGTATCGAATCACAGAAAACATAAAGCGAAATATTTCAATTCCAGGTTTTAGTTTTTTTTTAAAAATATACAAATATAGCATATATGTAGGATATATGAAGAGACAGAAAATATATAAAAGAATTAAATCGTTTAGGGATAAAAATCACAGATGTACACAACATTTTCTGCCCCCAACACAATTCACTTGCGCCGACACTAAACATATAATGCACATCATCCAAATTTTATATTCTGAAACGTCAAAAAAAATTTCTGTCGCAAAACACGCACCAACCGTCATTATCTTTGGAAGGGGACACTCCATGCAGAATCTCCAATTCCGATGTTCCAGGGGTCACGCTCTTCTCATCCTCAGTGCTTGATTCTTTCACATTTGTCTCAAAATTCTCCTTTTCAGAAGTTCTTGCGAGAGGCCCTATTGCTAACCCATGTCCCTGGCCGCGACTGATTTTGCATCCTCCAACACTATTACGTGCTTGCTACTGAGCTTCTTTGAGTTCTGTAGCTCTTTTAACTTCCATCAATTGGGCTTCAGAAGTCGTAGATAACATGAAGGTAACAATACATATTTGACTTTAAGCATAAAAAAATAAGGGGTTCGGTTTAGGCGACTGAAGGGGGTCCAGTTAGCGCAACTAAAGCCTGTATTTTGTTAACCCAGTAGATTTTTAACCAAACTTCTCAACAAAACACTTTAGTGATAAATATTAACACAAAACCTTATCATTTAAGGGTATATGTAGGTCGCAAGGCTTACCTGTCCATATCCATGATAAATTTTTTTTAAATTTAGCATAATGTAAAAAGTTTGTCCACTGCCAAAGCACTTAATGGTGATCTGATGAACAACCAATAAAGTGGGCGACACGACAATTCTGCTACAGAATGGTAGAAGCCTAAACTACTATCTACACATGATCCTGCTAGAGTTCAGGAGAATGCAGATGCAGGAGACCAGGGGGTCAACTTCAGGTGAAGGGGTCCCATATAGAGCACTTTCCTCTAAATATATTCCATGTGCACTGAAGGTGCGATATTGATTTCTGAAACTGAGAAGTCCACTCGATGTCCGGTTGAGTAACGCCGAGCTGTCGCTAAGTGGGTTCCATTGATGTTCCCGCTGCGAAGTAGTTCGCACCCGCACCGCCTTCAGACAGACGGTGTTGCTTCACCTCCGCTCTAAACAGTTCGCAAACACAGGCGAAAGCGGCGGCTTGTCTGTCACTCCACTGACAGGCCCACACCACGAAACGAAACACGCCATTTTAAGAGAACGGGAATTATTCTGAGAATGTGAGTATTAAGTTTTTCCCGGCGTACGGTTGACAAAAAATTCTTGTCGGGTATTCTGCCAGATAAGTTCTTCCGTACACAACGTTTCGGCAGCAACCTCCGCCACCTTCATCAGGTGAGATGTCATAGCGAAGCTACCACTGAGACGACACAGCACAAACAGTCGGTGCCGTGGTAGTTTCGCTACTAACAATTACATATAAAAATTGCATTTCAATCAAATAACAGATGGACGTAGGAATCATGCAGCCGGATCATGGACTAGTAGGTCGCACAGCCATGTCGCCAGGTCATCACAAGCACAAGAGCCTTTACTGAGACCTTTTATACCTTTTAAAAAAGGAAATACGAGGCATGTTTTTTAAGTAAGTACCGTTTTGAAATTAAAAAAAGACGTGCCAATATATCTCAATAATTTTATTTTTACATGAAAGCCTGTACCTTACTCTACTTTTCTACATAATTCCCTTCAACACTGAGGCACTTGTCATAACGCAGTACCAGTTTTTGAAAACCCTCCTCCTAGAAGTCTGCCGCCTGACTTGTTAACCACTGCATCACAACTGTTTTGACTTCGTTATCGTCTTCAAGACGCTGACCGCCCAGGTGTTTCTTCAAGTGCAGGAACAGATGGTAGTCACTGGGCGCCAGATCAGGGCTGTACGGAGGATGATCTAGAGTTTCCCATCGAAAAGATGTGATGAGATCTTTGGTCTGATTAGCCACATGTGGACGGGCATTGTCATGCAGCAAAACGATGCCCTCGCTCAACTTGCCACGTCTTTTGTTTTGGATTGAACGGCGCAAATTGTTCAATGTCTCACAATAAGCTGCTGCATTGATTGTCTCATTACGAGGTAGAAATTCCACAAGCAATATTCCTTTTCTCTCCCAAAAAACTGTGCACATGATTTTCCGGGCAGAAATCGTTTGCTTGAACTTCACTTTTTTGATTGAATCTGAATGCCGCCATGTCATGGACTGTTGCTTTGATTCAGGTGTGACGTAGGCCACCAATGTCTCATCGCCCGTAACAATTTGGCTTAAGAAATCATCACCATCGTTGTGGTACCGCTCAAGGAAAGTCAATGCACTGCCTAAACGTTTGGTTTTGTGCACATCCGTTAACATTTTCGGTACCCAACGTGAGCACAATTTTCGGTAATTCAAATGCACGGTAATGCCATACAAAACACTACGAGAAACATTATGAAAGTCTTCACACAAGGAGGAAATCGTAAAGCGTCTGTTTTCTCTCACCATATTGTCCACTTTCTGCACCAAACTTTCATTAACGACCGAAGGACGCCCACTCCGTTGTTCATCATGCACATTTGTGCGGCCATCTTTAAATGCTTTCACCCACTTTCTCACCATTCCATCACTCATAATGTTTTGTCCGTAAACTGCACAGATCTCACGATGAATATCGATCGGTTTTAGGCCTTTAGCACAAAGAAATCTTATAACAGCCCGTACTTCACAGTCGGGATTATCGGAGGCATCTTAAACACTCAGTGAACAACGTAAACAAGGAAGAATAAGACTGTAATGGCGTCAGTGCGTAGGCAGAGATGCAGGTACCCAGTGCGCATGCGCGGAACGCCGACCGTAGCGCTGCAGCCACGGTGTGACAAAACGGTACTTACTTAAAAAATGCGCCTCGTACTTGTCGCTGAACACAACAGCTATCCCTGATACATCGTCGAAGTTTCCTGGTCCAAAACACAGAGTTGTTGGCAAAGCCTCGCCAGAGTAGTCTGCACTGTGAGTCGTGCAGCTGCCGTGGTGCAGCGGAAGTCGCATTTTAGATCCACGCAATTAGCAGAGGCATCTCTCGCGGAACGCGTCACTGGGAGGACGCAACATTAAACACAAAGCGTCTGGACGGCTACACACGCCTTGGACTCGCTTCCTCGCAAACCATTCAGAACAGACCAGCCTCTCACTCAGCCCGAAGGCGGCTGTGACGTGTCTGCATTACCACAGATAATAGTGTTTCGAAACATAATCCATATCAATACAATGTTCTCGGGTGACTAGCCGAGTTAACAAGGTGTTTACGCACGATTCATTCTTCCGAAAGACATCAACGGAGCAGCCAACCTTAACATCCCTATGCGACGGACGAAATACCATCAACATGCCGTCACTCCATACGCAGTACGAAGAGGTTTAACCCAGGACTCTGGCGCACAATCTGGTGACTAGGAATCGTGCACTACCACCTCTGCTACCCTGCCGGCCAAGTCCACCACCAGGACTGGAACCAGCTACCCCCGTGTCAGCGCCGGACACCATCACGGTGCCGCAACCAAGTGAGCCAATCGGGAGGGGGGGAGGATGTGTCCACCCTTCTTGCATTTCCATAAATAACATCACCATGCGCGAATGTTTTCTATTCTGTTAATTATTCTCACTCTGCAGTCAGGAAATGTTCGTCGCCCTCTGTATCACAGTGCGGTATCGACACTGGAGACCTTCCCCATTAACCGGATGGAGGATTCGAAATATGGCTGCATGGCCGAATGTTAAAAATCCCGAGAACGGAACTCATAACCAATGAAAGACTCCTTCTCCTTCCTGCAAAAAAAAAAAAATATGGGGAACAACTGACCATCATAGAATGGACAACAAAGTGTATTCTGGCGCATTTTTCGAACTGATCAGTAAAGACTTTTGCAGTATAGGTGCCAACCCAGGGAAAAGGAGGAAGGAGGGGGGAAACGGAGTCAACAATCTGTGACGTGGTGTGGTAAGGGTGGAGGGGGGGAACATAACCTTGTGACGTAACGTTAAAAGTGCTGTTTAATTAAATTCTGAATTTCAAATTGCAAAATGTGAGATATCACAACGGGACGAGAGGTGTTCAAAAAAACCTAAAAGGATTGTGGGAGAGGGGGGAGGGGATAGCGGTAAAAAAACTTGAAATTTCTGAGACGAATTTAATGGATAGATGTTTAGAAGTCAAACTGGAACCTCGACCAAGACGAGTTTCCTGTTTCCAGTTTCTCCGGCGGTGGTTAAGTAACGACTACTTTGCGTACACACTTTGACAATAAATTTGGCCGCCGCTTAAAAATTCTATCATTCTTATTTTACACAATCTGACATCAATGCCATCCCAGGAAACAGTAATATAATACTGACAAGCCAGTATTGCGTTACTGTTTCTTAGGATGACATTGATGTCAGATTGTGTAAAATAAGAGTGATAGAATTTTTCAGCGGCGGCCAAATTTATTGTCAAAGTGTTTACCTATTAACAGCAGTAGACAAAAAAGGATACCTGCTATGACAGCCATCATACCCAGCTGTTTAATGAAATGTTATTTTAATAATTATGTATGGCAAGCTGGGAGCTGGCTAACTATGGATTTGTACAGTATATATATATTGTGTGATTAATTGCGAATTTGTGTTATTTGTGATGTAAATGAACGTTGTTATATTGAAAGGAACTGTGTGAATGCTGTGTAATGTGTTTAAGCAGAGTATTATGCATGAAACATTAATTAAAAGTTTGTAACTGTAAGTACTGATGTGAGTTACGATGTTTAGAGGAAAGTTCACAACGGTTTGGACTGGTTTATGTTCGTAATTTGTGTGTAAATGCATTTAAACAGTATTAACTTTCATTACAATGTATTTTCTAACGATTGTGAGAGATTTTGTACAATTTATAATTATTTTTCGTACGGATTTAATTGTTAAAGTATTGCCAGAATTCTAGAAACGTCGGTGGAAAGTCTTTGAATTATTCTAATCTTTCTGTAGCGTCTATATAAACAAGCAGCAGAGGCGAGGTAGTTAGTTAGTTGAGCAGAGAGTTGCAAGTAAACTGAGAATCGCTGGAATATGTGTATGATTGAACTTAGTATCTTTGGTCGTGTGGATTCCTGTTCTGGGTGTAATGTTATTGTAGAGCTCGCGAAAAAGAATAAACCTGAGTGTTTCGTCGGAGTAGTTATTTCATTAAACCAATTGCTTATCGTGGTTTCCACGATAGAACTAAACACCAGGAAACAGTAATTAACGAGATTCCTATCACTGTCCTGTCACGGTCGCCAAACATCTCTAAGGAGAAAAAAAATTTCTAAATTTACCTTCTAAAAATTTCGTTAAAAAAATCGTATTGCAGCATGTAATGGGGTTCACTGAAAGAATCCAGTTTGACACTACTTGATATAACGTATCGCCTGAGGGCTGTTGTTCCATGAGGAACCGACTGCGGGCTAAGCTCTTGTCTGTCGGGAAGGTGTATTCTGTTCTCCTGAGACTTGTTCCCTCGTTGAATATTCCGGGCGTCTCCAAACTGACGGTAATCAATTATGGGGCCCAGCCCCGACACTTTGTGCGATCGGACGGCAATCGAAGCGCCTCTAATTTACGGCGTCGGTTAATTGGTTTTTATTCAGCGCTCGGTGTAACACAATGCCGTGAGTGATTGCCGCCACCGCGTTGTAAATCTTAACCAAGTCGTGCATGTGAACCAGGGTCTACTCTGACGAAAAGATACGAGAGTATAATCTGTTCAGAGAGAAAACACATTGTACCCTCGGTGATCAAATGTTTACTAACGGACTTTACTGATATTTGTATAATCACTGCATTGCTAGCATTTGAATAACAACATTACCGTTGTTCATTTCATTTTAATCCACAAAGATGCCAAGTTGGGGTTGACACTTATCGATTCATGTTCCGACCCGTCAATCTTCTCCTGGACGAATTATGAATGGTGCATGGAAGGGGAGAGAGAGATGGCTGTGACCACAAGCTGGCACTCGATTTCGCGCATAATGGAGTGGGAAAATTTTCATTTGTGGGTAAGGGTGTCAGAGACGGGAATAAGTTACCAAGGAACTGATGAGTAATTTACCAATAACGATGAAGGAATTTAAAATTAAAATTTTTAACTCGCATATGCAGATGGGAGGGGGAGGGGGGTGGAATTAAACACTCAAAGCACATAAGATGAATAAAAATAATAAAAAGTGGGTGATTAGATGACGAGGAGAATTGCTACAGGAGCCTCTACTCTATCGCAGTTAAATTGATAATAATAATCCCAGATGATTGGAAGATTGCTCTCATCCACCCACTACATAAAAAAGGTAACAAATCAGATGTAAACAACTATAGAGGGATCTCCCTCCTACCAGTCACGTACAAAATTCTTTCAGCCTGTATTTTGAAGAGATCACAAGAGCAGTTAGAACCTAAATTAGCAGAATATCAAGCAGGATTCAGACCAAACAGCTCCTGCCCCGAACAAATTTTCAACACCAAAACCATAATCAAAATCCGAGCCCTCAGACAAAAACCTCTAGTATGCACATTTGTGGATTTCAAAAAGGCATATGACTCAATAGACAGGCCTTCACTATTCCAAATTTTAGAAGAAAGGGGATTAGATGCAAAAACACGAAATCTCATAAAACAAACACTAATTGGCACTAAATCTAAAGTAAAATTCATGGGAGAAATTTCAGAACCCTTTGACATTCAATCAGGTGTGAGACAATGCGATGGGCTCTTTCCTCTTCTGCCCAACGTCGTTCTAGACAAGGTTATGGAAGAATGGGAGAAAAAACTCAACAAATGTAAGTGTTGGAAGCCAGTCCCACTTGGCTTTCCCAAAAACAACCTCTACATACCATACCTCGTTTTTGGGGATGATTTGGCGATACGAGCAGAAGATGAAGAGACTGCCATCAAACAGCTTGACACACTCAAAGAATGTGCAGAAAAAGTTGGGCTACAAATCTCATTCGAGAAAACTGAATTCCTAAGGTAAAAGACAGAAATAGTAAGTTTGAGAACAAAATATGGTAAAATCAACAGGGTACCATACTTTAAATACCTCTGAGAATTCATAGAAACGACAAGCCTTGAGAAAATCTCGCAGTAAAATCGCCTCCAAAATGTAAAAAAAGCTTTAGGGTTAGTGAAAAACCTCTACAAGAAAAATCCATGTCAAGACAGACCAAAATTCGGCACTACAACACAGTCATAAAACCAACAGTCATCTATGCAAGTGAAACGTTAACGCTTAACAGAAAACATGACCTTGAAGAAATAAAAAAAGTAGAGAGAAAAATCATTAGAAAAATTCTAGGAGAAGACTCACTAAAGATGGATACAGACTATAATCAATGAAAACAACAGAAAAGTTTTCAAACATCGAAATTGACGTCAAGAAAAGGCGAATGAAATTCTTTGGTCACCTTAAGAGGTTACCAGAAAATCTATTGACAAAAAAGATTATAGATTATGCAACTTCACTTAAAAATCCGACACCTTGGCTGAATCAAATTCGGAAGGATCTTAAAAGTGTAAACATAGGGGCAACAGACGTTTTAGAAAGAGACACCTTCAGACACAAAGTAGATAAATGAGCACCCAAACAAAAACAATACAGACCAAAGTGGTCGGAAGAATGCAAAGAAGCTTTCTCGGAAAGAATGAAAGCCTATTTGAACAACGAGAAGAACTCAAAGCAAACTTGACTGGGTCATTTGCTTAACGTCTTACGTTTATTGGGAGAATTCGCCAATAATAATTATAATAATAGTATTCAGTTTGCATGAAAAATTCAGGTTTTTCTTTATATCTCGAACTTTTCTTCACTAATTAAATGTTAGTTTGCAATTCTGATAGGAAATTTTGGAATTTATTCGGCTTATGTTGTATCGTAAATTGTACTGTTAGCGCAGTTATCCAATTAGCGCCTAATGAAACAAACAAATGCCAACTTTCATTATCAGTGCCTGGAGCGCGGTAACTTGTTCACTAGCGTACTAAAAAGAACACGACCGTAAAGGTTTCCCGAAGTCACTCCAGGCGAATGCCGGGATGCTTCCTTCAAAAGGCCATGACCGAATTCCTCCCAGTTCCTTGTCTCCACTCCCATCCCGCCTCTAAAGACCTCGACGTCGACGAGGCGTAAAGCCATAAATAAAAGTCCGTAAGTTGGCTCTCCGTAGCTCTTATCAAGTACCCGCGGCTGCTGGTTCTGTATATTATTTTATGTTGTCAAGACCTCTTTTTTCCAATTAAAACAAAGGCTACAGCTATGAATAAAGTATCATTGGATTCGAATTTTTCCCGACTTCTGGCACAGCACATTCAGTTTACGCTAAAACACATTAAATCTTTTAAATTTGTGTTAGAAGAGACTTCACGGTCATCCGGGACTCAATTCACTTCATTGCAGCGCCTGCGTCGGCGTGACGCAACCCACAACGCACAACAGACGCTTTGGTAAATGCTGCTTTAGGGGTTAGCAGCAGTTCCCACTGAGCAATGACTGTCAGTAAGTCTCAAGAGCGAGCTCATATCGATATTATCGTATCGACCATTTAAAAATATCGATACTTTTGGGCCGATATTATCAGTTGAGCGATATATCGTTGGAACCTTACTTGTGGTCATGGTCATCTTTTCCCGTCCATGCATTATTTTTAATTCTTGCGGTAATTTCCAGAAACAAATCTAGTATCCCTTCTTTGCATTTCCTCCAACTCCTGTATTTGATAACCAACCAAAATGTGGGTCCCATACTACACTACCATATTCCAGCAATGGTCTGATTAAAGTTTTGTAACCCAATTCCTTTACTTGTCTCGTACATTCCCTCATCACGATCTCCAACAAGTGCAGAATTGTGAAATCAATTCCTGCTTCATAGATTTAAACAAACGGCTCAAGGCCTTGCTGCGTAACAATATCCTATTCCGACAGGTTTAATATCGTTAGAAATTCATTAGCATGGTGTGACGACTGCTGACAGGGGCGGCATAGGCAGTTTCGTCCCGCTCTGTGGAGCAGCAAGCAGAGTGTCTGTCCTTCCCCTATCTCCCCCGACTACCCCGAGGCCCACTCTAGTTTATCTCGCGAGTTATTCCGGTAGCAGCTGCTTCGCATCCACATGGAGTGACAGCCCTAGTGTTCCTACTCAGCCCAGATGGCGCCCACTTCTCGTTGAAACTAGTCTCATCAGAGGTTGCGCTCTGGCCTAAAAGGGTAGCGGAGGGTGCGTTGCACCAATCCTAATGTTAGAAAGCAAATAAGGCAGTTGGAATACATGAGATCCCTGCACAACTTCTTAAATCCCTTGGAGAAGAAGGAATCGAAAGATTATTCAAGCTGATATCAAAAAGTAATGAAACAGGAGAAATTCCAACTGATTTTAATAAAAAAATCATCTGCACAGTTCCGAAGAAAACACAAGCCGACAAATGTGAGAATTATCGCACCATTAGTCTAACATCACATGCTTCAAAATTACTGGCCAGAATAATATACAGAAGGATGGAAAGGGTAGTAGAAGAGATAGTAGGTGAAGATCAGTTTGGTTTTAGAAAAATCACGGTACAAGGGAAGCAATTCTGGCTTTAAGATTAATACTTGAAGCGCGGGTCATGAAAAACAAAGATACTTTTATGGCATTTGTTGATTTAGAAAAAGCTTGTGATAATGTTGGTGGGACAAGACGTTCAAAATTTTAAAGAATTCAGTTCTAAAGTATCGATAGAAAAATATTTATAAACTATATAAGAATCAAGTGGCTACAATAAAAGTAGAGAATCACGAGAGACATGCATCAGTTAAAAAGGGTGTGAGACAGGGATGCAGTCTATCCTCGTTAATATTCAATTTGAAGCATTAAAGGAAGTAATGGAAAAATGTTCATGTGGCATAAATGTTCAGAGAGAAAAAATCAATATGTTACGATTTGCTGATGGCATTGTCTTGTTAGCAGAACAGAATATTGAGAAGTTACAGAATAGCATGAACAAAATACTGAAGGATGATTTTGGACTGAATATAAATCAAAGCAAGACCAAAGTTATGAAATGTAGCAGAAATGATACCAATACTATTAACTATAAAAAATAGAATCGAATGCAATTGGTGAAGTCAGTGAATTCTGTTACTTGGGAAGAAAAATTACAACTAATGGCCGAAGTAGGAATGATGTTAAAAGCAGAATAGCACTAGCCAAAATGGCCTTCATGTAAAAGAGAAACCTTTTAGTTTAAAATATTGATCTAGGAAATAGAAAAAACTTTTTAAAACTCTATGTGTGGAGCATAGCACTTTACGGTAGCGAAACATGGACTTTAGGAATACCGGAAAGAAGGAAAATTGAAGCATTTGTAATGTGGTGCTACAGAAGAATGCTGAAAATTAAATGGACAGACAAAGTAAGAAATGAACGAGTTTTGGAAATGATAAGTGAGAAAAGAAGTTTGTAGAAGAAGCTTACAAAAGAAGAGACAGGCTGGTACGTCATACTTTGAGACATACTGGATTGGTTAATTTGCTGGTGGAGGGAACAGTCGAAGGTAAGAACTGTAGAGGTAGACAGAGATTAGAATATATGAAGCAGATAATTGAGGATGTGGGTTGTAAAGGATATGTAGAGATGAAGAAGTTAGCACAAGATAGAAAGAGATGGAGGATTGCATCAAGCCAGTCGAAAGACTGATGACAGCAAAAAAAAATGTTTAACCATTTGTACATTGGAAGGGATATACGGGATATGGCAGGAGGCGCCCATGGAATATTTTTAGGAACCATCCCGGCATTCGCTCTGGGAAAACCATGGAAAACCCAGATCAGGATGGCTGGAGGGGTTTATAGATACCTACTCCTATCGGAATCTAAGTTCTCTCGCTCGATAGCTCCTTCCTGTTCCACTCCCTAATAAATAGTATAGAAATGAATCGGTTCTGGCCCCGATTTTTCTTATCTTATTTTCTCGGTCATTCCTAGATATGAATGTAGTTGGTAGTCACTTGTGTTTGCCGTCATCATCCTGAAATAGATCAGTTGTGAATTTGTCAATTAGCTTCTGCCGAGAACAACGCCTTCCGTGTTCAAGGTGTTCCCAACCCAATTCATTCAACATCGCACTTATGCTTTACCTCCAGCTATATATACCTGTCCCGAATCCAGCGGCTCTTCTTTGGACCTTCTCTAATGCATCCATCAACCCCATTTGATAGGGACCCCGTACAGAACAACAATATTCTAAGTAAGAACGCACAAAAGATTTGTATGCAATCGATTTAACGTCCGGTGTACATTGTTTTAAATTACGACCTAGAAATCGGAGCATATGATTTGCTTTCCCAATTACCTTCTCAATATGTTCATTCCACAACAAATTACTACGAATCGTTACATCTGGGTATTTAGCGTAATCTACTGTTCTATGGACAGTGCCATTAGTTGTATATTCAGAGCTAAATGGTGTCGCTTTTTATTTATATGCATGACCTGGTATTTTTAGCGTTTAACTCTAGATGCCAGTCTTTTGTACTAAGCGATTATTTGGGAGGACGCCGGTTCGAATACCCATCCGACCATCCAAATTTGGGTTTTCCATGGTTTCTCAAAATCTCTCCAATTGAATACTGGGATGCTTCCTTCAGAAGGTCATAACTGAATCCCTTTCCGTTCCTTCCTGCTATCGTGTTTCGTCAGGCCTAAATACTTTTCTACATTTCATCCACTAAGATTGCAAGGTTCCAAACGAACAATAACAGCGAAAGAATGCTCGGATCGATTGGTAAAATAGCCGTAGCAATCTTCGTTTATATATCTTTCAACTTTTACTTTATCTCAGTTTTAGACCTTATTCATGTGCTAGGGACAGATTCATGAGTGAAACTTCGACGTGTGCACACCTTCCGAACCACGCGACTCGGTCCCTAGCACATGAACAAGATCTAAAACCGAGATAAAGTATATGTTTCTGTTTGTCTCATATGTGTTTCACTCATCGCAGCCTTCAACTTTGGTGAGTGATGGGTCATTTTCCCTATCCTTTGTTGTTTATATTGCCTAATAGCCTTTTTATTTTTCCTTAATATCAGCTTTTTCTTTGGTGGATCTGTCTTTCGAGTCGTATCAACCTGACATGCTACTCGTCTTCTTGCCCTGAACTCCTTCCTTCATTTGTTCGTAGCTTCTGCACCGAGCGTGGCGCGGGTCAGCGGTCGTAAAGCACTGGTTACGCATTCGGGGGGATGGGGGTTCGAATCCTCGTCCGGCCATTCAGATTTCCATGGTTTCCGCAAATGCATTAATGGTTCCTTCAAAAGGCCATGGCCGAATTCCTTCCCATTCCTTGCCCGTAGTCCTTTGCCACCTCTGATATGATCGACGTCAACGAGGCGAAAAGCCAGAGGTAAAAGAAATTAAACCCTAGCTTCTTTGATGTATGTTAACATTTCAATATGGCAATAATCACCACGATGTCGAAGCGGCTTGAAGATCCAGCCGCAATATTTCAAACCTTCTTCATCCAGTTCGTCTTTTTTCTTCTTCTGTCGTTCCTTCCATGATCCTCTTCGGCATAAAATTTCTGCACAGTGACTCGGGCCATTTTTTATCATAACACCTTTGGTCTGTATGACGCTACTTACGTCAAATTTCTTTTATTCATAGAGATCTACAATCTCAGACGGCACATTAAATTTTTTCTATCCTTTGTTTGAAAGTTACTGGTAATTAAATTGATCTGATTTTATCATTCAGTCAGTGATGATCATCAAAACTATGGAGTATCTTACGTCTTATAAAAACGAGAAAAACCATTATTTTCAGAAATGAATACTCAATTTACAGCATAGACTTGGCTCGGAACGATATCTTATAACTTTCATAATCTGGTGAAATTGCGTCTACCAAAAACTGTTGTGGTGATTTTTTTTTATTCTCCAGACCCGTTTCGCCCTTATGGTATGGGGAATCATCAGTCGACTGCAAATTATGTTTCTGAAATTTGTACGATTACAATTATGTATGCTGCATTAGTGGTCTGGTACCTGAGTGGATAGGGCGTCTGAATGGAGGTTGAAGGGCCTCAGTTCGAGTCCCTGTCTCGGCGGGGATTTTCATAGACCCTTAACCCCACCTTACCTCTGGAACAGCTTGCTGTGTAATGCTTCCGTGGTTCGTAAAAATGTAGGTCCCCAATAGGACAAACCACCATAGTTGTAACACTCATGTGTGCACATCCAAAACAAATTCAAGTCAAGCGAAGGCTTAATGTGGCCCTATTTGGCACAAACATGAATGCATACGAGGCGCAGTCAAAACGTTCCCGGAATTCTGTCGTAGCGTTGGCATTTGTGATGCAATTGTTATGAGTTTGACAGATCTGAACAGGTCATAACAGGCAGTGTGACTGCAGCGTAGCTGAAGGTAGGTCTGTGTGGTAATCAGTTGGCGCGGTGTCGCAGTTTGAGCAAAGGGCGAACATCGAGTTCATGCGCAGATTAGGGAAATCTACTTCAGAGACTTTGTTAGCCTTACAAACAGTTTACGGTGACGATTCGTTAAAGAAAACAGCCACTTACGAGTGGTTTTAAAGATTTAATGGTGGACAGGAATCGCTGGAAGACGAGAGTCGCAGAAGGAGACCTTCAACCTCCAGAAACGAAGCAATGGTCGAGCAAGTGAAACAGTTAATCAGATCAGACCGAAGAATGACCATCGACGAGTT
Source organism: Vandiemenella viatica (assembly GCA_031002005.1). Taxonomy (NCBI): domain Eukaryota; kingdom Metazoa; phylum Arthropoda; class Insecta; order Orthoptera; family Morabidae; genus Vandiemenella; species Vandiemenella viatica. Next base: position 263,984,336 of record JARYHS010009186.1, read on the forward strand.
GGCACAAGAAGTGGGGATCTCTCATGGTCGAGGGAAGGCTGTACTGCGGAAGATACCAAAACAGGATTTTCATCGTTGTTTCCACGAATGGCAGGACTGGTGGAGCAAGTGTATGTGATCATAAGGAGCCTACTTTAAAGGAGATTAAGTAAATGTGTACTTATGTTTTGTTAATAAAGAGTTACAATGAGATTCCGTGAACTTTTTGACTGTCCCTTGTACACTGTAGTTAGAGACATGATGATGATCTTCACATGGCTGTGTGGTATTTTAGGCACTTTCAGAGGCCTGTGTTTTATGTTGCAGTCTAAGATTTTTAACAAAAGACACGATATTTGGTCATATATTTACAAGAGTTGTTGCTCTCTCTTCTAGAACTCCATCGAGTATTGCTTGTGTTGTCTCCTGCCAAGGCCGGGGAATAGTCGATTCTACAAAGCGCCGTAACGCACTATAATAGGCAAGCCGATGCTTTTTAATGACAGAATACACAGGGGTACAGGTATTGCACCGCATCAGGTGTGTGAAAGCACTCTTCTGAACTCGGAAGGAGCGCAGCCATATCGCGGAGAGTTCCCAGCCGCCCGCCTGAGTCGTATGCAGGCCCGCCGGGCACAAGGTCACCTGGCCCCGCATTCAGATGAAGCAATAATATCGCAGCAGATTGGTCGTGAATGTTATTGTCTATCTAGATTACGTACTTAATCCCATCTGGGCTTTGTAGACAGACCTGACTGGAGATAAACATCTTGATGTTATACTTAATGGGGTCCCGCCACGTGAGGATCCTCGCCGAGGGAAAGTTCTCTAATCAGTGCCGGGACTGGTTCCGACTCTGCCTGCATAATCGACCAGCTGCCCGCTCGTCGACAGTCTGTCGATAGTCGTATCGGACACCGGCAGAGTGGCTGCGATTCGTTCCATCAGTTAGTGAAGGTAAATCCGCGTGGTGTTGCCATCTGGTGAGAAGAGTTTCTATTTGTCGTACAGTGCACCTCCGTCGTGTGTGGAACTGCGAGTTAACGTGGAATGCGAGCCACAGACCTTCCTGCAATATTCATATGATCAATGCAGAGCCCGTAAAAATTTCTGGTCCCATTGGGATTTGAACGCGGGACCTTGAGTTTCGTAGGCAAGAGCCCTAACTACTGAGTTACCAGACCACTCGTTCCATCAGTGTTTGGTTGTCTTAGGTGACATTTGCGCTCACTGAAACAATGGGATTTTACCGAAGACTGTTTGAGCGTGGTATTAATGAACAGTGATTTGAATCCGAGATTTAAATAATTTAACTTAATAGCAATGGAGCACTTGCTCCGGTAACAATTTGTCCACACATCCATTTTTCCCCTTTCCTTTTCCCATCTACTTTTTCTCCCTATTAATTTCAACTTAAGTACTTTTAGCGTTTTCGGTAAATTATTCATCCTCTTGGTAATTTATTCCAATCCCTGAAAACCTTACGTACGAAAGAAAATATTTCCACACCGTTATGCCTGAAATCGAGTGCCAGTTTGTGGTCATGGTTGCCTTTTCCCTTCCATGCATTTCTCCGAATTCTGCCACTGATATCTTTCCACGCCTCATCAGCAACATACGCCTCTCTTCACCCTAACCCTGTCTTCCAATGAATCCCATTCCGGCTCCTTTATCATATCAGTTAATGATTATGTTCTACTGTAATTTCCAGAGACAAATCTGACAGCCCTTCTTTGCACCCCCTCCAACTCCTATATTTGATAGCCGAAATTTGTGTCCCAAATACAGGAGTTTGAGGGGTGCAAAGAAGAGCTGGTATATTTGTCTCTGGAAATTACCGCAGAACACAGTCAATAACTGATATGATAAACGAGCTGGAATGGGACTCATTGAAGACAGGAGGAGGTATGATAGTTATCTTGTAGATATGATAGGTGTAATCAATCTCCACACTTTTATCTGGAGGTTAAACTGGAAAGGATTAAGGTTAATCAAAAGCGGCTCATCTACTATTCAAGCTTCGACTCTCCAGACAAAGGCTGAAATCTAGGGAAAGCTTCCAGAGGGCGTCGGCTGCATTAGATGCACCGCAGAAAGTCGCCCAGCTCAACCGGTGGTGACCGACATTGACTCACGTAGATCAGTGGTTACGCAGTGCAGAGGCGTTACCGCCAGGTGGCAATCATATCTGAAACAGATGAAGAACGGCAAACAGACTGGGAAGTAGTGCAAGCAGGACGGAAGAGAATATAGCAAGATGCCGTTACCTCAAGATCCAAACACTACGTGTGAATGGGGGGGCAGAACAAATCATTCAGCATCTATACAGTTGTCCACAGTGGCAATCAACCTGCACTTTGGACGGCCTTCTTAACGACAGTGACAACGCCATCCAAGTAACATGTTCTCTGCAATATGAGTGATTTGGTGTTGATTGCGTTACTTTTTTCCTTTCTTTCTGTTATTGTTAATATTGTTATTTACTTTTCCAACTATTGTAAAAACAACGCTTTTGAACGAAATAAATAAATAAAAATCTGGATATTATTTTCGATTTTTTCTACTTTTTATTCTACCGTTTCCTTCAGAGCTATACAGGTACTTTATCTATAAGTGTAGGTCCTACCCAGTTTCCTCTGGGGGCGTCCATAAATTACGTGAGGTGAAATAGGGGGGGAGGGGGGATTTCGGCGAAATCTCACCAAATCTTACCAAGGGTCAACGGAAATCTCACGTGAGGTTTTGAAATTTTCTTTGGGGTATTTCACCGAAAAGTGTGGGCGTAACCGGCTTCGGAAGGGTGAGACCTAAAAAAAAAATCTCAAATACTTGCAAGGGAGATTTCTAAGGGAGGGAGGGATCTCACGGACCAGATCTCACCAGAGGGGGGGGGGGGGTCCGGAAATCCGGAAAAACACCTCACAAAATTTATGGATGCCCCCTGTTCTCTTATTAATGCTTCTTCACTCCGTTCTGACCGTCTTCACTTTATCCACGCACCTTGTTTTCTTCACACTTATCCTAACATTCATTTTTAAATCTTCATATTAGCCTTCTCTCTCTCTTGTCGAAGCTCCATGTTTCACATCCATTTAGTAGGATTTGGTCTCATTGTCTCCTTTCCCCGTTGTCCAGGCCCGGCTATTATTTTTTCCTTTCTCTCGTATGAGGAGAGTTTCCGAGATTTAATAACTTTTAATGGAGTAGACCAAGAGTTAACCATAGTACAAAATTTTGATCGACCCGCAACATCAGTATCGGAAATGGCAGAGGAATCCAAATGTTTTTGTACTGTACCTCAAATTCCTGGTTAATACTGTTTTTCAGCTATCTGACTATACGCGTTGCCCATAAACCTGATGGAAGGCTTTTTCCACTTGACTGATGATGCTGTGTTTGTTTTAGGTTGCGGCTGCCACCCCGTGGGCTCGACTGGCGCCACCTGCGACATCGTGACGGGGCAGTGCAGGTGTCGCCCCCACGCGACGGGACGCGCCTGCGACCTCTGCCAGGTAACGGCGGAACTAGCGCCCATCCGGCTTAATGCAACAACACCCTCATTCCTACTATAACTGTAATCCTTTAAACTAATAACCTTTGTTATATAATCGTACGTTTTCCCGACAAATCTGATGATTGAAGATTGATCCGGCCGCATGCCCGAGAGATCTTCAGTAATAACCTTTGAGTCTGAGAGAGATATGCCTCGATTAATTACAAATTTGTATACTTTTTTATAATTTGTGTGGTGTTTGATGGACGAAAATGGCTCGAAAAATTAGGAATAGTGTATGGAAGGGAAAAGATGACATTGACCACAAGCTGGCACTCGAATTCATACATAAGGAAGTGGAAAAATTTCTTTTGTGGGAAAGTGTGTCAGGAATTGGAACAAACTACCAAGTGAAGTGATGAATAATTTACCAGAAACGCTGAACGAGTTTAAAATTAAAATTCGTAAATTGCAAAAGTAGGAGTTGGAGGAATTTAACGTCATTTAAATTATGTAAGATAATTTAAAAAATACAAAGGGGTGATTAGATGAGTAAGTGAATCGCCAACGGAGCGTGTGCTCCATCGCAATTAAGTTAATAATAATAAATGAAGTTTAATTTGTTTAAAAGAAGTATGGTGTTTGTAATGTTAGTTAATTAAAAATGCTGTGTAAACTATAATGTTTTGAATTTGAATATCTGGAATTGTTTAATTTTATCAGTTTTATTTTTAAATACTAGTGACTATCTTTTATATTAATTGAAAAGTTTTCATGATTCTAAGTAATTTAATGTTAGTCATGCTTTTGTACAATTTCTATTGTTGCACCAATTGTCAGCACTCCAGAACATGGAGGAAGGAATATATGGAGACGAGATAACGCGAAATCCGTTAAACCTCGTGACAAAACTGTGCCTGCGCGGCGGACATCGTAGGAGTACCAAAACATTGGGCTGTTTGCACTGTGTTAGCTGCTGAGAATATTTCATTTTTTTAAATTCTTAAGTTTTCTATAATGCCAAGTTGCGATGCATATGGTTGCACAAACAGACTAGATAGGAAAAAACCTGGAATAGCGTTTCATAAGTAAGTCACATTGTAATTATCGTTCTTGAAGTATCTGACAGGCAACCGCAACATTAGTACCATTCGCTATAAATTTATTCATTGCTCTCAATAGGATCATATTATTCTCAAATTTTTTTGGTGTAGTGTAGAAAATTAGCATATGTAACTATTTTGCACCTGAAAAGCTAGCCTTATTGTAGACAAATGTTGGAAATTTAATTTAAACGGGTCATGTTTACATCGCGACACAGTGAATATGGTATTCTGCATGCATTACTCACGTTTAAGTTTACTCTGAAATTGCACGATGAAATTAATCGTGATAATTTGTGCTGTGCGAACTACTCAATGTGATGAAATAAACTTTGTTGACGGAAATGTAGTTCGCGATGCATTTCTTGTATTTAGAAATTAGATGTCTCTACATAGTTTGGTTTTGTAGCGTCAATATTAATGGAAATGTTGGCAGGTTTAAATGCGGTGTATACCTGAAGAGAACAAACAATTTATTTATTATTAGCTGTTAGCTTCTGATTTTTGAATGTACTGATTTTTCTAGCAAAATTATATAGGCCACTACCAGTACAATATCTTCTAAGTAAGCTCAGAAACTATGAGGTTTTATGAAGTATTAATTTTTTTTAAAGCTCTAAACATTGACTTATGCTTTTTTTATTTAAATTTCAGATATGACTTGTTTCTATTTGTAAATATGTCTACAAGTATATTTCTAGATTTTGAAATCTTCCTTGTCAATTACTGAAATAGAATGTGAAAATATAACCTATTTGAACATCAACTAAAATTTAAGGACTGTAGAAATAAATAGTTTGTTATTCAAGTTAAAAAGAATTACCTGCTCATTAAGTTACGTCTGAATTCATCATCAAATATGGATATGGCGATAGTTTTTTTCTGGTCCAGGCCGCATTTCAACCTAACCACGTCAATTTTAAGGTACAATATCTCGAGAACTAAGCGAGATATCAAAAAAATTTATTCTTTACTTTCAGTTTCCCTCATCGAATTACATAAGAATTCGTCATCAAATTGCGGCGCTACGGTTATCGTTGAATCCCCTCCTAACCTAACAACCTCACTTTTGAGACAGTATATCTCGCGAACTAAGCGAGATACCGAAAAATTTTATTCTTTATTTTCGATTTTTATCGTCGTGTTACATAAGAATCTATTACCAAATTTGACTTTGGGGACACGTTTCTTCTGAATTTCAACCAGAAACTCCACTCTTTTGAGATAGTATATCTTGAGAACTAAGCACGATATAAAAAAAATTTATTCTTCATTTTTGATGTGTCTCGTCGAGTTACATAATAATCCATCATCAAATTGCGGTGCCACGGTTGTCTTATGATTCCCTTGAGGTTTTTGTGCCATTTCCGTGTTTCTCTGGTCAAGCAATATGGCGGCCTCCCCTCCCCACTTGTCTCCACCCGGTTTCACTCCAATATGTGGCGAAGGTCCCTTGCGTCGTCTCCATATATTCCTTCCTCCATGCTCCAGAAGCGTCTGGCGACTATGCTCTCTGGATGTCTATTTGAACCATATATTGTCTCTGATTTTAGCTCCCGAACTTGCAACGCTGCTCGGAACGGTACTAGTACGACGTTATGTCATTTGTTATGTATTTTAAAACTGGAAAAAGTCCTTCTTATTCGTGTATGTTTTTATGAGGGTTTGGACTTAATAAAAGACAAGTAAAAAGTTTTTTGGCGTTGTTATTATTCGAGAAGTTACCTGTCACTAAAAACGAATTCAGTTGGGAATATAATTTGAACACATAATTTTGTGATTTTTATTGAAATTTCGAGTCACAGTTTTTACACTGAGCCAAATATTACAGGACGGTTTTTGGGGTCTGTCGGAGGGCAAGTCCTGTGAAGCCTGCGACTGTGACCGCTTGGGGTCTGTCCATAACAGCTGCGACCAGCTGACAGGACAGTGTCACTGCAAGCCTGGAGTGGGGGGAAGAACCTGCACCGACTGTCTTCCAGGGCACTATGGCTTCTCTTCAGCGGGATGCTCGAGTAAGTGTTCATTGTTTGGCAGCAGATGTTAATATTAAGTGAAGTCGAATGCTATTCAAACTTGAAACTTAGTGAATTTGTCATAATTATGATGTCCATTTGTGATAATCAGTAGAAAAATATGAGCAATTATCCAAATTCTAAGGTTAATGATAAGATTGCTGTAGGATTTCAAAGCTGAGTGGCAATACTCTATTGAGTATTGATAGTTACTTTTGATGTCACATCAAGGTAAAAATGGAGTTCGTTAGTCTGGTAAGTAAGGTGTCAAGATATTAAAATGTCAAGGAGTATCAGAATTAATCCGTAGTGCCATCTTCAATCTAATAAAAATACAAGGAATTTATTGTTTGACTTTTAGAATTTCATTTGAGCACAGATTACATTGAATTGAATTGTGATGAAGCACATGCTCCGATGACAATTTCCCTAGTCATTTGTGTACGCCTTCCTTATTTCTTTAAATTCTTATTATTATCTTGTATACTTAAGGTGTAAACATTTGGCTGTTAAGCTGGCACTCTATTTCATGCAGAAGGGAGTGTGAAGGTTTTATTTTGGGAGTAAGCAGGACTGGAGGGGTAAGCGGGGCAAATGTACCCCGGACCTGCTGGCCGAGGAGTCACTGCTAAGAACATTACCCTGGGTCCAAGAATCCTAGAGCCTGCTTTGTGGGTAAGGGTGTCAGCGATTTGAACAAATTACCAAGTGAAGTGATAAATAATTTACCAAAAACTCTGAAGAAATTAAAAATTGTAAATCGCAAAAGTAGATGGGGAGAAATTTAAAACTCAAATTATATAAGATAAAAAATAAAGAAGGGGTAATTACTTGACAGGGAATTACCATCTGAGCGTGTGCTCCATGGAATTAAATAATAATTAATTAAATGGTAAAATTTTAACTCTGCAACTTCTTACACACATTCTCAGTATCTGAAAAACATCTCACTACAACCTGATAAGTTAGTAAAATATATTAGCTGAGTAGTTTGGACTAAAAGATTTAACCAAATTTTTTCATGAATTTTGTTGAATTCAATGAAGAATATAATTATTACTACCTGCTTTTAGATTTTTATAGTGTTCATTATTTCCCATAACTAATGTCTGTTAAAACTAACTTTGTCAAGTAGCGCTGAGTAGATTGTAAGATAGAATACTCTAATTCGGTCTGTTTGTGGTGTTTCTTCCGTGAAATGAACATCTTTCTTCCGCTTTCCCATTGTTCCCCTTACGTATTTCAACAGATTGCCCTTCCTTAGAAACAACTAATTTATCAATTCTACTTGCCTTCTCATAATAACACAAGTTTTTAATTCTGTTACTGTCTGCAGACCCTGTTTTATTTGTATAATCATCGGTCTGTTGTTCTTACGTGCTCAAATACCTTCTCTCAGTTGATGTAAAATGTACACATTATTAGTTTACACGCTCCTGGGTATTGACTTGTCCTGGTATTAAATGCCAGCATTTCAGCCAGTCTGCTGCTATTTTTTCCTTCGATATCTGTCTGCTTCCATTACAGCTTTGAAAATCACAATAACTTATTTTTTTTACATAGAATGTGAAGTATGCAACAGAGCGGGACACATCTGTGATCCAGACACGGGCCGTTGTGTCTGTCCTCCGTTCACTGCGGGGAACCTGTGTGAGCGGTGCCACCCAACCGCCTGGGGCTACACACCAGGTAGAGGCTGCAGGGTAAGTTCCAGTCAGACTATTTTTTTTTTATCAATAATTTAATGGTTTTTCAATGAGCTACAGTACAGAATAGTTTACTAACTCAGTATATTTTAAAATTAATTCCTATAAAATTCTGTTATGATTTTGTTATTTCTTCACTTGTCCTGTTCTTCACAAGTCACCTAGAGCATTTATATACATTGGATAATGTGCCAATGCATGTTATGCCTATGGTTATGTATTCTCCTCTTTATTTTCCCATGTTTCAGCAGTCCTGTCCAGAGATTTCCCGTTATCATCATCCTAAGGACCACAGGTTTTGTAAAATATCTAACATTCGTCTTTCATCAATAAGAATGTACCCAAATACAAATACACTCAGTAACTGATATGACAAGCAGGCAGATTATGGAATCATCCCAATTAGAGGGTGGGTGAAGACTGCTGGATAAATATAAGGCTTTTTTTTAGTAATTATACCTTAATGGATACTGAGAAAAGAATGTAAGAGGAAATAGAAAATAGTGTGCATAAATTAGCTCTTCATTTAAGGGCTTCAGTTAGTGGAAGGGAAATAATAAGATAACTTGCCAAAGAACGTGATTAACAATATGCCTCATACAGGAATAGCTGCTTCCTATTCCTGTTCAGTGTTAGACCTGGTGGCTTGTTACAGTCTCAATCCATCTTCTTGGTGGTCTTCCTACATCTCTCCAGCCTCTGGAATGATATTTGAGGATTTTTCTTGGGATCCGGTCCATCTTAATCCGTTAGTACGTGGTCTGTCCAAGATGTTCTGTAGGTTTGCACACTTTGGAGAATTGGTTTGACTTTGAGTTCTTTAAGTATTTCATGAGATCTCTTTCTGTCTCATAATGTGTAGCCAGCTGTTCTCCTCATGAATCGCATCTCAGCTGCCGTTAGCCTCCGCTCATCATCTTTGCAGAGTGTTCAGGCCTTGCTGCCGTACAGTAGGGTAGGTTTAGCGAGGATGCTATATAGCCTGATTCTAGTGGGCCAAAGAACAAGAGATGGTCTAACATGCTATTTATTATTCCCATAACTTTCATGAAATTTGTGATTTTTTTTTTTTTTTTTTTTTTTTGTTGCATATCAGTTTGTAGGGTGTAGCTGAGGTTGTATCCTAGATATTTAAGTTCTTCTACTTGTTCTACGGGACTTTTCTATTGATATTTTGCTTTTTTTTGTGATTTTCTCCAGTGAAGGCCATAACTTTGGTTTTATTGAGGGAAATCTTGATGCTGTACTCTTTTGTTGTCTTATGGAGGTTATATACCCATCTCTGCAGGGCATTTTCTGATTCAGCAAAAAGTACTTGGTCATCTGCAAACATTAACTTGTAACTGTAACAGTAATGCAAACAGGAAAAGCTTAGAGTAAATAAGTGCATTGCACTTAAATACATCAGTCGTTTCCATGAGGCTTTATCAGGAAGATATCCAACATGTTTCACCCTCCCCCCACCCCCATTCACTAATGTGTTTTTGCTTCCCTGTGCTATTAATCCTACTTCCTTCACAGTCCACATCTGGTTGATGTAAGTCTCGAAACATATAGTTTTGTTTGTAATGGCAGTGCATGGAACTGGAAGTAATAAAGTGGCTGTGTTCTTCAAATCGCAGCAGGGAGCAGGTTGTGTTTAATGATGCTTTAAAATCAGTTGAATAAAATCTAAAACACTAATGGGGATTACTGACGATTGTGGATCGGCAAGGTATTGGGGTTATAATACTACAGTCAAACACGAAACACTGTTAGAAATACTTTTTGAAGTAGTTTTAGTGTTGTATCACAACCTAGTTACTGCTTGAAAGTAATGATCCATGGTGTATTTCAACCTAATTACTGCTTGAAAATAATATGTCTTGTGGTTGATTATCACAGTATTATGAGGTCATTAGTCAGTGGGGAGCAATGTTGTTGTAACAGAACTGCGATCCCCTGCAGCCACCACTAATGAACGCAGTTTGCAATAACTGATTAGTACAGGTACCATAGGAGTCAGAAAATGAGAAATAATTATAAAAACTGACGAATAATATGTTGGTAAAATATCTCACTGAATGTTTTGTTCCTGCCCCTAATGTTAGCTTTACTGTGTTGTAGCCTTGCAACTGTGACCCAGTGGGCTCGCTGCAGCAGAAGTGTGATGCCAGGAGTGGTCGTTGTAGCTGCCGGAGAGGCTACCAGGGCGAGCGGTGCTCGTCTTGTGCCCCGGGCCACTACGGCTTCCCACACTGCAGGCGCTGTGACTGCCACGTCCCGGGCACCCTGGAGGAAAAATGTGACCTCAAGTCGGGGCATTGTCTGTGTGATGAAGAAGGGCAGTGTCCCTGCAAGGTGAAATAATATTTAATTTTTTTTTAGGATATCCTACACTATTGCCCCGCAGAAACAGATTTTGTACTTTTTTCATTCAACTTCCCATAGGTACCTACATATTTCATCATCTTCATCAATCAGAATGATGTGGTGTCTTAGTCTTCTCCAGGTTGAACGATCTTGGACGATCCTTTGCCAGTTAACTCAACCAACCCCGCACATGTCCTACTGGTCTGGTGGCCTTCCTCTCATTCTCTGATTATCTCTTGGGCTTCAGTCTGCATATATGAGAGCAATCCCAAAAGCAAAGTCTCCAAAGCATTTAGAGATACAAAATCAGTTTATTTTCTATTATACAGTATATACATCATTTTAAAGTCTGAACAACTATCTGTTTTTCTACATAATCACGATTTCAGTCAACGCAATTTTTTAAATGCTGTGACAATTTTTGTATTCCCATGGCATGCCATCTTTCCACCCTCTCTTTGAGGAAGGATTGAACTTCATCTTTCACCACTTCAGTACTGAATTGCCTTCCAGCCAAATATTCTTTCAGCTTAGGGGAAAGGTGGTAGTCACTGGGTGCGAAGTCCGGACTATAGTGTGGGTGTACGATGACATTCCAACCAAAGTTTTGCAAAATACCGACGGTTTGACGGGTGATGTGTGGGTGAGCGTTATCATCGAGAATGCTTACGTCCTTGCTCAACATTCCTCTTCTTCGGTTTGATTCTGAATTGCAAGTCTCAATTTCCACATTCCCACCAACTGTGAAACACTTAATAAACTAAAAATACCAGCTTTCATTATATACAAACTAGGCCTACTGAATGTATTACTTGAAAAGACTATATCTTGTTCAATTGTTTAATCAAAAAGCTTTGAAAGAGGCTTGGTAAGCATCTCGATAATTACTATTTGTTGCTCTTTAGTTCTGTTGCAGAAGCCATGATAAGTATTTGATTGCTGGATATAACTACTCCCAAAAAATCACTCTCCACTTAGATTTATTTTTCCACAAGGTCTACAGTAACATTATGCAGTACTCACAAAATAGGCATCGGCTCGACCAAAGATACTAAGCACAATTATAAAAACATTCCAGCGATCCTAACATTCAATTTACTGACCACTCTCTGCTCAACTAGCTAATTCTATGTCACTTGTTTATATAGATGCTACAGAAAGATCCAGAATAATCAAAGAGGTCTGACTGATGTTTCTCGAATTCTAACAATACTTTAACAATTAAATACATACAAAAATAATTACAAATTGTACAAAATCAGTTACAATCATTAGAAAATACCTTCGAATGAATGTTGATACTATATGCAAGCCCTTAGACATCAATTATCATTATAAACCATCACAAATTATACTCCAAACATCATAACTCACATCAACACTTACAATTACAAACTTTTAATTAATGCTGCATTCATAATACTGTCTTTGAACACATCATGTAGCATTTACTTAGTTTCTCTCCATATAACAATGTTCATTTACATGACAAATATTCACAAATTCTCAATTAATCACAAGAAAAGTATACAAATCCACAGTTAAACAACTCCCATCTTGCTATACATAATTCTTCAAATAACTTCTCATACGTTATGGTCTTTATTATAATGTACAACTTTTTGACTTTACAGGTAAATGTTGCTGGCAGAAACTGCAACGAATGCAAGGAAGGTACGTTTGACCTGCAAGCGGACAACCCAGACGGGTGTACCCAGTGCTTCTGTTTCGGCCGCAGCACGGCTTGTACTCAGGCCGGTCTGACGTGGAGCCAGATAATCGTGCCGAGGTCGAGAAGTCTCCACGTAGAGCACACCACGACTCCTCCGTTGTTTCGACCAGTGGCTTCGGCATATCCTTACAATACTCAACAAATTGCCTTTGTTCAGGTAGGCATACGGGTACTATTGAATAGTTTATGTTCTGTTTGGCTTGTGTTCTGCAGGGATATCAGATTTAAGAAAAAACTTGACACTCTTACCTTGTTGTGGTTTCAAGATAATTGATTCAGTCTCTTATCTGTATGATAGAACAAAAAAAAAATAATTCACCACTGAGAGAGTAAAATATGATTCTTTATTCTAAAAATCTTAATAATTTGAGAGTTTTAAGAACATTTTCTTGTTATTATGGAGTATAGTATTCTGTAGGCAGTGGAAATGACATGTAACATAGTAAAAACCAAGTAGTATGAATCTGTTTTCTGTTTCTGACAGACCTTATGCAAAGTAATTGAAGAATGTTGGCTTCCTTGGTGAATCAAATGAATAAAATCTTCTCAATCTTTCCACCAAGAGAAGATGGAACCAGAGTCAGGCTCTGAAACGTCGCGTCTTATGGACGCTCTCTCCTGCTGGAAAGCTTGAGAAGATTTTATTCTAATGCAAGATACACTTTAATTGTCTAAATGTTGCTATTTGCTTGCTCCACTGTTGGTTAATTAAAAGTTTGTATGTGAAAATCAGTTGTAATAACATTAAATTAATCATTTTAAATTTCCATTTAGCAGGAACAGTATATCAAGATTTCCACTTGAAAAATTGTTTATTTCTATTGAATATTAATTACTACCAGATTTCAATTTTTGTATTATGTAAATTATTTTTAAGAAGAGGAACTTGGGTATAAAAATATAAAGAAAAAGGTGTAAATCAAAGAAAGAAAAATGGCAGGTGGCATGTAGGACATATGCGTAATCACAGTTAAATTAAATTATTTAAAAATTAATTATCTGAATAATACTGATTTCAAAAAATTGATATGATATGCTTTTTCAATAACGTAAGACTACAAATGATCTCACTGACGGTACTCCAAAGACCAATGGCGGATCTACGAATTTTCTGAGCTGGAGCAAAAACTTGAGATTGCTGCCCCTTCAAACATGAATTTGTTGCCCAGGGCAGTATAGATAGTTTTGCTACCCCCCCCTTTTTTTCTCCCCTGAAATTATACCACATTTTTGTTCTGCTTACATTACAATTTTAAAAAAATAAATCATAATTTTCTTTACAGATTACAATTCCCGAGCGAAACCATGTAGTTCTTAATGTTACTGGAACAAACCTAAATATTACAAATGGCTTGACAGTTATACCAGGTGATGCAGGTGATGTGAAAATAAAGAGCAATTTCCTGTTTGATGTCCCACTCTACTGGCAACTACCTAAACAGTTTTTAGGTGATAAGGTACAGTACCTGCCTTGTTGGTTTATTTATATAATGGAAATCTTATTAATCAGGACATGATTTAATGCAACATAGTTTACTGATCAGTAGAAAAATATCTCTCTACTGTCTAAAAAAGTAATTGTGACAAATAATTATTGTGTCAGTAAAGCTTTTATCGTTATCATTGCTTGTAGTTGCTGTATTATCTAATATTGTTTTCCTCAGGTGCTGTCTTATGGAGGATATTTGCGATTTACTATTCAGTCTGTGAATAGTAGCAGAACATTTCCTATGAGAGTATTATCCACACATCCACTTATACAAATGCAAGGAAATGGAAGAATAATTCTTGAATTTCATCCTATTCTGGCCAATCCCAGTGGCCGATATGAAATAAGGTGAAAAGATTTGCAACTGGTGTAACACTGTTGTAATTCAAGGTTAATTTGCAAACATAATTCTTAATAGTCTTCTTCTTCGCCACCTTTTTCTAATATTATGGATTGGCTACCGTTATGTATTTTACTCATCATTGGCTGTGCAAATTTGGAGCTTTGATTTTACAGCCCCATGACCAGTGCTAGAAATTCGTTTATAAATCCAGAGGTATTTGTTACTCCTAACTTTCAGACTCAGGCGTAAAATGAAAATGTTCAGGCATAATTATACCATAATTATGAAAATACAGATTTTGTAACCTCAAACTACTACAACACAATTTAAAACTAAAAATAGGTCTAGAAAAAAATATGGTATGAATCTGCCAATATATTATATACCAAAATTATAAAATTGGTTAATACAATTATTGAATTTTTCACATAGATCATCTTTTGAGATAACTTGTTTGATGCCTAAATATTTTCGATTTTTTTTCCAGTTCATCATCGGAGAATTATTTCTTTTTAAATATAAATAAATCAACATGTAAACTAAAAACTGGAAAATATTTTCCTTGAGGTATAAATTCTAAGACTAATTTTACTTCACAATTATTTTGGAGCACAATTTATCAGCAAGAACGTTGAAACAAAAAAATTCGGTTTCTTTAATGTATGGTAGCTACATGTCTTTACAACTCCTGTAAAGTTAAAGTCAGTAATTTTATGAGACATCTTCACTTCCTTTGTAAAGCAAATAACATACACACTATTACTGTTTTTTATTTCGTGGTACTTCCCCTATACTTTTCCACATCTTCTGAATTTTAGAAACATACTATAGATCAACTATACGACGGGAATTATAATTGAAATTAATGACATGGAAAAGAAAGGGAAAATACACCCAACACTCACCAAAGCTGAAGGGAGGAGGGCAGCAGCAACACAGCACAACACACAAACAAATAAAAAACAATATTTCGGGTGAAGAATCCCCTTTTTCAAGTAAACAGATAGGTGGCTGGTCTTGCGCAAGACTTGCGTCGGACGCAGCCACTCATGGTTCTATGAGTGGCTGCGTCCGACGCAAGTCTTGCGCAAGACCAGCCACCTATCTGTCTACTTGAAAAAGGGGATTCTTCACCCGAAATATTGTTTTTTATTTGTTTGTGTGTTGTGCTGTGTTGCTGCTGCCCTCCTCCCTTCAGCTTTGGTGAGTTTTGGGTGTATTTTCCCTTTCTTTTCCATTAAATATTGCCTCGCGGCATTTCTTTCCTTTCATTGTTACCTAAATTGAAATTAATGATTAGAATTAAACCTTGAATACGAAAATCAGAAAACGAAGTTATCAAATGTAATTTTTAATTTAAGTTTTGAAGCTTAGGCGTATTTTCTATGCCTTTGACGGGGATTGCAGGTGTAAAACGAAAAAATTCAGGCATAATTACGCCTATAGCCCTGTCAATTTTGAGCACTGCCCATGACCTTGCTGACTCAAAGCATTTTATATCTACTGCCAGCAAAATACTAATGGAGGAAGTGCAAATGTGTAACCCTTCTCTGTGCATGAAAAGTGTATTTTTTTTTTGTTTATGAAATGTGTAGTTTACGAGGTGGAGATTGGGGGCCGTCCTGACTTTCTCCTTTATGGCAGTGCCTAAAAACTCAATCGATCGATACGCGGTGTAACGATGCAATCGAACCGACGCGATTCGAGTGTAGTGTCTGCGAGAGATTATCTTTGGACAGTAAGGGCAAGATGGCAGAAGTATAGTTTGCGGCGGGAACGCGTGTCGCGAATGTTGAAAGTGGACGACTGTTGTGAACGATGCTGTGAGAACGAATATTATAAAAAGTGCTTATAACTATTCCATTAACTTGTGCGGTGATTTGAAGAAGCATTTGGAGTGTCGGTGTATGGGGACAAGAACAGTGATCCGGATAAACTATTGTGATAGTGGCACCACATGCTACTTGTACCTGCTCGGTTCGAATCTTGCACGCTTTGGTAAAGAAGTTCCGATAGCACGAGTCTTTGTAACTGGTGGTTACTTCGGCGACGTATTTCTTCTGCTTATTCAGACAATAAATGCGTGTTCTGAATGTAAACTTTTGTGTGATTTATGTGTTGGCAAATTCCCGCTAACTACCACTGCTAACTGTTTACGTGATTGATTTTGTGAGTGACTATGAATTATTAGTATTAGTTGCGGTGTCCCCGCTGGCGACCTGACGGTATCAAACCTGTAATCTTACGAACATTTAATTAAGAACTGAAATTCACGTCGTGTTGTGTAGTACCACCAGGACATTAAATTTATCACTTATTAACGAACTTTCTTACATGGCTTTCCCGTGACAGGACAGCATAAGTGAAAACGGAGGTAGTAAATGACATTAGTCAACACCGAAGTGGATTTTATGCTGTAAAAACCGAGTAGGAGAGTGTGAGTAGTTTGAATAACAACAATCGGCGATAATGGACTGACTTCAACGAGACGTGAGCTAAAGGGGGTTTTAGACGACCGGACCGGACCTGATAAAACGGGTGCTCCGCCCCTCCGACCTGAGAATACGTGACGTGTAAACGCAGCACCGGACCAGATGTGGGCGGGGCGACGTGATCGGGTGATCGGGTCAAAAATACTCCCGATATCGGGTCCCCCCACCTTTTCACACTTACAACCACATGACCCGCGCTCCAAGTCACCCCCTCCACCTCATTGTTATTCTTTGTCGCGGGCTTATTTGTTCATTTCACTTGATTATTCTATTCAGCAATGGAAAAAGGAAATAGATAACCGAGAAAAAGAATGTATTACCAACATGCTTGAGGTTCTCAAATCTTTAAAACATTTATGGGACCCAAGCAACGAACTGTATTTTAATAAAGATCTAAGTAGGTAGCAAGGGTATGGGCGGCATTACACTGTAAAAGATCTTTTTCCAAGATCTTTTATAAAACATTTTATCATATTTCTTTTATCAAAGATATTTTATGATATTTTTTCAGTCCCATTACACTATATAAAATTTTTCGTCATAGTTCTCTGAAATGAATGAAGTAAACCTGAAAGCTTTTGCAGACGCAGTTAGTGCAACTGTCACAATATGCATTTTATTGAAAATAAAGAAGAGAAGTAAACATATTTAGGTTAGACCGTGGATTACGAGACTTGATATGATAGGAGTTCATCAAACTTTAGTGAAAGAGCTGCAATGTGAGGACATGGCAAATTATAAAAGTTATGGTCGATGCTGAAGAATAGGTCCAATAAATTCTTACCAAAACATTTCCATTAATTTCTACATCAGAATTATTTCTCCATGTATACTATTGGGTGTTTATTTTTACGGTGTATGTGCCATGGGTTTTACTCGATTGCTGGTGGCGGAACTACACCATTCTGCAATATAGCACACGCCCTGGTCTGCGCATTCCGTCTGTTATTACTGTATTCCAGAAACCTGCCAAATACCAGTTTCTTAACACATTAATTTTCTTTTTAACGTCTTTTACAGTACAGCCTTCTATCATAGCACTAATTAACTTTGCGTAAGTATTCACCTTTTTATTACTAATCATATAGTCTACATGTTTCTGACTTTAAATTTCCTTCTGTTCATACCCAAGACAGGAGGAGGATAAGGAGGGTCACGGGAGTGTGCAGGGCGTATACTGGCGATGAGGCATGGAAAGATATTGCAGTAGGTATGAAAAGTAGTTCAAGGCAGGGAAAAGATGACCATGACCACAAGCTGGCACTCGATTTCAGGCACAAGGGTGTGGGAAGATTTTCATTTTTAGGTAAGGTTGTCAGGGATTGGAATGAGTTACCAAGGGGAATGATGAATAACTTACAGAAAACGTTAAAAGAATTTAAAGTTAAAATTTGTAGAGGGCAAATGTAGGTGGGTGCAGGATAGGGGGAAGTTGGGTGTGTAGGGAAATTGCCACCGAAGCAGTGTGCTCCATTGCAATTAAATTAAAATTTTTTAAAAAATTAAATAAATATTTTCGTGGATTTGGCAGTAATAACCAACTTTGGTAACGTCCCTTGCGCCATTTTCTTTTTTTACGTTTTCAGGGTGCTGAAATCTTTTGTAAAATGTAATGCCAACGTCTTACAATTTATATAAGAAATTTTATAAAAGAAATCTTTTATAAAATATGCCCCATTACACTGTAAAATATTTTATAAAATATATTTTATCAAATATCTTTTACAGTGTAATGCCGGCCTATGAAGCTCTTCTATAAATGTACAGAAACATTAGGCCGTCTGCGACCTTAAAAGATCTTAAAAAAAGTTAGAAAACATGAGGAATTGAACATGAAACTCTGAAAATCTGGGAGTGACAATATGCACACCAACAATCTGTGAGAGCTGACATAGACAGTTTCGGAAGAAAAAACGGACCGGGGACATCGGACCGGATAACTGGTGGTGTAACGAACGACCAAGGGAAAATCTGGTAGAGTGGTGGGGGAACCCTTTATCGGGTGCCCGTTTTATCGGGCCCGTTTTTTCAGATCCGGTCCGGTCGTCTAAAACCCCCTTAAGTATTGTAGTAACGACGGAACCCGAGCAGACACGACAACAGCCGAACGACGCAGTACGTCGACAGACGCTGAACGGGCAACTACATACTCAACAACACGGCGGCGCGGTACTTCCGAGCGCGGCGGTAGTGGAACGTCGCAGACAACACGGCGCGGAGGCACGCAGCGGTCGGCAGAATAGCAGACGACAGCTGTAGTTCGACGAAAGGGAAGTGCAAATTTCAATTTTTATGTATGATTCACAAACTGACAGGAGTAGTTTTTTCGTTTTCAAACAGAATTTGTTAATTTCATGTGAACCGGTCGAAATAAATTTCTTTCGACCTTTATTCAATTTTTAAATAGTTAAATGAGTGGGAAAATCCCCAAGCAATTTGTTTAAAATAGAAGCTTGTCAGTTTGAACCAGTAGTTAGTTTTCGTGGTAACGGGATTTTTTTATAATTTTTCGGTGGACTCACGGGAGTAATTTTTTTGTTTCTTTCGACTTCTCTTAAATTTCAAGGAACCACATGAGTGGAAAATTTAATTTTAATGAGACTGGAGTCAACGAATTGTTTTAGTAATGCTTTGGTTATAAAGTGTTGACTAGTTCCGAGTGTTTTAATTTTTTGAGTAAAGTAATTTATTGGAACTTTGATGCTAAAGCTAAGAGGGAAGTATTAGTGACTGAAGTATTTTGTAGTCCTAGTTTCTTTCAAGAATAACTCGGTAAATTGTAGTTAATGTTGAGTTGTGCCATGGCGTCTGAGAGTGATGTGAATGATGGGGGGCTGGTGTTGCCAAACCGCGAGCCTTTGGATGACACTTGTGATGGGCACACCGATCAGTTGACATCCGCTTCTGTGGAACCAGAGGTGTCACTGTCCACTATGTTTGAATACTTTAAGTCCGCGATAGCCAATTTGAAATCAGATAATAATTCTTTGCATTCAAATATTAGTTCTTTGCATTCAAAGATAGATTCAAATACTAATGACCTGCGGTCTGATTTTCAAGGGGAGTTGCATAGTATTAATAATTCTTTGCATTCAAATATTAATTCTTTAAAATCAGATAATAATTCTTTGCATTCAAAGATGGATTCTTTGCAATCAAATATTCATGACCTGCGGTCTGATTTTCATAACCAATTGCGGATAAAGTTTGGAGAGCTTAAGGTTGGGTTGGAGGAGAACAAGTCGGAATGTGAGAGACGGGCTTCGATCCTAACTGATGGGCTGGAAAAGCTAGAACAGAGTCTAGGGAAGGAGACGGTGTGTGTCTACGTCGTGATGTCGGGGTGCTCGACAAAAGGGTGGATATGGTTGAGCAGATTGGGACGGGCAACGCGCAGAGGCTGGATGAGGTGGAAACTCACTTTGTCCTACTGAATAAGAAGATGAAGGTAGGAGAAGAGAAGGTAAGTGAATTGGCTTCTGAAGTCAAGTTGGTTTCCCAAGATGTCGAGAAATGTTCTGCGTTGATAGAGGAAGTAACGAAGGTGAAGGTTCCTGAAGTGGTGAGGGGGGAGATGACTAAAGTGAGAAGTTGGCTGAGTTCAACATCGCCCGTGGTTGGGGGTGAAGAGAAAGTCGACTGGGGGAAGTTTGATGACTATGGTAGCATTCACCCGGTGGAATTCATATCAAATTTTGAGAGTTTTGGTCCGTTTTGCTTGGCGAGTGAGAGGCAGAAAATAGAAATGGTCCGTAAACATTTGACTGGGGGAGCTAGACTATGGGCTAATTGGTTTGCAGAAAATTGCAGTACATTTGAACAGTTCAAAAAGTCATTTCTTCAGAATTATTGGTCGGTGGATAGACAGGTGGCAGTACGCCGCGAATTGATGTCGGGGGAGCCTTATAGGGCCGATAGGGGGACACAAAAGGATTTTTTCATGCAATGTGTGGATTCTTGCAAGTATCTGGAGGGGCCTTATAGCGAGGGGGAGTTGGTACATACAGTTGCTTCTCGACTGCCACAACAGACACAGCTAATTTTCGCTAGTCACAAGATTTGCTCAGTTGCAGAAGCAATCGATATGTTGACGAGAATCGATATTCATGAGAAGGGTACCCGAGGGGGTCATAATCGGGACCAACGGGGACAATCACAGTTTAAGGGGAACGGGTCGCCAGAATGGAAATTGGAGGGAAAATTGGGGCCAGAGACCCAGGTTTGGGGGAAATTTCAATGGTAGACAACAGTCGAACAATCAGGCTAGCCAGCAAGGAACACCTTCCCAAACTCCTGGGGAGGAAAGGCCGTTAAACTAATGTCTGCCACTGTTTCGGTCTCAGCAGGGGCAGAGGGCTTGCAGAGGCCAATTTCCAAAATAACAGGTGATGATGATGAGAAGGGGGTTGATTGGAAGAAGCTTGAGGACGCAGCCTACAAGAAAGTAGATAGTTATTTAAAGGAGGGAGGTTCGGACTTGCCAGATGATATCATCGTGACATTTGAGGTGGAGTGTACCCAAGGGAGTAGTGGGGAGGTAACGGTTGGAGAAGTTTCGATGTTTGTTGGAGGAGGAGACGATGTTGGAGAGGGAGAGTCAATGGAAGTAGAAATGATCAGTTCTGGGGGTCAAAAGACAGTAGAGGATCAAGGAGGGATAGATTCGAATTCTGAGGCTAGTCTCAATGCTATTTTCCATGATGATACTAGGGAGGTTTTGCTGGAAGAAGGGATGAAGTTAAAGAAGAGGGAGTTTCACTCACCTAGGGTGGTGGTTAGGTTTGGAGAGCACCAAGTAGAGGCCTTGTTGGACTCGGGAGCAGAGATAAGTTGTATCTCGGAGGCACTGTACCATACTTTGGTGACTGAACCGAAGGTTGGGGTCTGGTCTGTAAGTGGAATGACAATTACTGCTGCTACGGGGTATAAAGTCACCCGGGTGAAGAGCGTTCTTCAAATTGACGGTAAGATTGGGGGGAAGGTTGTGGAGGTCACACCATATGTGGTACCTAACCTTAACGTGGAACTCATCCTAGGGGCAGATTGGTTGAAACTGGTGGGTGCAGTAATAGATTGGGTAGAAGATACGTTGGAATTCACGAGCGATGAGGGAAGGGTCAAGGTTGACTTAACGAAAATAAAAGGTAATGAACTAGGGGAGCATAGGGAGATTAGGGTAGTAACCTGGGGGGATGCTAGGACCGTCCGACATCGGAAGGAGTGCCTGGTGGGCATGAGTAGGAGGAGTGAGTGTGGAGTGGGGACGGGACGAGAGTTAGAAACTGGAGTTGATGATATTTTGGAGGAGTTCTCGGATGTGTTCTCAGAAATTCCTGGACGAATAGTTGGTTACGAATGCGAGCTGAAGGTTAAAGAGGGGGAAGCCTTTCGCAGCTAAATCCTACAATATTCCCGTAGCACTGAGAGCTAAGGTGCAGGAAGAGTTAGATAAAATGGAGTCACATGGAATAATCGAGAGGTCAAATAGCGAATATGTGAACCCACTGTTGGTAGTCAGGAAGTCAGACCAGTCGGTGAGGTTGGTACTGGATGCAAGGGCCCTCAATAAGGTGTTGATCAC
Organism: Vandiemenella viatica; assembly: GCA_031002005.1. Taxonomy (NCBI): domain Eukaryota; kingdom Metazoa; phylum Arthropoda; class Insecta; order Orthoptera; family Morabidae; genus Vandiemenella; species Vandiemenella viatica. The sequence goes on from JARYHS010009186.1 coordinate 264,006,621, forward strand.
GGAAAGGGATCACCCACTACCGGTGGACGAGGTTCTTAGAAGGTTTCATGGGGCTAAGTACCTTTCGTCATTGGACTTGACTAGTTCATACTGGCAGGTGTGCCTGGCCAGGCGGTCCCGGAAATACACTGCGTTCAGGTTCGAGGGCAAGTGCTACCAATTCTGTGTACTGCCTTTCGGGCTCAACAATGCAGTAGCCACATTCATTCGAGCTTTGGACCAGGTTTTGGGCAGACAATTACGAGATAAAGTCCAGTTGTATGTAGACGACGTGGTGATTGCATCGAAGACTTTGGAAGAACATAGGCAAACTTTGAGGGAGGTGTTTTTGGCTTTAAGGAGAGGGGGGATGACTTTGCGAAGGAAAAAGTGTGCTTTCCTAAGGAAACAGCTAACCTTTCTGGGGCACGTTATTACGCCCGAGGGTATCCAGGTGGAGCAGTCCAAGTTAGAAGCTATTGAGAAATTTCCAATACCCCGCGACAAAACCCAATGAAGAGCTTCCTCGGTTTGTGCGGGTATTACCGAAAATTTGTAGAGGGTCAAACGCTTAATAGTGAACACCTCAGTAATCTGATGAAAAAGAAGTCTTGGGAGTGGACGAAGGGATGCGAGAGAGACTTTGAGAGAATTAAGTCTGAACTCGCCAAGCATGTCGTACTATCACACCCGGATTGGGATTTAGATGTATGTCTGGCCACGGATAGTTCTCAGTATGGTCTGGGGGCCGAGGTTTTCCAGGAGGTAGAAGTAGAAGGGGAATTGGAGCACCGAACTATTGCCTTCGCGAGTAGAATGTTGGGGCGACACGAGCGGGGGTATTCAGTTAGCGAAAAGGAGTGTCTAGCCATTGTGTGGGCGTTTCAGAAGTTCCGCCATATTTTCCTGGGTAGGAAGACCACGGTGTATTCCGATCATAAGGCACTATCCTTCCTGATGTCTTGCAGGCTGGTACATGGTAGATTAATGAGATGGGCCTTACTGATGCAGGAGTTCGATTTTGAAATTCGATACCGGCCGGGGAGCAGTAATGAAGTAGCCGATTGTCTCTCGAGGTTGCCCATAGGGTTGGACCAAGAGACGGAATCGATTGATTCGGAAGACAAGGCGTCCCTTAACTTTATCAGGGGTGTCCCACAAGAAGAGGAAGTAAGAGGATGTTTAAAAAATATGGTTAAGTTGCAGGAGGGTGACGAGACCATTAAGTTGGTAAAAGACAACTTAACGCATCCCGAACATAAGACTAGACTTGAGAAGTTTTACCTTGTTCATAGGGATATAGTCTTTAGGCGCAATTCGGGGGAGGGTAACGAGTGGAAGCTGTGGTTGCCTGAGGTCTGTGTCGAACTGTTTATCATTCATCACCACCATAGTTATGGTCACTATGGTCCTAACAAATGTTGGAGGGTCATGAAAGAACACTACTACTTCAGCAATATGCCTAGGAGAATCACGCGGTTTACTGTCATCTTGCGATCTTTGTCAGCGAGTTAAGATAGACAACGTTGCTAGAGCGGGGGAGATGAAGAGCATCTTGCCGGATGATGTAGGGGAATTGGTGGCTGTGGATGTGTTTGGACCCTTGCCCATGTCCAGGGGAGGTGTCACTCAAATCTTTGTGGTTATGGACGCGTTTTCCAAATACTTAAAGCTTTACCCAATTAAGAAAGCGTCTGCGAAAGTGTTAGCGGATAAGATAGTGGGGGAGTTTATCCCGCAGATTGGTAAACCGAAGAAAATACTGTCGGACAATGCTCCGCAGTTTAGTAGCGCGAAGTGGACGAAGCGACTGGAAAGAGAGGGGATCATAGTACTCAAAACGTCGTGCTACCACCCACAGGGAAATCTAGTTGAACGGGCTATGCGGGAGATTGGCTGCTGGTTCCGCAAATACTGCGCTGATAAGCACAAGAGTTGGGCTACACAGGTGGAGAGGGCGGAGGAAGTTTTGAATTGTTGCCACATGATTCCACGGGTTTAGCGCCCTATGAGTTGATGTTCCAGAAACCTCCGCCACGGCTTATTAACCAAGTGATAGAATTTCCGCCTAGCAGTGGGGTGGATTACAGGGAACGACTTAAGCTGGCGAAGGAAAACCTCCGTCGGAAGGCCGAGAAGAGGAAGGAGAGACATGATAAAAGGGTGGACGAGTGTCGTATGCAGAGGGAGATCTCGTGCTTCTACAGACGCACTTCAAGTCGTCGAGCGCGAGGAGCGAAATCAAGAAATTTCAGTTCCTGTATGAGGGACCGTACCGAATTGCGGGTAGTCCCCGAGAAAATGCTTTTGTCTTGGAATACCCTAGTGACGGGAGGTTGAGGGGCACTTTCAATGTCGTGTCACTCAAACCCTATCGGTGTGCGGAGACACAAGGTGGTGGGGGGGAGCCAAACAATAGAGTAAAAGGACTCGCCTCTTGGTGCCACCATGCCTCCCGCATTTGCACATTTTCAGATTGGTGTTGTTTATGTGGCATGACTGATTATTTGTTTCATTTAACTTACTTCTTTCTCAAAATAAAGAAGGGCTCACAAAAGGGTAATGTAAGCATGGGGAGGATTTTCCTACTGATTTAACTGGCTTCGAGTGGAAGAATAATCTCAGTACTGTTAGTTTGTGAATCATAGGAGTGTGGCCCCGAGGCAGGGAATTGTAATCAATGTATCCTGTGGTTTGTGAGAAGGAAAGTGACTGCACGGTGTTTCCGGAAGAAACTGAATGACTTTTGATAATTTTCAAGTTTGTTTTCATTTGTGTTTATTGTCATGTATTCATATTGTGTATACTCAAGGAGACTGGTGTGTTTTGGGGAGGTTTAACTTTTGTATTTGATGTTTTCTTCGATGTTGTATTTGGTCTGATGTTTTGTTCTAATGATGTACCCGTTTTGTAAATGAATTAGTCGAGTACCACCAGATTTGTTTAGGGTTTAGGAAATTCTCAAATGTGAGTAAGGTTGGGTCCGGCGAAAGGATACGCGTTTGTCAACCGTATCTTACGCCTTAAAGCCAACGAGGGGGGTGTAACGATGCAATCGAACCGACGCGATTCGAGTGTAGTGTCTGCGAGAGATTATCTTTGGACAGTAAGGGCAAGATGGCTGAGAAGTATAGTTTGCGGCGGGAACGCGTGTCGCGAATGTTGAAAGTGGACGACTGTTGTGAACGATGCTGTGAGAACGAATATTATAAAAAGTGCTTATAACTATTCCATTAACTTGTGCGGTGATTTGAAGAAGCATTTGGAGTGTCGGTGTATGGGGACAAGAACAGTGATCCGGATAAACTATTGTGATAGTGGCACCACATGCTACTTGTACCTGCTCGGTTCGAATCTTGCACGCTTTGGTAAAGAAGTTCCGATAGCACGAGTCTTTGTAACTGGTGGTTACTTCGGCGACGTATTTCTTCTGCTTATTCAGACAATAAATGCGTGTTCTGAATGTAAACTTTTGTGTGATTTATGTGTTGGCAAATTCCCGCTAACTACCACTGCTAACTGTTTACGTGATTGATTTTGTGAGTGACTATGAATTATTAGTATTAGTTGCGGTGTCCCCGCTGGCGACCTGACGGTATCAAACCTGTAATCTTACGAACATTTAATTAAGACTGAAATTCACGTCGTGTTGTGTAGTACCACCAGGACATTAAATTTATCACTTATTAACGAACTTTCTTACAGCGGGGGCCTCGGGTTGTGCCTGGCCCCTTTTAACCTCCCAAATCTAGTGTGTGGTGCCTCAGCGCACTGAACAATACTGATATGTCAAATAAAATTTGTGACAGTGCTTCAGCACAAAGTTTGCCAAAATTAAGAGTTAAATAATGTTAAACATGAGGAGAATGGTTAACTGTGTTGATAACTTCATTTTCCACTTCACTAAGCCAAAAAGTAGAACCTGACTGCAACTGAACATAGTGAATGTAATATTTTGTTTGACGTGCCATACTCTTATATTTATGATTTTTTTTGTTTTTGTTTTTTTCCAACAGGTTTCATGAGTCACTTTGGAAGCTGAAGGACAATCCAACAGAAAAAGTAACGAGAGAAATTTTAATGGTAGCACTGCAAAACGTGCAACATATATTAATCCGAGCAACTGATTCATTTGACTTCACAAAGGTTGTGTAGGTATAGCCTCACTTATTATATTTTTCTTTGTGTGTGTCACTGTGCCAAGAAAGATAAAGTGTACCCACCACTCACCAAAGTTGAAGGAAGAGGGCAGTTTTTCATTTTAAGTAAATAAAATCTGAAGTATAAATCACATGAAAGAAATTAATTAAAATAAGAAAAAATGGGGCATATAAAAGAGAAGTTTTTTTTGCATTTAAAGAAATAATGACAAATAAAAAATATAATAATTAAAAATTGAAATACGTAATAAATAAAAATTATACAGACAAGTAACGGGTATACCCGAGTTGAGGAAGGCATGTATTATGAGCGATTGAGGTGCAGGGGGTGTCTGGCCTTCAGAATGTGCTGCATAAGTTGTTTCCCATCAGCAGAGTTTGGATTGGGAAATAGTACCAGGAAGCACTCTAATGGCTCTGACTGAAAAACATCTTGATCTTTGAGATTGTGGATACAAACCAAAGAGAAAATAAAACTTTGTTATAGATATGATTAAGAGTATTTCAAGCTTGGTATCATTGTAGCCCTAGCAGTGAACAACCACTAGGGCATTCGTGTGTAGTACAATCAAAATGTTTGTCAAATGATACTTCAAAACTTTCTCAACACTTGCTACAGTCTTCAAGTGTGTTCAGTACAACTCTTTTTCAAAACACAATGTCTGACAGCTGTCTACATTGTCTTTATCAGGTAAAACTGTACTTGTTGGTAAGCCACTGGACTTTATTGATAGGTTACATGGCCAAATGAAAATTCAGGGGAGAAATTATGATGACCAGTGACATGTCACTGATTAGAGCATCTAATTTAGCTGCTCCATGAGTGAAATTAAAATAAAACTGGTTTCTTGTTGGTTAAAAATTAGTACAGGCATCTTAGCATCATAATAGGAATTTTGGGTCCACAATCCACTATTTAACTAGAGGATATACTAGTTATGAACTTTCCATAATTATGACCTAGCTTTCTCAGTTGTAGTTATAAGTTTCTTTGAACTTTTCCTGGTCTTAAATCTTTGCATTTGCAGTATAGGTTCTTTTAAGTCCCACTTTCTTCCTTCCCTTGATCACTGCTGTTTCTCTTTTGAACTGAAGTTGGCACTATTGATGTGGGGTGATGGAGCTATTCGACTGGAGTGGATTTTAAACAGCCTGTTTTGATTCTGCAGGTGTTGTTGAGAGCTACGTCGACCTGTTTGGCATGAGTTGAGTTGTACCGTACAGGACAGGCATACTCTGCAGCCAAACATCACAGTACTTAGGCTGAGGTTTGGATGGTTTCAGGTTGGCTACCCCGCTGTGATCCAATCAGTTTTCAAACTAAACTATGGCATGAGCAATCATTTTCTGGTAACTACCATGTGTCTAATGTTTTCAATACAAGGTACTGCACTGGTGTGTCCACCTGAGCACCATGACAAAGTCACAAATGCCTAGGGTACATCTAAAATACGGAGGTAATTAAATTATGAAAATAGATATCCCTCCCCCCTCAAATAACCATGTGGTTTATGGATGTTTCCTATGTATAGGAATAAAATCTCTTGTAGATAGGTCAACAAAAATGAAAAATGTGCTCAGTTGATCTAAATTATTTGCTAAAAATTAAAAACTGTATCAGTAGTTGTTATTTTTGAAGACCAAGATAGATTTCTAAAGAAGCAAAAATAAAATCATTTTTGTCTGCTGCCTCCTGCCTTCAAATTCACTGAGTGATGGTGTTTTTCCCCTATTGTTTCCATTTCAATATCACCTCATAACATTTCATCCTGCTCCATTATTATTTGAATTTCTATAACATAAGATATAATAAATTTAATAATTGCTGCGTACATTTGTTTCTGTATCTGTCTCTCTGCTATCAGTTGGTCTATGAAAAAAAGTTTGCTATTTTTGCTGCCGTTTGATGTGAAAGTGTGGAGAGTGCTGTTATATTCAATATCCTAAATCTATTCAATTCTGCAGTATATTTTAGAAATTAAGAGTAATATTTTTTGTCTTCAAAAAATATTTGCTTTTCTAAGTTCCTCCCTTATATTTTTATGGTCATAAATCCATTTACATTTTTGAGAACTTGTTAGGATGTAGATTATTTTTTATTTTATTTTAACAGGAACTCTCTGTTTGGTAAGTCTAATTATATCTTTATTATGAGTTCAAATGAAACAGAGATAAAAATTATGATAATGTAGGAATTCACCACTCCACACAGTTGACACTGTCCAATATATCAGTTTAAGAATCATCACCGTTCTACTGTCAAATGTAGGGTGGTGTTTTCTTCCTCCATCCTAGTTTTTATTTATTCTCACTTACATTTTCAGGTTGCGAGATGTGTCTATGGACACAGCTGTACAAGTCGCAGGCCAGCCGCCACCTATAGCCAGAGGAGTCGAGCTGTGTGCTTGCCCTCCTGAATATAATTCAACATCCTGTCAAAACCCGAGCATAGGTTTCTACCGTTGGTATGATAACAATCAAGTCACTTCAACTATAGTGATCAAGCTCGTCGGCGAAGCGAGGCCCTGCCAGTGCAACCGCAGATCATCCGTGTGTGATATTGAGACCGGTTACTGCCTTGTAAGTGTGCCTTATTTATATTACACTAACTAGAATTACATACCTCCTGACTGGAAATAACATATTGCTGATAACTATGTTCTGCCATAATCTGGTTTAAATGCTTATCTACAGTCTACAACAATTTGATGAGCAATACTCGTGAAATACATTTGGCATTAATGGCTATGGAAATTACTCACACAGAAGGATTTGAATCTGAATGATTCTGAGGTGGAATAATTCTCTTAACCAGCAAAAGGTTCAAAAGTGTATGCTGCCTAAATAAAAGAATTTTTATTTTTTTTTAGTTCTTATTGGACAGTATCCAAACATTTTGTTTATTACAAGAATGGATTATGCAGCCATTTTTGGGGTAGTATGCTAAATCAGCAGACTATTTAGTAGGATACTAAATGACATTAGATGTCTGAGCCACTCATGCTTATATGGCAAAACTATGGACACATTATTAAATCTGCTCAAATCTCACTGAGGTGGTTTGATGCTCCCTTTCTCGCTTCTTGAATAAAATTGTAATTCAGCCTCTTTGTTCTTGACTTTTATGTAATACTTATTTAACTAAGTTACTGGAAGAAACAAATTTTGATTCGGAACCCATTACCAGAGTATAGGAAATGTGCTAGTTCAATATAGTACAAACTTAACAGAATTTTTTTTTAAAAAATTGCAAGGTTGGTCCTTTTTCTACCCTAATTGTCCTATTGGTTGGGATTCATGGAGGTAGATGCTGCATTTGACATTTGGCATTTCGGAAGAGTATATAAGGAAACGCCTTATATAAATCGTAATTAGTTGTGAAAAATTCTCCTATGTGCAAAATTAATTGTAATCAAATAGCATATCGTTGCACCACAGATTAATATTGTCAGAGGCAATGTTACAGAGTAGACACTTTAGTTGTTCAGAAGTAGCAGTAAAACAATGGCAACATCTAATAGCATAAAATCCAATAGAAATGTGATTAAAAACAAGAAAGGAATAATAAAAGCAGAAAGAAATGTTAATCTGGATGTAAGGGAAATAAATTATTTATATGTAAGAAAAAAAATTCAACAGAAATAAGTGAGTATTTCTATTCAATGATAAATCTGAAGGAATCAAAACCATGTTAGTACAACTAGTACAATTGAGAAAGTATCCTTTTAAGTAGAAGTGTTCGGTGCAACATCTTGGTCATTCCCAAAATATCATTCAGGGTAATCATCTACAGTTGGCTTAGGAGCCCTAAGGGACCATTTAAGATGTTTGACGAATATCCTTGGCTTCATGGGTACCAAACCATAGTCATTACAAATATGATTGTATTTACAAAAAAAAGGGGGGGGGGGAGGTGATGCACAGCCAGTTTCATAAATATTCTTAGGGTCTCAATGTTCAATTCTTTTAATGGAACTTACACTGTAAGCAGAGTAGTGTGGGTAAGTGGTTAAGGCATCAGAACCATCTGACTAGAGACTTGCCCCACTCTGTCTCCCTCCCTCAAGTAGTAGAGCAAAAAATAAATGAAAATAAAAATTTCCACTTTTAATATTGACTCGCATTTGGGAGGATGCCAGTTTGAATCCCCATCCAGGCTTCCAGGTTTGGATTTTCCATAGTTTACCCAAATCGCTCCAGGCGATTGCCAGGATGCTTCCTTCAAAAGGCCATGGCTGAATTCCTTCCCATTCCTTGTCCCCAGTCCCATCCCGCCTCTAATGACCTCAACATCGACAAGGCTTAAATTAAAGCCTTTAATATTGAAAAGTAAATTTTATAAAAATTTAGCAAGAACCGTCACAGACTGTCACTTAAATAAGTTAAATGAGTGCTTTTTTTAAAAAAAAATAAAAAAGTATAACCATTTTCAACATATATTTTCATTGAGCTTCCTTGTTTTTGATACGCCCTGAAGCTAATTCTGGCTACGCTCTTGCTTGGCATGGATTTTCAAAGACTCAGCCTTCACTTAGGGCACAGCTTGCTATGTAATGTGAAGTATGCCAAAACATTTCCATGGTTCCGATTCCACATTTAATCTGCAGGTCCCCTTTACCAGAAGGATTACTGGGTTAGTATTGGTAAAGAGGAAAGGAACTGACCGTCATACCTTCGATACCAGGCTCAGTATGAATCCTTTAGGAGGATCCAAATAACATTCAGGTTGAGAACCATGCTTTGCTTAGCACTGCAAGCTTCATTTCAATGAAAGATTTTCGCCCCATAAAACTTATCGTTTAATTTCTGTCTCTTGCTGTAACATTTTTATCTAATTGCACATTTCTCTGTCTTATTTATGAAATATTGATTTCAGTTTAACATGTGTGTTTGTTCCCACTAGAACTGCAGTGACAACACGAGTGGAGCTCACTGCGACCGCTGTGCAGAGGGCTTCTACGGAGACCCAGACAAGGGGCCCTGTTTGCCCTGCCCCTGTCCGCACCCTGCACCCGGAGGCAACTTCGCAGTCAAGTGCACGGTAACGCCGGGCCAAGTATTCTGCCAGTGTCGACAAGGGTACACTGGCAAACGGTGTGAGAGGTAAAATAATATCAAGAGTCAGTTTATTCAACGTAGAACAATCCTATGATACTGGTGGTACTGCGAACGTTGGGTGAGCGGTAACTCTGGCCTCACATTTGGAGGACGTGGTTTCGAATCCTTCTCCGTGCATCTACATTTGGGTTTTCCGTGGTTTCTCCAATTCACTCCAAGTGAATACCAGGATGTTTCTTTCAACAGGCCATGGCCCAATTGCTCCCCTTCCTTGCCCTTCCCTTGCCTCAGCCCTTTTTTTATATGCTTAATGTCTCTCTAAAAGCGAGGTCTTTAGAGACGGGAAAGGATGGGGGCAAGGAATGGGAAGGTATTCGGCCATGGCCTTTTGAAGGAAACATCCCGGCATTTGCCTGGAGTGATTTGGGGAACCACGGAAAACCCAAATCTGGATTCCCGGACGGGGATTCAAACCGGCGTCCTCCTGAATGCGAGGCAAGAACGCTAGCCGTTACACCACCATGCTCAGTCTCAATCTTTTCCCACCTCTGATGACCTCGACATCGATATTTTCATAGGTAGTACTCCATAAAGGTTTCCACTTGTGTATACAGCCTTCATCAGCACTGTGGCCGTATTTTCTTTTGCAGTGGAGACCATAAATTGTTATTGCTTTTGTGTAGCATGCTGTCTAGTCTCCATTGATAAAGTTCCTATCTCTCATCTCATCACAAAGTTAGTTGTAATGTGTCTACATTTCACGATCAGTCTTTCAAGCAGCTTCTTGTGGAAGTTGAATCCCATTCTAAGTTATTTGTTTAGTTGAAGCTTTTGTTTGAGCATGTTGACCTGGTTGTTTTGATATAAACAACTTGTCAAAAACTCTGTTTGTGTGTTCCCTTGTGACTTCCTTACCTGAAGCTGGAGTGAACAGATGCCATCCACAAAAAATTGATCTTTATTCACAGAGGCAACATTTGACATGACTCAAGAAGATCAAAAGCTAAAGTTTCAGTTTTTCATGGGCTGGTGTGGAACCTGTCTGTCATAAAATCTTCCAGTAACTACACACTTAATTCCGCCAACACGGTCAGCTTCTATAACAGTGCATTTGTGTTACAGTAAATAGCAAAGGAAAGGGTAAATGACTCATCACTCACCAAAGCTGAAGGCTGCGAGGAGTGGTAAACTTATGAGACAAAAAAAACGTATACAATGTTTCGGGTTTACACTTTATTCGTGTGCTAGGGACAGAGTCATATGGTTCGGGAAGTGTGCACATGCCAAAGTTTGCCACATGACTGGCTGGGCAGCAGAAAACAGGAAGGTGGCCTAAAAGCCGTTTCCTTAATATCATAAGAAACACTGTCAATGAGATATATTTTCCAGGTAGCAACAGAAGAAATTACTTCTGCCTACAAAACTCCTAACTGTTTTCCATCTTTCGATTGTTTGTCCTTCCAATTTGTTTGCCTAGAAGACACAGTGTATTCTTCAGTCTGTACCCATAACCTCCATTTGCTCTGGAATCTTTGGCATGTGCCCATATATTTACCTGCCTTGCATTTCACAAGCCTCTTGTAAGAATATGGATTCTTCTGGAATGTGGTGAATGGTGTTCATGTGTGTGTGTGAGAGAGAGAGAGAGAGAGAGAGTTTGTCGTTGTATTCTTCCTGTCTTTGAACTTTGACAAGTGATGGGTTTAATTTTCCAATATCTATTTTTTTTTTTTTATATTTGCCCAAACCATTTTCCTTTCCATTTTTAATTTTAGTATTATACTTATCGCAAGATAGATACCCATCACTTACCACAGATGAAGGAAGAGGGTTTATTCCTCTATCCTTCTTTATTTTCTTTGTGTAATTACATTTTCATCATCCAGTTGCTTTGTTAATATGCATCATCTAAATGCATCTGACATTCTCATGAAACAGTGAAGGAATGTGGAGTAAATCAGTCATGATCGTTACTTCAGCTGATTTTAGAGAGATAAAAATCTTGTTTCCTGGAGCTTAATTTGATTTAGCTTCATTGCCATCTGACTAGTTCACTCTCTCTCCCCCACCCTTGTGCATATTTACAGAATGGGGGAGGAGAGAGAAATGGAATTAAAAAAATAGCAATGTATTTCTTCTGCCTAAATTAAAATTGTTATATAATATTAGAGAATGATACCTTTGATGAAAAAGAATAACTTCAAAAATCGGTCGTTTCACATTTCCTGTATATCTGTTTCAGATGCAGTTACGGCTGGTATGGATTTCCGATGTTGAAAGGAGGGTCGTGTGTTCCTTGCCAATGTAATAAGTATGGCAGTGTAAGTGATGAGTGTCACGAAGAGACCGGGCAATGCAACTGTCGCAAGGACATTATAGGACGAGACTGCAGCTTGTGTCAGGAACGACGAAGTATTTTAACTTGGCGAGGCTGTGAATGTTAGTATACGGCATTATTTTGCTTGACATAGGGAAAAATAAGTAAATAAAACTGAACCAGCAACAAGATTCATCATATATTTCTTAGGCTGATCTCTTGACTATTTTACTACAAGACATATTTTTAAAGTAAGTTCTGTTATCGATTATTTCTGTTGTAATGCTGTAATTGTCATTGGACGCAAATATGTTTAGTTCAACTTGTACACACAGTGTAAGATTGCTAGTCCTTTTGCGTGGTTCATGTTGAGTGATTGACATGTTCAAGGTAATTAGGGGCCCACCGACTGTGAAGTATGGACTGTTATCCCTCTCTTATATGTGAGAAATGTTAAACCAGCTGACATTCATCACCATATTCATAAGGTGTATGGTGAAGGTGCTGTGAATGATGAAACAGCCATGAGTAAGGAAGTTCAGTGGGAGCCACGGCTGTGTGTGTGACGAACAGCACAATGGTCGGCATTCTCTGGTCAAAAATAACTTGCTGAGTGCAGTTGAAGGAAAAATTCGTGAGAACAAGAGGTTCACAATTTTTGCACTTTCATTACACTTTCCACAAATTTCACGGAGTGTTCTTTACAACGTTGTGACAGGTCGATTACAGTTTTGAAAATTGTGCTCGTGATGGGTGCCCTAGATGCTCACCGAGAAACACTAAACCAAACAGGCTGCCTGCACATTGACTTTTTTTACAGGTTGCAGTGAGAAAGGCGATGAGTTCCTGGACCATATTGTGACAGGTAATGAGCCTTGGGTGTTCCATGTGATGCCTTAATCGATGTAGAACCTATGTAATGGAGGCACACTTCATTGCCAGTGAAAAAGAAATTCAAACAAACCATGTCAGCACAACGAACTGTATTTCATAGGCAGCAAGCCGGTTAATTACCTTTAACTTGTCAGTCACTAACCACAAACCCACACACAAGGACCAATACAAGTTGTTTACTACTGGAGAACTGAACATACATGTGTTCAATGACAATCACAGCATTGCAATGGCAATAATCAATAACGGGACTTACTTTAAAAATACGCCTCATATCAATTTGATTTTTTTTCTTCTTTTGTCTTTCTTAACTCCATTTTTTGCATTTAAAAATTTTGAGCTGATCTCAGTATGTATTTTCTGGTTCCATTTGTTAGTATATTAAAACCTGTCTTGTAATTCTCTCCTTATTTTGTTTTTTGTGTAGTATTTTTGTCACTGCATCCCTCCTTCCTTTGACTTTTGTATCGATGGGCCTACTTTGTCCTTCCTATGCATACTTTGGTCAGACCATTGCTTGAATGTGGTGATAGTATGGCATTCACATACTGGAATATCAGATACAGAAGTTGGAACGGTTACAGAGAAGGGCTAATAGATTTGTCTGTGGAAATTACGGCAGAACAGAATCAGTAACTGATATCATAAAGGAGCTGGAATGAGATTCATTGGAAGAGTGGAGGAGGTTGAACAGAGTCATGGTGTATATTGGTGGTGAGATGTCAAAATATATTGGTGGAAGAAGGGAAAAGATGATTATGAACACAAGCTGACAGTTGATTTCAGGCATAAAGGTGTGCGATGATTTTCTTTTGAAGGTTAGGGAGTCAGGGTTTGGATTAAGTTACGAAGAGGTGTGATGAATAATCAACCAAAAATGGTGAAAGAATTGAAAGTTTAAATTTATTCAGGGAAATTGTAGGTGGGCACAGGAAATGGGAAAATAGGTGTGCAGTGAAATTGCCACCAGAGTGTTCACCCTGTCACAATTAAATTAAATTATTATTCCTCATGAAACTTCTTCTTGCTCCATCGTTGCTGAAATACCACACAGCTGATTGTGTTTATTGTTACTTAACTAATTAATTACAGTAACCTTTACCCACCGTTTGTTCAGCCCCAGTAACATAAGTGACATTTTAGAATCTGACTGAATATAGCTTCTTCAGAAATAGCAGTGAGGTTAGTTAAATGTATTAAGGAACAAGAAACTTACAATATGACTACAACTTCGAACTTCAGTGAGCTAACTTCTAGAAGGGGACAGTGACTCAATGTCTCATTACGAGCTATCAATGTACTGATTTGATTAAAACTGAACAGAAAGTATTTAAATAAAAAGGAGCAATTACGTTAGAGCAGTAATTTTTAACATGAAATCATCATCACTATCTTTGAACATTTCCATGACATAGGACTCATATGTTACAAACTGCAATTCAATATCACCAGATTTTTTGTTACTGACAGGACAGTACAATAACCACTAAACATGTATTTTTTGGCAGCTTGTGATGGACAAATGTACGGTGGTCCTTCTCGATGACTTGGAAGAACTTGAGTTCGTGGCTGATGAGGAACACGGAGCACTTGTCTGGTGGCTTGGTGCCGCCACCGTGGGCCACTTTGTCAACAATTCAGAACGACTCAGAACATCTCAGGAGGCAACTGCAAGAACGGGTTAATATAACACATCAAGTGGACTCTCTTCCTAGTTCATTGGTGAGGAGCTCAGGAAAAAGGCAAAGGCCTTAATGAACCGAGTAAGTAACCGAACTAACGTTTAGGCAAGTTTTAGATGTAATAACTGTTCTGATCTTATAGAAGGCTGTGCAAACCGTTTTTTGCAACTTCAGATGATTGACTGTTGATAGTTACTCCTGTTGTCTTAAATATAGATACAAGAATTAATATTTCAGCCTTCTTCTCATTGCATTTCTATAGCCATAAAAAGTAGGTACCTATTAAAATATGTTCATGTTAGTGTATCAGGTAATTACTTATTTTTATTTTCTCCATGTAAAATAGTAGTGGGATTTTGTCTTCTTATCTAAGCCCTCCATTTCTAGTACCTTACTTGTACGAAAATTTAATTCTAATATTTCAATGGTTCTAATCACTTTTGGTTGCTATGAATCCACTATGATTTTTTTTTTTGATTTATCTCAGAATATAACAGGATGTTATGATTTTCATAACTCCAGTATATCAACATTCAGTTTTGGATGCATGTGTTTAAATGCACTGTTCTCAGATCCTGATGAAATTAGATTTTTATATTTGTGATTTAGTTTTAGAACTGTTTATTCAAACTCCATTTACTGGTGTTTTTAAATCAAAAATAAATAAATGGCTCTTCTAAAATGTAACAAAGTTGCCTCATCTATTATTTCCTTTTGGCCCTTTATCCTGTGAGAGGATTATGAGTCATAACATCATAATATGCCATTACTTCACCACCTACACAGTATTCAACATAAAACTTGATTATAAAATGTTCAAAGTTCCAAAGCAATTGTGCTAAAGTTTAGTTTAATTTAATTGTGATTTAGTGCACACCCCAAGGACAATTTTTCTACATACCTAATTTTCCCCTTTCTTACAACCAATTACTTTTGACCTCTACGAATTTTAATTTCTTTTGGTGTTTTTTGTAAATTATTTATCACTTCCCTTGGTAATTTATTCTACTTACTGGCTCTTTTGGCTACAAAAGAAAAAATTTCCATACCTTTACACATTAAATGAAGTGCCAGCTTGTGGTCACAGTCATCTTTTTCCCTTCCATGCATAATTCTTCCACGCCTCTTTATCAATATATACCTTGTACACTTCCAGCACACTTTAAGTCTCCTCCTGTCTTCAAATGTACCCCATTCCACCTCCTTTATCATTCGTACCATCATTGCAGCTGTGTTTTTGCTTCCTGTAGAATGAAAGGTAATTTTAGTACACATTAAAAGAACTTGATTGTAGGGGGGTACTTAATCTTTTCTTTTAACATCTTCAACTTTGGTTAGTATTTAATTAACCTGCAATGGAGCGCATGCTCCGGTGGTAATTTCTCCACACACCCATCTTCCTCTTTCCTGCACTCACCTACATTTGACTCTCTACAAATTTCAACTTTAAGTTCTTTCAAAGTTTTTAGTAAGTTATCCACCAATTTTCTTGGTAAATTATTCCAATCCCTGATACCCTACCAAAAAAAAAGAGACTCTTCCTACCCCTGTGCCTAAATCAAGTGCTAGCGTGTGGTCATGACCATCTTTTCCTTCCCATGCATTACTTTTAATTCTTACACCAATATCTTTCCATGCCTCAACACCAATATACCTTGTACACTCCCACAACCCTCTTCATCCTCCTCCTGTCTTCCAATGAATCCCATTCCAGCTCTTTTATCATACCTGTTACTGATTATCAACATCAATGACAGCAGACATTTTGAACAAAAAAAAAAAGAGAATTTTTTTATGGTTTACAGCAACCTCAAACATGTGTCAACCATGACAGTTATTTGTTGTTTTCTTTTTCTGTATTCAATTCAGTCACAAGAACACTCAGAAAATTATCATATGGCATTTGTAGAAGAGAAGAGACAGTACACAGATGCTCACCACTGAACTATTTACTCAAACCTAGAGACTACATAATACAACTCGTAGTGGTCACTGTCACCATCTGTGAGTGGTTAGGAATTAGAGATTCTGTTAAAGTTCAAAAACAAAATTTTATTTAAAATATAGTACAAGGAAAAAGCAAAATTATTTCTTTATTAAAAAAAATCATGAATGAATGTTGAATTTTTGACTTTTCATTATTATTTTGGTTGGTTATTCTTGTTTATTCAGGTCAGCAATTTACCAAAAATATTCATCAAGGAAAAGTTGCTAACACAACATGCTGTAATAAGATAGCACAGAATTTCATCTTTTGACACTGTACACTAGGAATTGAATAATTTTCCTTATCCTTCACATCTCGACTCTCTTTACATGCAACAAATAAAGTATACATGAATCTATGTGCTCTACTCTTGTCTTGTGTAGAATTTGCCTTGCATTTACTATGAATTACATTTTACATTTAATTACTATGATATTTCGTAGGTCTTTTTCCTCATGGGCTAAATTTAAATTTCAGTTACGTTAACTTGTACTCAGAATATTCAACAGAAATTAATATTAAAAAAATACTCTTCAATTATTTTACTTTGTCACCTTTTGTTTAAGGTTAAAAGGCTAGAAAGGAACTCAAATGGTGCCCTTGTTGATGCTGTGAAACTTAAGGACGATGCTTCAGGAATTCAAAAAGAAATTACATCTCAACAATTTGAAACTAAAGGTCAGTTTAGAATGCACATACTAATCATTTGCTCCATTTTTGAATAAATGTGCTCTTATCACAATCATTTCATAGAGTTATAATGGAAAATGGATTGTAACCCACTGTTAATGAACACAGGAATTGTTGAAAAACTGAAGAATTTTGGAAAAGGAGAAAATTCAATAAACATTGATGCAGCACTGCAAGAATCGGAAGCTTTGCTAAACAGAATTAAAGACAATGATTTAGAAGAAAAAGGAGAGAGAGCATTGAATGTTCTAAGGTAAAATCTGTAAAAATTAATTAAAATGATCATACAGTAATTTATTATCAGATTTAGTTTGGTAGCCAGCAATTTTGAACAACTGGAGAACATTTTTGAATTTCCAGAACTGCATTTTTCTCCTTATTTAAATCAAATAATATTTTTTCATCATTTAATGTAAACAAAGCAAAACAGCACATGATGTGTGGCGAGCATTGCCACAATAATATTTTATTAAATTTCATTACACCAGGTTTCTCAGAAATTTGAACCCTTACTAAAACTTATATTCTCGAAATTAAATGTTTTATTTATAAAGACGAAATTTCTTATTTGTAAGAGAAGGCCTAGATATATGGCACGGCATAAGCGAGAGAGGAAGGATTGTGAAAGCAAAGGAAACATATTTACCAAATTAGAGGGATTATAGATCTTCTACTTAAGATGTGTTGGTATGGTGCCTTTTACTGAGTTGATCATGGAACTTCACAATTCCATAGTTATGGAAAGTTAAAGTTGTGCAGATAAGTTTATCTCGAAGTATAAGTCAGTATTGCATATTGCCTGTCCAGGGCCACACACAGAATGATGATAATTCGCGAGGACAGTGCATGAAGCAGTAAAATAAGTGCACATGGCTGATACGAGTACAGTGGTAGCTAATCAACTCAACAAACATTATTAATGACAGAAATAATTCACAGGAAAATGTTTTTTTAGTAATACTTTAAATACCATAGTCACTAAAGTACTTATAATTCTGAATCAAATGCCTGAAAATTTGGGGAGAGATAGAGAGAGACAAAACATAACACCATGCTTGACCAGTGTGACTCATACTCTGAGCATGGAAGCCGCTGTCTCGAAAATAGAATAAAATAGTGAGCTAAACTGTGTCTCTGAGAAACCATCATTTAGAAATGATAGTGTTCTATAAGTCAGTAAGAATGCTTCTCAACATTGAAACTGGCCAATGACAGCACTCATCTGTGAAGTGTCTGGAGACAACAGTATTATGCATTTGCCCCAAACTGTGCTCCATTGCTGTAAGACAGGCAATTCATTAACAATTTCAAAAAGTTTTGAACTGCACACCATGACAGAAATACATTCTCAAAACTATACTAGTCAACATCACCCTTTGTCCAGCTCCTGCCAAGGAGCATGTGTGGTATTTTCCACCACTCTCTCTCTCTTTCTCTCTCCCCACCACTGTTCCTCTTTGTGTTACAGTCCAGGTTCATTCTTTATATACTCTTCTTCACCAAATCCAACCTAGATCTGCTTTCCTTCCTTCAGTCATGCCTTTGCATTTTCCCCTCCTCCATCCTATTATATATCTAAACAATCTTAGCTTATTCTTCTTGATTTACTTCTCAACTCCAATCCCCTTTCCAACATACTAATGTCTGATCTGCCTTTTCTACTATCCTTCCTATGTATTTACCTTACATTCCCATGTTCTCCTGCTAACGAAGGGTATATTATATACCAGATAATTATATATTGTGTGGAATCAGTGTTTATCATTCCATGTATCGACTTCACCTGTCATCTACTGCGGTAAACAGTGGTTTCGTCCTCTATCCTAATTTTACCTGAATTTGATATCCAGCGCCTTTTAGTTCATTTTGAAAGGGAGCAGAACAAAAGTGATGAATACATAAAGATTAACACAACTTTACAATATTTTTATATAAATCCTTATTTGTGTATAAGGATGAGACACATACGAGAGGATCGAATTGATACACGTTCATCATGTACATGCTAGAACTGGAGAGAAGTAAGCTGTTTACACACCATCCATCCACCATGACTTAGTTCTTGGACTTTCTCATATCTGTTTCCTCACTTCATATTAAAAAATATACATTCCAAATTTGTATTAATAGAAAAAACTAATACACACATAAGCTTTTCTCAGACATATATGGCACTTTCCTCTTAAAGCATACATTTACTTCAGAAGACCCACAAACTCAGCAAGAAGTTTCCCTATTGCTTTTCCCTCATTCATCTTTTTTTCTTAAGGTTAAGGTTTTTGCGCTCCAATAGAAAGGGACTTTTTTTATTAAAATTTGTAAACATCTCTCTGCTAGAATTCATGCAAGTCATGCGTGTAAGCAAAAAGGTGACACCATTTAGCTCTGAATATACAATTACTGGTACTGTCCTTAGAATGGTAGATTCCGCTAAATACCTAGGGGTAACAATTCGTAATAATTTGTCGTGGAATGAACATATCGAGAATGTAATTGGGAAAGCAAATCATATAATCCGATTTCTAGATCGTAATTTAAAACAATGCACTCCGGAAGTTAAATCGATTGCATATAAGTCACTGGTGCGTCCTCACTTAGAATATTGTTGTTCTGTATGGGGTCCCCATCAGAAGGGGTTAATGGAGGCATCAGAGAAAGTCCAAAGAAAAGCTGCCCGATTCGTGACAGGTATATATAGTTGGAGGGAGAACGTAAGTACAATGTTGAATGAGTTATGTTGAAAGACCTGAACACCGAAGGTGTTGCTCTCGACAGAAGCTATTTGAAAAATTCATGACTGACATATTTCGGAATGACAGCAAACAAATATTGCTACCAGCAATGTTGGTATCTCGGAATGACCGTGAAAATAAGATAAGAGAAATCAGGGCCAGAACTGATTCTTTTCTGTATTTATTTTTCCAGGAGCAATTAGGGAATGGAATAGAAAGGATTTACCGGGCAAGTAAACTTAAAATCCAACAGATGTAAGCTATCTATCAAATTTTATAACTGCGTAAAAAAAATATTTTAGAACCATGAATTAGATTGGATAGAATATTAGTGCATTTCATTTTCTAAAATTAGTTTCTGTGATAATTCAAGATGAGAATCAGGTTTTTATAGCTTTCAGGATAGTATTTTCTGTTACATTAGTTTTTGGTATTCGTCTGGAGTGGAAGTTCATATTTAAATTATTTATTTTGGGCTAAAGTATTAATGTTACGAAATTTTTCATAATAACTAAAGTTAACGTTTACTTAAATATCTAGCTATTTGTAAAATTTTAAAGAGATCGAATTATTTTTATAGTCGAGGTCAAATTAGATGATGAAACCTTCAGATGTGAGATGAGAAACTGATCAGTTATTGGAGAGATTCTCATGGGAAGTGCAGCCGCTAGGTTTTCCCACGCTCCGTGAGTACCAGAACTTTACTGGTTAGTAGCCACAGCGAGCGAGTCAGTCTTCAAGTAGCAGTGCACGAGACAAGACGCAAACTAGCGTAGTAGCAATCAGTTAGCTATGAAAACCTGTAGGCTCGCGAATATGCAGCTTAGATCATTCAGTTTTATTATAATGTCGCATTAAGATAGTATTTTGCCAAATGAGGCCTCAGGATTGTCTAAATTCGGCATTAAACAAACAATGGAACAATGGGAGTGTGTGATTCACTTTCATTTAATTTCTACAACTAAAAGTTTGAATTGTGTACTATTGGGGTGTGGTCTGGCTGGAACAGTTAATCGAATTTGCAAATATTTCTTTGGTAAAATTGTCTAGTTGCCTGTGCAGTTTTCTGACTTTTGAAGAATATAGTTATCTAACAAGAATGGACTAGTGAAACATCATTTGAACTTATATCTTTCCGTAGCTTTTGGTTAAATAAGCTATGTGGTGGCCAGGTCATATCTAAGTCAGAACTGTAACATCCTACCGAGCGTGGTGGAGTAACAGCTAGCGTTCTGGCCTCGCATTCGGGAGGACGGCGGTTCGAATCCCCATCGGGCATCCAGATTTGGGTTTTCATGGTTTCCCAAATCACTCCAGGCAAATGCCGGGATGCTTACTTCAAAAGGCCATGGCCAAATTCATTCTTGCCCCCCATCCTTTCCGGTCTCTAAAGACCTCGCCGTTAGAGAGACTAAGCAGATAAAAAAAAATGTAACATCCTAGGCTATGCAGGGTCAAAGCTAAGACAACGTGTTTATGCTCCACCCCAAGCATAAGCTTTTCGTCTTACAAGGAGTAGCATTCGATAAAGCTCTCTGGCCATCTGATCTTGGTTTTCCATGGTTTTCCCAGATCACTCCATGCAAATGCTGGGATGGTTCCTCACAATAAACCATGGGCGCCTCCTGCCATATTCCGTATATCCCTTCCAAACTACGAGGTGCATTCAAGTTCTAAGGCCTCCGATTTTTTTTCTAATTAACTATTCACCCGAAATCGATGAAACTGGCGTTACTTCTCGACGTAATCGCCCTGCAGACGTACACATTTTTCACAACGCTGACGCCATGATTCCATGGCAGCGGCGAAGGCTTCTTTAGGAGTCTGTTTTGACCACTGGAAAATCGCTGAGGCAATAGCAGCACGGCTGGTGAATGTGCGGCCACGGAGAGTGTCTTTCATTGTTGGAAAAAAAAGTCACTAGGAGCCAGGTCAGGTGAGTAGGGAGCATGAGGAATCACTTGAAAGTTGTTATCACGAAGAAACTGTTGCGTAACGTTAGCTCGATGCGCGGGTGCGTTGTCTTGGTGAAACAGCACACGCGCAGCCTTTCCCGGACGTTTTTGTTGCAGTGCAGGAAGGAATTTGTTCTTCAAAACATTTTCGTAGGATGCACCTGTTACCGTAGTGCCCTTTGGAACGCAATGGGTAAGGATTACGCCCTCGCTGTCCCAGAACATGGACACCATCATTTTTTCAGCACTGGCGGTTACCCGAAATTTTTTTGGTGGCGGTGAATCTGTGTGCTTCCATTGAGCTGACTGACGCTTTGTTTCTGGATTGAAAAATGGTATCCACGTCTCATCCATTGTCACAACCGACGAAAAGAAAGTCCCATTCATGCTGTCGTTGCTCGTCAACATTGCTTGGCAACATGCCACACGGGCAGCCTTGTGGTCGTCCGTCAGCATTCGTGGCACCCACCTTGATGACACTTTTCGCATTTTCAGGTCGTCATGCAGGATTGTGTGCACAGAACCCACGGAAATGCTAACACTGGAGGCGATCTGTTCAACAGTCATTCGGCGATCCCCCAAAACAATTCTCTCCACTTTCTGGATCATGTCGTCAGACCGGCTTGTGCGAGCCCGAGGTTGTTTCGGTTTGTTGTCACACGATGTTCTGCCTTCATTAAACTGTCGCACCCACGAACGCACTTTCGACACATCCATAACTCCATCACCACATGTCTCCTTCAACTGTCGATGAATTTCAATTGGTTTCACACCACGCAAATTCAGAAAACGAATGATTGCACGCTGTTCAAGTAAGGAAAACGTCGCCATTTTAAGTATCTAAAACAGTTCTCATTCTGCCGCTGGCGGTAAAATTCCATCTGCCGTACGGTGCTGCCATCTCTGGGACGTATTGACAATGAACGCGGCCTATCTCTTTCCAGTCCGGAGAAAAAAAATCGGAGGCCTTAGAACTTGAATGCACCTGATATTACTCTTTCGGATAGGTGCAATGCACCCTCCGCCACACACTTTTAGTGAATCGCGGAGTAATAGTAATAGAATTTCAGCAATGGTAGCTATGTACCTATTCTTAAATGAAATATATTTTTTATTATTATTATTATTATTTCAAACTATTCATAAGTTTCTTCCTGTTCTTGTAATAGGCCACATAATTTAATTTAATTTTTTTAATTGTTCAAAAAATAATTAAAGTACAATACATAATTTTTGTATTACTTATTTCTTTATTCAAGGGGTTGTGAGAAGCTTTTAAAAAATATCAAGAAATTAATGAATACTGCACCCAATGCACAAATTGTGAAAGAAAGGCTAGTGGAATTTTTAAATCGGTTGAACAATTTGAACGACATACTTCGGAATATAACACTCACATTAAACAAGGTAGGTGCTTTCTTCAGCAAGAAATTCATGCAAATATCACCATTTATTAATGAGGCATTTTAATTCCCTTTTGTTTGTTATTTTCAGGGATTAACTTTAACTAATTACAGAGTAAATACCATCAGATTTACACAGAAGATAACATGTAAGCTTTTTGACTAATCCCAATGAATTAACTGGCCCTTCTGTTCTACAGATTATAGATTAATGTTCCTTGTAACCGAAATTCATATTTTTTTATTTGCTTCCCCTTAACAAGCACTAATTTATTTTTGATTATTTCTGTGTAATGGTAAATGTGCAACATTTGTTATTTTCTAAATCCGTTAGGCATAGTTCAAAGAATGTTATATGTTATTATTACAAGAAGTCAACAATGGTTTTTAAAGTTGAACGAGTAATACTCTACTAATTTCATTTTAAAAACTCCTGTTGTGGTACTTTCTGGTAACTTATTGAAAGATTTTCTTATAGGTACCAAATAAAATTTGTTTCCTTCTTCATGTTACATTTAGATTCCATAAAGAATAATAATTTCTATTAGCTTTATTATCTCGTATTTCTGTGTAAAACAATGAGTTTTACATTTCAGGTTCAAAATATAAATGAACACAATTTCAGAAGATTAACAAAAACAGAGGATGACGTTCAAAAAGTTTTGAACTGGGAAGACGACATTAGCATCTCATCAGATGAAAACAAGCTTCTAATAAATAATGGAAGTCTGCTGATAGATGAGGCCAACAGGAGAATACAGGTAATTGACAAATTCTTATTATTATTGATTCAAGACCACTATTGTACACTTATGCCTAGTTCTTTTTGGATGCTTGATTTGATTCACAAAAATCTCTTGACCCCAGCTAATAATCTTTCCTTTCTCTCCTGTGAGCTGGGTTTCCAAGATTTAATTACTTTTGGGGGAGGACACCAGGTGTTAACCATATTACAAAATTTGGATCAATCTGCAACATCAGTATCAGAAATCCCAGTAGAATCAAAGCCTTTTAGTGCCTCATTTAGCCATATACTCCATGTCTTATAGTTTAGATAAGTGAGAAGATCTTCTAGGTAAACCTGTTGTCGCCCTTTATCAGCGGGTAGCTGTAAAACTTCAGCTGTCTGTTGCATACTGGTGTCAGTCATTTCCAACAGGTGGTACAATTCGGAGTTTGCTTTCAGTCGGTAGGTTCTGTCTGGGAGCATTCTTGGCCCAGGAATTTTCTTCACGATATGTCTTCCAACTTTTTCCCGAACTTCCATTGTGCCTTTCCTGTTCACAAGGAAGGTCTCCACAGCTTATAAGAACTGAGGTCTGACAACAATTTTATAATAACAGATTTTGGCATTATACGAAATACCTATCTTTTTGTAATAATTAAACTAAGGAAAAAGGAAACGGCTTTAGGCAATATAAATTGCAAGGAAAGGGAAAATGACTCATCATTCACCAAAGTTTAAGGCAGCGACGAGAGAAGAACATATATCACGAACACACAAATATACACAATATTTCGGTATTAAACCTTATTCATGATGGAGAAAATGGGTCATGAGGTTCGGGAGGTGTGCACACGCCGAGTTTTGCTATGTAGCAGCTGTGTGCCCACACTGGTTCTCCACATTATCCCAGACAAAACTTTGTTGGTTACTGGTAATAGGGATAATCCCCGGTAGTTACGAGGTGCATTCAAGTTCTAAGGCCTCCGATTTTTTTTCTAACTTACTACTCACCCGAAAACTATGAAACTGGTGTTACTTCTTGACATAATCTCCCTGCAGACCTACAAATTTTCACAACGTTGATGCCATGATTCCATGGCCGTGGCGAAGGCTTCTTTATGAGTCTGTTTT